>JACEII010000053.1:801250-839501 GCA_014332785.1 Antheraea mylitta | reverse complement strand
ATCTTTTATGATTTTTTAATGAATAGATAGGAAAGTCAGTTATATTCCATACTGAACATTGAAATACAAACTTTTGAAACGTTTTCAATATACGATAAAATTAAAAAGACCGTGCTGTATATGTGCTAAATTTTGTTACGATATATTTGTGTTTTTCATTTCATAATATTTAACTTCAATTTTTGCCCAATATTTTACGTTATTTTTCATAACTTTGTACACTTAAAATTTGAAAATAACTATAGATGTTTTGAACGGCAAAATTTCAACTACGTTCTCGGTGTATATAAATGAATAATTTTTCCCCAAAAAAGGAAAAATAATTAAAAAAGATTATTATCCCTTCAAAAAATTAAATTTAAAATGAGATAGCTGAGTCTCGAACTGGGGGTTAGACGGATTCACGAAGCGGCCGTTATATATCTGAGCTTCTTAGGTTTTAACAGCGGCGGTGAAATTTACTTCATATTCTAGATATCTAATGTCATTGCCTGAAATCTCAGTAAAAAAAAGTTTTCTAAGAATAAAATCTAGCTAGATCGATATTTCGACCCCGAAACTACCTACATACTAAGTTTCACGGAAATAGATGACGCCGTTTCCGAGATTCTGAATTTATACAAAGATAAAAATATACAAGAATTGCTCGTTCAAAGGTATTAGATAAAAGATTTAACACATATTATCCGGTAATGTATAGCTTATTATTTTCATTACTTTCTTATATAGTGTAAGTGAGCGCTAAGTGTGGCATATAGCCGTTTAATATTCCAGGCATGTGGCTGATTATAAATCCCATCCCATTCGACACACTGTTAGTATTCACAATTAAAATGTACACGTTACCTGTTACAGTTGATGATGTGTGTGTCGTACTTACAAATATTTTTCAAAAAGTATTGGTGTAATTTACACATCAAATCACAATTTTACATTTATTTAAAATATTTAGAAAACACGTGCGGAGCCGCGGGTAACTGCTAGTATTATATATATATATGTTACAAAGATAAACCCAATCGAGTTTATTGCCGGTTATTCACGATGAGTGGGTTGTTTGTCTGAACCGGTAGTAGTTTTGATGTTCAGAAGTGCCTTTTTAGGGCTTAAGTTGAATAAAGTATTTTTGATTTTGATTTAGAAACCGACTACTATTTTTTTTAACAAGCATCGAAAAAGTACAGACACGTTAGGGTTACATTCTTATTATATGGATAGAGAATTGAAGGCTAATTTGTTCACTAAAATAACAACGTAATAATGTCATCATCAGTCTATCAGTGGACCACCGCAGGGTCATAGGCCTCTTCGCTAAGGAAAGTATAGGCATCATAACCACGCCAGCCCACGACATGTTGGCGATTTTAAACTGAGAAAATCAACGATACTATTTTCCTACATACAATAGTATTACAAGAACATTGCTCAGGTTCAGTTTTCCTTCACCGTCAACCTATAATATTACATATTTCAACTTTCGTTAGTAAATATATCTACGTGAATTATGATGCCTTGGTACATGCCGAGATTCAACCTGCGGACATCAAATAGATATTCCAACGGTACAACCACAATACCACCACGACTTTTTTTTTATTATTGAAGGACGACAAAGTGACTGCACTATGCCTGATGGTAAGCATAGTACAATCCAAAAACAGTGGCGACCACCGAGAAACAGATCATCCATAGTCGGTCGCCGCTGTCATGCCGGCCATAATGACGAAAGTCACCCGGTACTGGATATGCACAGGCTGATCCCGAAACGCGACGCGCAAAAGCAAGTCACTATGACGGGCTTTTTCGCCATGTACATGGTGGTTGCGACTCAGTCGGGCTGTAAAACCCTACCACCCCGCTGTCGCCATTGCCTCGTTCGTTGATCAGCAGGGTGCAACACGTGCAGGTGAGGTTGGCTTAGGTGTCTCAAGTCTTAAGATGCTACTCGACACCCCTTACACCCTTAAATGTTATGCGTAAAATTAAAATAGATTTTGCTCCAGCATTCAACAAGGCTATTAAAGATTTATTAAATTTATAAATTGCTATAATTTTAAATTTCAATGAGAAGCGTTCAGCTTAAAAACACTTGTGTACACATTATATGGTTAATTAATATTCGTTAAATCTTGTGTAAATAATGAAATTTATAAAATCGTAAAGAATAACAAAAAATACTTCGATAACAGATTTATAACCAACTAGCTGACCCGTGCAACTTCGTTTGCACCAAATTGGTTATCACGCGAAAAAATTGTTTTTTTTTTTTTTCTCGTAGCACGGCAAAATGCCTGCACTATGCCTGATAGTAAGAACAGTACAATCCAAAAACAATAGCGACCATCGAGTGACACACTATCCATCACTGGTCGCCACTATCATGCCGGCCTACAGAAAGCTGGATATGCACAGGCTGATCCCGAAACGCGACGCGCAGAAGCGAGTCACTATTACGGATTTTTTCGCCATGTACATGGTGGTTGTGACCCAGTCAGGCTGTAAAGCCTTACCACCCCGCAAATAAAACTGATACCCGATTGCAGCCACAACTACCATTTCCAATTGTGAATCCAAACTATCCACGGATTCACTAAAACATATACCCAGATTACATTTTTTTTTTAATAACCCTAGTACCCATTCTTAGCGTCATCTACCAGGATCAATTAAAATAAAAACTAACCTACATAAAACTGAATAAACATCTCTACCACTTACTTTATCATAACTATCTTCGACTTGTATTAAAACCTTTTTATACTCCATTGTATTAAAGAAAAATATATGAACACCATATCGAAGCGTCAAACATCGCGCCGAAAGCGTCAAATGTCACTTGCTTGAAACTATTGTCTAAGAGTTATAAACTGTTTCGAAAACGAATTTGAAATATATTTCCAATATATTTTTATAAGTAATCTCTGTACCACTCACAACATAGTACCTATCACCTTCAAACCAAGCCAGTTTTATACATCAGGTTCAATCGCTCGGTAGGGATCCCTTAAGTGCGTTGCTTGCGCGATACCGTGACACACAAATATACATCATTGCTACAACACTACACGATCACCCTCACACACGTGCACGCCTACACGCTTACACATGAAAGTGGAAGGGTTTACTTTTTTCCCTTATCGAACTGAAAAACTCTCAATTTTCCGATAATAAATATATGGAGGAGTTGTTGAGGCGTGTATGCTTGGTACACATATACGTTTCAACAACTCATACACATATGAATAGTTAGCTAGGTTAGCTGAGATAGGTCGCGATTTTGCATGCAACAGGCAACAGCCAAGCCGAGATGTACCGTGCACCCTTGAGCTGGTTGCCATAATGAAATCGGCTGAGTGCCTTAAGCGCTCGCCTTAGTAGTCCGGTGAAGCTTTAAGACCTTGCTGGGTCAATAGCGTAGACATTTCGAAAAAAAAAAAAAAATAATTGTAAGAATAAAATATTAAGTATCGGTTGTTACAAACTGACTTACTAAAAATATTTTACTGATTATTTTAGGCGGCGTGCAAATAGAGTGACGTCATATGTATATTCATTGTTACTAGTATAAGTTAGTTACGAAGGTCAGAGCCGAAGGATCCAAAAAAAAAACAAATTACTTTAACTAATTTATTAAATTAAAATTGCAATGAAAACTAATACTAGAGAGCTTCGCCGATATTAGGTTAGCTCTCACTTAAAACTAAGATTGTGAGGGTGTCGCCGATGTTAGGCTAACTTTTACTCTAAAACTAAACTTATAGCATAGTGAATGGTGCCGATGTTAGGTTAATACTGTTTAATCGTTGTTTCGTACAAGTTTTTATAAATGGATAATGTAGGAACGAAGGAATCGAATCACCGAACGTTTCCACTAAGTTTATCCATCTGTTGTACCGTGGAAATTGCTGACAGGCTGCTTTGAACACCTGACGCGACTTGGGGCTGAGAACTCGGCTCTTTTAGTCAGTAATTGTGGTGTGTAGCGATGGCGTAACAAGTTTATTCTTTTTAGCAGTGCCTAAGTAAATAAATATCCACCACTTGCGTAGAAGTTACGCTTAAGTTTTAGTATAAAATATATTCAGATATTAATGTAAAATCACTTAAATTAAATAACATCAAATTTTACGGCAAACATTACGGCAAATTTTTTACCCTTCGTCTATAAGTAAGTTATTATTTCTATGCACAGATTAACAAAGCTGTGAACATTTGTTTCATAATTCTATGCTTATATGGTTATGTAAAACGGTTGAGAAGCGAGGTTGGATAATCTATCTATACTCTAATATATATAGCTAAAGAGTTTGTTTGTTTGTTTGTTTGGTTGAACGCTATGATCTCAAGAACTACATATCTGATTTGAAAGTTTCTTTTAGTGTTAGATAGTTCATTTATCGAGGATGGCTATAGGCTACATATCATCACGTTAAAACCAAAAGGAGCTGAGCACTAATGAAGAATGTCTCAAAATCGGGCTATTTTGAAAGCTTCCACTGCGTATTAATGTCAGTATTATATGCGTTGCCATGGTAACGCGATAACATTCTATCAAAAATATTTTCATAGTTTATTTTGTATTCCAATTCAAAAAGTTTATTCTACGTTAGTTTTGTTTTCGATTTTTATTTATACATGTTACGTTTATATCGCAAACATTTCTTAAGTTTATTTTGTGTTGTTATTCAGAAAGTTTAGTAGTAATAATATTCGTCCAATAAGACAGTCGAAGGTATTAATCCATACAGCCAATTCTGAAGTTGTCAATATAGTTAGTTTTCTTCTATGTCCATGTTAATGTAAAGGTATAAGCGCCGAATCCTCTACATAATATAACGTAATTTTTTATCTTCTTAATCTTCAAGATCATAAAATTAATGCTTCGTGGTTTTATTTTTCATTTATTTCACTTATGCAAAATAAACGAACGATATTATAGTACGCAACCAATTTCTACACGATCTAGAATCATGTAACACAATATTATGAAAAAAATATAAAATCCACTACATGACAGACTGAAATCCCGCCAAACACTCTTAAAAAACTCTATTCTACATTAGTTTTTTTGCCAATCTTTTATTTGTAATATATTACGTATTATAAATGTAAAGTGAGTGTAATTTATATTAAAATAAAATATTTTTGTTGAATACAATCTGTGATGCTACAAACATCAACATTTTTTTAACTCTGTCGATATGTCTGTTTTTTTATTTGTTCCGGGTAATCTCCGAAACGACTGGACCTATTTGAATGTTTTTTTTTTCTTAGAAATGACTACGCTTAACAGCATCACCGGACTACAAGTAATATTTGAACGGGAATTTTACGGGCAAATAAGTAACTAATTAGCTGTTTTATTGTTTGATAATGTGTAGCTTCATATTTTCATTATTTTCTTATATAGTGTGAGCACTGAGGGTGATATATAGTTTAAAATTCCAGTTATGTGGCTGATCATAATCCCATCCCATTCGATACACTATTAGTATTCACATATATAATGTACACGTTACCTGTTACAGTAGATGATGTGCGTGTGATACAAATATTTTTAAAATAGTATTATTGTAATTTACACTAGATGTGTAATCACAATTTTAAATTTATTTAATATATTTAAAAAAACGCGTGCGAAGCCGCGGGTAAAAGCTAGTCTATACATATAATAAAAGGCTAACGAGACGATATCCGTACATTAAATATTTTAAAGAAAAATACTCTAGAGTAGTTTACAATCAATAACAGAACGTATTTCTATACTTTTTAAAATTTTTGTCTGTCTGTATTTTGTATAGGATTTTAACGAAATTTGGTATAGTAGTTTTATATACATATCACATTCGTTTGTTTGTTTATTTTACTTTTAGGAGAACACTAAAGAGAAGAGATTTACGGAAAGACTACTAGACAGATTTTCACGAAATTTCGTAAGGTAGTAGTTTATACACCGATATATCTGTAGTCCGGTAAAGCTGTTAAGACCTTGCTAGGTCAATAGCGTAGTCAGTTCGAAAAAAACCGATATATCTAAGCAAACAAACTTAATAATATTATCTATACATATAATTGGTACATAAAATATTTTTTGAAAATTATAATCGAGGTAGATTGTTTTTTTTTTGTCGATATAGAAATCAAAAATAACTGTCTGTCTGTCTGTCCCTGTGAATACGTGTCACTCTGAAAGTACTGAACCAATGTTGAAAAACTTGACACAGCGATAACTAATATTACGAGATTACCATTTAGGATACTTTTTGTCCCATAAAACGCAAGGGGTTCTCCACGATAACAAAAGATAAAAAATTGTAGTTAATGTAACTAGACTTTTTTGCGACTCCTTAGTACAAGAGTCAGCACCATTTGAAGAAAACATTTACAGGTCAAAATTTTGATTTATAAATAATTTTAGGAACATTTTTTTGTTGCTTTTAAACGCTATTAAAACATAAATTTATCACAGACAATCTTTTTTATATATAATAATGTGCCTGATGATATATTTTATAAATAAAAATAATTAATTTCAAAATATTCTATTTTTTCCATTGCAAGGAACGTGTTTTATTTCATTTGAAATTACTTTTATTTTTATTTACAAATAATAACATTAGGCACAAAAATAATAACAAAAATGTCTTGTAATTATAATTCAATGTTTTAATAGCGTTTCAAAGTCAGTGAAAAATTATGTATACGTATTGTATACATGTAGTATATCGGTGCTGATATTTTATTTATATATTGTGATATTAAATAGGTTAAATTTAATTTTATAATAATATCACCTGCCAACATTTATCTTTGCATCACCTAATGGTTAACTGGCAGAGAATGCCTTCAGCATTAAGTTCACCATTGCGTATTTAACGCATAACGTGTAAATAAATAAATCAATATTTTTGTCTGTAAAGTTGCAATATGCACAAGAGAACGCAACGTTTACCCACAGTCAGAGGACGGAAGGAAGGTTAAAAGAAGATGTTGCGTAGTCTGTCTACCCCGTCGTTTAATCTACGCCGATTTGGGAACCCGATGTTTCGATTACTTCAGGTGATCTCTTATCGTCCATAAATAAGAAAAAGACAATTTAAATATCAAACGTAATTAGCCAGATTCAAGTTACGGGCAACGAAACACAAAACAATCTTATACACCTTGAGGCTTCAAACTACCGTGTGCTTAATTATATAGCATTTTTTAAAAATCACTGTTAACCTAGATTCGCTCTACTTTTATTCCATATTATTACAACATAATGATTATAGGTTAAGTATATAGAATATCTGAATCGTTACATTTTACAAAATGCTAATCCCAATTCCAATCGTTCAAATAACATTATTCATTTTTTTAAGATTTTCGTTATATTATACATAGCGAACGGAGTTCAGTTTTTCCCGTCCATAATTTTTTTTTATATGAGCTTCTTACTTTACACGTACAACATTTGAAGATCTTGAAAAATAACATAAGACATTAGGTATTAATGAATTTCTATCTAGCTCATTTTGAAAAGTAACGACACATTTACCAGATAATCGTAATTCTACACTCAATAATCAGCCAATATGATTCGTGTGAACTAGTGTGAAATTACTAACATAATATAATTTAATGTGTAGATTTGAAAACACTTAGCACATCATTAAGACTAGAAATCCTAGGAAGGACTGTGTATTGTTAAAAAATTGAAAGTACTCAGCGGTTCTTTGGAATGCAATTTGTTTTTTCATCTCCGGGGTTGTTACATCTGAATAATAACTAGATATGCTTTTCTAAAGTTGATTATTTATTTTATTAACCGACTTCAAAAAAAGGAGGAGGTTATCAATTCGACTGTATGTTTTTTTTTTATGTTTGTTACCTCATAACTTTGGCTGAACCGATTTTAAAGATTCTTTTTTATTTGAAAGCTAGTGCTTCCCGTGTGGTCCCATTTTTTTTGGTCCAGTTCTGTCAACGGCATCCAGTGCAAAACCGTATAAGTGTTAAATTTGCATTTGGTGTGTATACGACAAATAGACGAATAACTCAATATCATGCCAACCAATTTCGATGATTCCTTTTTTATTGTAAAGGGTGTTCTTCAAGGGTAGTTTGATGAGAGTTTGGTTAGATTCTGATTATGGGATCCCTGACAAAGTAACACAACTTTCAAGAAACAAGTCTACTCCTTTCTTAAGGGCCGGCAACGCATCTGTGATTCCTCTCGTGTTGCAAGTATCCATGGGCGACGGTGATCACTTACCATCAGGTGACCTACATGTTATAGAAAAAAAAATTATGTACACTAAAAATGGAAAAATAAAGTAAATTTTAACAAAAAAAGAATTAACCGACTTCAATATTAATCAGAGGCATAAAAATAAGGCACTGAAAACCGGAAAATAAATTTGGTTAATTTGATAAACTATTTATTTTCCGGTTTTCGGTGCCTTATTTTTATGCCTCTGATTAATATTGAAGTCGGTTAATTCTTTTTTTGTTAAAATTTACTTTTTTAGAGGAGGTATGCATTGTTCTTGTGGTACAGCCGTGACATGCACTTGTTTAGACGTATTTATACGTTATATAAGAAGCTATTGTCATTCATAATTAATCTGTGTATGAAACAGTATCGCGTACATACTTTAAAGATAAAACTTATATAACATACAAAGAAACTTTATTATTAAAAATATTTATATTTCCAAGGTCTCGATCACGCGCTGTAGCACCATTAATTGATTTATGCGTATATAAATAAACGGTTAAACCAAACGCAACTGAACATACAATATTCATATACACGTAGTCTTAAATACGTAATGTTAATCAATTATGACGTAATCGGGTTGCTATCGTGATTATATGACACACGAAAATTAAAGAGATATCAACGCAGACTCAAATTAAATACTAGGGTTTTCAGTAATATCCTTTGGGTTATTGCTCCATACACTCCGATGGTACCTGCGCATTATAAAATGCAATCATATCCCGAGTACTCTTCCGCTAATGATGATAAAGTAAAAATTGACACTAGTTGAAACCAATAAACTCATAAAAGTATAATGTAGTCAATGATTATGTAGCTTATGACGACGTGGTTGTGTATTCGTATATCGCGATAGGTGACATAGGTTGGAATCTCCGCAACAAGCCTAATTATATGCGAAACTAGCTTCTGCTCGCAACTTTGTCGGCGTATAGTTACTCAGAATAGTTACTCTGAGCTAAATAACACGCAACGGAAGTTTTTAAAAGGGAAAATACCGATATTGAAACATTCTTCGTAGGTGCTCCGTTCCTATTGGTCTTAGCGTGATGATATAAATGAGCTCTCCACCACTGTAAGAAATTCTTGTTCCATTAAAATAATATAATGGTATGAACAAATTGCTTGTACATTCTTCGCCGGTACAGGGGTATTTTTAGTAACGGATCGAGATGTAAAATTGTAATTAGTCTGTAATATAAAAGTGAACAGCTTCATATTATTGTAAAGAATCAATTTTCTATGTTAATAATATAAAGAGGTACGGACCTTACAACTGTAACCATCTGTTTCACAAAGCATTTACTCATTAGCTAGGGACTATTTCCTATATCCTTTTGTTTTATTATTTATACATAGGCTGAGGAATAAATTAGAATACATAGTCCTTGTCAATCTTTTTGGACGTTCTGAATATAGCCTTAGGTTCTAGCTTACGCATAATATTGTTTAATATAAAACAAAGTTAGAATATCATTAAGTTGGCTCAATATTTAAGATAAATTTTACATAATGCGCTTTTATATCAAAACTTTTGTTCTGCCCATCTATAGTAGAAGCGTTCAAAAATATTAGCGAGACCTGTAATAAATTTGAAATAACTTATGAATTACTACGCAACAAAGTTATAGTTCGATAATATTAAATTAGTTTTCTTGGTTTTTCTTAAACGGTTTGAGCTGTAACTTGGAAATTAATATCAAACACCAAGATCTATATCTAATATGCCGATATTTATGTATTTTTGATTATGCTAGTTAGTGCTAGTGATGTTGGTTTGTCAGAGTAGGATAGCGATCAGCCCGATGGTTTAGTGCTGAGGTTGGGCATGCCCGTCTCGACTGAAGGAACGTAGCTCGCGGTGCGTCGGCTCGTACCGGCGTAGCGCGGTGCCTCGTAGCTGCTTGGTGCGGCGGCTCGTAGCGGCGCGGCACAGCGCCACAAAGTGCAAGACTTCCACGGGACAAATGTTGGTAAAAAAAAACTACTTTCTATATTTTGTTTATTTATTTATGTATTTACCAACGTAGATGCTTACCACAGGACTTAACAAAGTGAGCTGATGGTGGTCTCCAGAAATTGTTATCGAACTCCTTAACGGGTAGAAATAGATATGTCGTCCTTGTAGTCCTTTTGTTAGTAGTGACGATAGCTTACTACAGGACTGAACAAAATGATCTGATGACAACCCACTTCAAAAACTGTTATGGAAGTCATTGATGGATAGAGACAAATATGTCTTGTTTATATTCCTTTCGTTAGGTAATAACAAAATGGCCTCATAATGAACTCTTAGAAACGTGTAGGGAGTTCTTTCATGGGTAGAAATATATATGTCGTTTTCGCATTCTCTTTATTAATTTTTATTATCTATTCAGAATATATACAATAATATCATAAGCATGCTGCAGAAATTACAAACTAAAACTAAAAATAATCAAATATAAGGTTTATTCTTTAAAGGAACACGATCTCTCAAGTCTTGTTTATAATGAAACGATTTGGTGAAAAGTGTATCTTAGCTAGAGATGCAAAGTTTGTCGGTAGAATTAAGGTTCGTCTTACACAAAGGCCGTCATATGCAGCCCGTTGTACTATCGGTATTACAACTTACAATTCAGGTGTTTTGTAGTATGTTGTTCACAGAATTATTTTTGATATAGAAGCAAACGCTAAGTTAAAAATTCTCCTGTCTAAATCTCTGAGCCCATACTCATGTTTGTAGCTAATATCTATATGTACTAAAATTCAGTTATCACGATATAGCCGCCACTTGTCTAGCCCATGAGGAATTAAACATTAATAAGACACTATGATACTTTACAGCATAAACTCTATATTTCTAGTTACTCTATACTATACAAAAATTTTGGTATCACGACAAAGATACGCTTACGCAGGTAGCGCATCTACGCATGAGAAATGAAACTTTCATCAGATAGAATGAGACTAAACATCTGAACCCAAACCTGATTTTTGTAGCTACTATGAATACTAAAGTTCAATTATCATGATACAGCTACTCATCTGATCTATAAAATGAAACGTTGATATGACTCTATGAGACTAGAACATTGATCGCAAAGTTGAGGTTTCTAGTGATTATCAGTACAAAAATTCTGTTATCATGATACAGCTACTCACTTGATCTATGAGAGATTATACTCTTATCTGATACGACAAGACTCAACTTCAGATCGCAAACTTCATGTGTATAGCTATTATTAATATTTAAAAAAATATCACGAAGTAGCTCTCATCTTGTCCTAAGATATGAAACATTTAGCTGACACTAAGCTTTTGAGTGCAAACTCAATGTTTCTAACTATTAGTACTATACTAAGATTAACATAAATACTGTTTTCACCAAACTTTGAAAAATTGAAACCTTGCTCCTACACTAGGAGACTAACCTTACCTTACTTAAACTTAGTTGACTAAACCGCTAGTCTGTATGAAATGTGGTGACCTCCTTTTGCGAGGAACTCGTCTCGCAGAAGGAGGCGGCGAAGAGGGCCCGCGAGGAGGATCTTCTAAGCAGCCGTCTCCGCTAACGAAGAACTAGTAGGAGGAGGCAGCAGTCTGTCCGTCTCCTCCTGCTACCGTAGTCGGCCCGAAGGCGGATGGATCGGTCGGAAGGGTTCATCTTCCCTTGCACCAGTCCGGCAGATGGAGGAGACGGCCGGTAATCAAAGAGCCGTCTTCTTTCAGGGAGGAGGCCTAGCACGGTGTTCTTTTCACGCTGGGCCATGCGCTTGGAGCGACACAATGAAATCTACTGAGATCTCGTGTCGGCCCAACCACAGCGGAAAGTAAAAAAAAAGATAGGTCGCGAATTGCACGTATCAGGCCCAGCCCAAGCCAAGGTGTGCCGTGCACTCTTGACCTAGTTGTCAAATAAAATAGGCTGACTGCGTTATGCGCTCGTCTTAGTAATCCGGCGAAGCTGTTAAGACTTTACTGGGTCAATAGAGTAGTCCGATAGAAAAAAAATAGACAGAAATTACTAAAAATGATTGAATTCAATGTTATTACTTATTACTAGAAACCTGCAACAACTTTTTTCACGAAACTCGGAAGAGTACAGACACTTTAGATTTTCATTCTTATTATATATATATATATATATATATATATATATATATATATATATATATTGTATAGGTAATTATTTTATTTCAAAAATATATTATATACATTCTTTATGATGTGACACATAAAAACAATGATAGAAATCGTAGTATCATGCAATAAATATTCCTCTTGACTTAATTTAATTTTATAACGCTATGTTAACGTTATCACGTTTCACGTTACGTTATCACGATTAACGTTGTACGTTAATCAGTGGCCAAAACGAAATATATTAACAAAAACACATAAGAATAACTATACATATGTAGTGTTAATATAATGTACTATATGTACAAATGTTATCTATGGATCGTGTTTTATTTGCTTATTATCTAACGAAATTAATTTATACATAGTATTATTAATTGTTGTTCGTGAGAGAAAGTAAACATAAACATTAAAGAAACTCGCATATGGCGTGTTAATATTATGATTCAATGTACAACATTTAGTGCTTCAAAATATTTCAATTTAGCGCCATCTATGAACTGTTTTCGCTATACTTGATTGCTAAACTCATTCGTATTATGCAATAATGAAATTCATTTATAATATTTTATATAATTTGAATGAAAAAAGTTATTAATTAAACATTGTTCATCGTTTAATATGTCCTAGATATTATTTATACAATAATATAATTCTTTTGTGTTGAAATGTATTTATTTTTTATTAATACTCTTCTCTCGTAATTAACTCGAGTCGTCATTCAAATTACAACAACTTTTGATAGTGAGGACCGATTTTGATGAAACGAAGAATAAATTACTTTCGAGGAAATGCTTTATGCTTTTCTTTTGTGCTGAGATTTTATTGTGAGGCTAGTACTTCAGCTGTGATACGATTTTATACAAACAGTCAGAGAGACAGAAAGAGATTTCCAAAAATTATTGAAATTTATTTTATTCCTTATTCCTAGACGTTAGATTAACATTCTTATTATATGTATAGATACTATTTATCCTCAATTCAAATTAAAATACAAAATGATAATTTTTCACTAAATACACTCAAGTTTCGTGAGTAACTTATATACAATTGTGGAGGAATTTCCGGATTCATTAACTTTACAAAACCCCTCAAAAATCCGTGTTACCTGAGCTTCAATGGAGAATAAAATACATGTAACACATTACAGAAAATGACACCATGTCATATAAACTGAGTACCAGGCTTCACTTTTGTTTCATTGCTTCAAATTAGAATATGGTGGATGTTAGGTAATACGTATGTCCAATAAGATGTTAATTATACCCTTTAGTTCGTAAGAAAAAAACAACTTATAAATGAAATGAAACATCTTAAGGTTAGTTAAATGATTAAAAAATATATATGTGTGTCTCATAAGAATAGAGCCAATACTTACATTTTTGTTTTTGTTTGATTATCACTATAAGATCTCTATTATAAAAGCACTGTTCTTGCTTCTGTTACAGCGATACCATCGCTAAAAACAATGGCGTTCCTAGGACCAACGGTGGGTGTATTTTCAGATTCCAAATCTGATTTACTAACCGGGTGAGTAATGGTTGTTTATGAAATTAACAAAGTACTAACACTGCAGTATGTTCCAATAGAATTAAACATGAGATTAGGTATAGCTTTGGAGATTGATTTATTAAACTTTAAAAAATAACTCAATTTTCTTACCATACCCTGATTATAGAACCGTGTTGATTAGAATACAGTATTCACAACTAACGAAAATCCAAAATATTTATAACATAGTAAGACGATTAGTGGAATTTGATTTATTTATTTACACATGGATAAAGCAACAGTCGACAATCAAAAATATTAATATCAATACAATAGCAATAATAAAAAAAAGTAAACTGAACTGAAGACCTAAAACGCTTTATCACATAGAAACTTAACTTACACTAATCATAATAATAATAAGAAAATAATAATTGTTTAAATATGTAGATACATTCGATTTCAAAAAAATATGCATAAAAGAATAAACGAAAAAGTTCAAAGGAATTCATTTATGAAAACTAAAATTACCACATGGAAAAAAAAGAACAGGATGGCAAACATAAATTAGGAATATAAAATATAATATAGAAACTATTGTTGAGATGGTCATGGATATAAAATGTTTAATTGTTTTTTGAATTTGAATGCCCGATGGTCAAATATGTCTAATGAAGTAAGTTTGCTTGCAAGCTCATTATATATACGAGTCATACGTACAATTGGGTTGTAATAAGAAGTATTATTCATATAAGTTTTAAGAATATATGTTTTAGGAAAACGATAACTGAAATTGGTGTTAAAATTAAGAGACTCTAGCAAAGAGGTAGATGAAATACAATTGTACAGCAATTTATGAAGAAATACTAGATCATGTTAAATTCTACGAACGTGTAATGGTATAATGTTATATTTATTTAATCTGTCATAGTATGAAGAGACACTGCGAGCATGGCCATACTTGTAACATAGAATTTTTGAGAATTTGCCAGTTTAATGTCGGGTCTTTGGATTACAAAATAAATAACAGTAATTACATCAATTCGTATCTTCATTTGCTTGACCGAAGCTCAGGTAGTTCACTGTAAGACTTATACATAACAAGTTAGTGATACAAGCTCGAGAATTCAATGAGATCTATGTAATAATACGTGAAGCTAAAACTATGTACCCCTTTTTAAACGAACTGCGTTAACGGGTGAACTTGAAATTTGACATAGTTAAAGTTTATATGGCGGAGAACTGCAGAAAACTATTTATTTTATATAAAATGCATTAGAAGTACATTAAATTAATGAAAATATGCATTACTTAAACTTCTGCTTGAATTTTACACACATGTTTTTTTTTTATAGTAGCACGGCAAAGTGTAGTCACACTGTGCCTGATGGTAAACACATTGTAATCCAAAAACAACGGCGACTGCCGAGAGATATGTCATCCTTCGTCGGTCGTCACTGTCATGCCGGCCTGCGTAAATACCTCTTCAAGTTACGCTTGAAGGACCCTATATTATAGGAAGAAGGGAACACACCAGCCGGGAGATTGTTCCACAGCTTCAGGGTACGGCAAAGATAGGATGTTGCGAAATTTTCAGTTCGTGCCCAGATAGGGTTTACCATAAAATTGTGGCTCCGTAGACCAGCACGCGTGGTACGGTTGTGAAAATAATGTGAATAAAAAAGATATTTTGACAGCCGTCAATAACGAACTTTAAAAAAGGTTGCGAAGGAGTTTGCTATGCTCGACTGTATGTATTTTTTACTCTTACGTTCTACTTACACTTTTTCATCCTACATTCAACAATGATATTATAACATATAACTATTATTATAATATCTATAACACGACTTATGTTTCTTAAAATAAAACCTTTAATTAATAATAATACCTTTAATTATTAAATAAAAATAATAATAAAACCTTTGATTATAGAAGTATACCCTATGACAAAGGTATTCTAATAAAATTCAAACTTTTAAAAATTAATTGGCTATGGTCGAATGTCGACCACTGGGTACCCACTAGTATTAATTAAATAGATAATTTACAAACTATATAATGCGGTATTGAGAAAGTTTTGCCGCGCAAAACATTTAGAAAACAAATCAAGTTTCAGCAATAATAATATTAATGACAATGCGACTTAAGTAAGAGAGAAAAATAGATAAGTAATGAAACTTAATACACTCAGATGACTTTATTAATCACTGTACTTTACATAAGGTTCCACTCGGACGACGTGTACAAATAAAGACAGATAAAACAGCTGTCCAATGTAGTACGCCAAATTACTTGTCGAATACAATTAAAAATTCGATTACGAAATATAATTCAATTATAACAATATATATTAATAGAATTGTAGAAATTTGGTAATAAATATAAATTTTAACAAAACAGATTCCAGCTGCTCGAGCCCCACAAGTATGAGTACTCTACGAAAAAACCCATAGAGGCAAAAAGTGGGATTCTCAATTGTATAGCATTAAACACAGTGTGAGTATATAGAAACCTTACATAACAAATATAATCAGGATATCCTGTGAGTATTTTAAATGTTCCAAAGTTCATAGCTTATTACTGAGTATTTCATACTTTGGAAATATTGGACATGTGCAGAGCAGAAAATAAAGATTTGTATTGTATTACACTATATGTCGGTAGCACCAAATGCAGAATTGACGATTCACTTTTTTTTCTCGAACTGACTACACTATTGGCATTTTTTTTTGGCCTTTTCTACTTCACCGGACTATTAAGGCGAGCGCTTAAGGCACTCAGCCGCTTTTATTTTGGTAACTAGCTCAAGGGTGCTCGGCACACCTCGGCTTGGCCGTTACCTAGAAAAACCCGGTCTGTCCTAGCTAAACTATGCTAAGCTATACATGTATCCATTTTTGGATCATACAATTAAAATTGCATGATGCAAAACAACATGTAATTCGGAAAGAGACAAACTAAACTTATTCGATTCAGTTCGATAAGGGAAAAAAAGTAAACCCTTCCACCAGATGTGTAAGGTGCATGTCTGATTATCTGTGTATGTGTATAATCGATGTGGTGTGTACTGTATCGCGATAGCAACATCTCTGCGCCCACCCGGGTGGCCTCGGACAAAGATATTACCAAGATAACGCGAACAAAAAGTGTGCGAGTATAAAAACGAGAGCTCTCTGCCCGTGACGCACGAGACAGGGATTCGCGATGTGGCCGGCCACAGAAAAAAATGCAAAAAGATCGAATTTACAATTTAAGCAAACGGCACCGGCTCCGGGATCTAAAAATAGAAAAAATGATATTGTTTGACGATTTTAGGGGAAGATAGACGTAAACACGCGAGTTTACTCTATCTTATATTGAGAATAATTATAATGTATGTAATTAAATATATAATAATAAGTATCATTTTATATTTAAAAAAAAAAGTCTTCAATAAAAGATAATTTAATTAGTGCAGTTTTTAGCTGTAAACTGTTGCTATTCAAAATACTTTAAATTTTCAACTGAATTATTTCAAAATATTTCATATAATTTTGACATGGTATTTATTATTAAAGTGAGCTTTCTTCATAGTCATGGTTGCTTGAAACTCGATGAAACAAACATGCTTCCTGTCAAAGATACAACCATACATTAATAAGATTTATTTTTAGCCTGGTTAGTACTTTGTATTCCTCTAATTCAAGTCATTGATAATTTCGCAAACAAACGCGGAGTTACTGTAGCTAAATTATAACCTTAATTTTTTGCTCGTTTTCATTTACAACAAATTTTTGACTTTTGCCTATTATCCTGGTGTACCCCTTGCGTTTTACGGTATAAAATGTATTCTATGTTGCTTTATAATATTAGTCATCACAGTGTCAAGTTTCGTCAAAATTGCTTCACTACTTTCAGAGCTATCCGTTTACACAGAGACAGACAGATAAAAATTCAAAATAAAATATTTTTGATCTTAATTTGATATCAAAGTCCACCCCGATTATAGTTTTCAAAACATATGTAATGTACGGTTTTGGCCTGGTTCAGTTTAATTATGTACTTGCTAACCCGTGCAACTTCGTCTGCACCAAATTGGTTATTACCTCTTTCAATTATATTTTTAAACGCGAAAAATCTTAATAAACCTTTATCTTAATAGACAGCGACATCTACCGTTTCCAATTGTGAATCCAAACTATCCAGGGACTCATACTTATACTCAGATGGTATCTGAAAATTATTTTATACTAGCTGTACCCGCAGCTCCGCTCGCGTTTTTTTTATTTTTATTAAAGAATTATAAAGTAAGTACGACACGCACGCCATTTACAGTAACATGTAATGTATCATTTGATATATAGAAGAAGAAAATAAAGAAAAAAAATCCTTTATTGTTGGGACAAACATACAATGAAATTATATTATACAAATTAGTTAAACAGAAAAAAAATACATTTGAAAATTAAAAATAAATATCCAACAATTGGCGAACCCATTCCGCAAAAATGTGCAATACAGTAAGTAGTACTGAAGCGCTGATTTTCGATGGGAGCCTATATGATGATAAACGGTCGTTCAGTCGGTCATATTAATGTTAATATAGAATTTAAAACAAACCAAAAATAAAAATATACATCACGGATGATCGCACTAAATAAGTATGGCTATTGTAACCACAGAAAGACTAAATAAAACATACTAGTGGGCGCCCAGTGGTCGACATTCGACCATAGTTCATTGATTTTCTATAATCAAAGGTTTTCATGGTAAGACTCTTAAGTTCTAAGTAATAATAATTTTACGAAAATAAAGAAACGTATCGCAACAATGACACTTGACACAATCTTTAATTAATTTTACACAACACCATAGGTCAGTGGCATTTCAGGGTGTTATTAAATTAAATGTAGTCTGTACATTATGAGGAACAGTGATATGCCCAGTATCATTGTTATAAAAGTAATGCATACACAATAGAATCAAATGATGAATCCAAAACAAAGATATTTTAATACTACCATTAACTATTGAAAATGAATTCATTTTTGTTCAAAATTCACCATCAACTGTGTTTTCTAAATTGAACGATATGTTTTTCACAAAGAGATGAAATTGGGTAAAAGAGACGCGTATCTGCTTTCTCTATATGGACACCAAACATAGACGGATCGAATGTAAGGCAAAGAAATGCGGTACGGACGAGTGTAGACAACCGCACCATATTTTATTACACCTGCCACTTAAAGAGAAGAACGTAATAGCGGCATCGGCACACGTAACGGGAAAGAACAAGCATATTATGCTGAAGGTGTGTCATGTATACATTACTAAGAATGACGGAGGAACATTGAAGTCATATGCTTTATTGGATGAAAGATCCACAATCACCGTGGAAGAGGGCTCCTCATTCGATCCCGCACATACGTCGCGTTTCTTCCGGTAACATCTCGATCATAGGTCGTCTCTGGATAGAGCCCTCGAGCTGTTACTAGCACAATATAATGACTCACTCACATCAATTGTACAAACATCAGATCACTTCACATACGTCGTGCACATATTACACACATGGAGGAAGGGTTTAATTTTTTCTCTTATCGAACTGAATCGAGTAGTTTAGTTCGTTTCACATTTGATATACATGTAAACGTTTATTGAAACACAATTTCAATAGAATGACTCGCAAACGAATATATGTATGAATAGCTTAGAACAGTTTAGCCAGGTTAGATCCGCGGTAACTGACAACAGCCCAAGCCGAAGTGTGCCGTGCCTCCTTGAGCTGGTTGTCTGAGTAAAATCGGCTGAGTATCTTTTGCGTTCGTCTAGTAGCTGCTTGCTTGCTTACTATTTGCTTCTACGTTTATTATACGTACGGCTAAGGTGTAGAAATCTCTCCCAGCGTATGTCTTCCCGTCATCATACAACTTGGGAGTGTTCAAGAGTAGAGTGAACAGGCATTTAGCAGGTAAGTGCGATCCATCGTTGGCTTCATCGTCACTAACCATCAGGTGAGATTGTGGCCAAGCGCATGCCTGTAAAGCATAAAAAAAAGTAATCCGGTGAAGCTGTAAAGAACTTGCCAGGTCAATAGTGTAGTCAGTTCGTGAAATAAAAAGTTGGTCACCGGCTTGTTACATACGTATGTATGTAAATTGTGAAAAATATACAGCCCGCTGAAAGTTATACAGTTGCGTTTTATTGAAGAACCTGAAGCCAGCAATATCTGAGAACACCTAAGTATTCTATATAAGGCTGTAGAAAACCTTTAATAATAATTTATCCATTTCTTTCTATTCTTATTATTCACAATACATTTGTTAATGTTTAAATGTAATCCAAGTAGAATGATAATAATATGGAAAAATAATTCGTTACTTTCGCTAGATACTGACATAAAGATCATTATTACGTGGGTATTCCGGGGTGGAAATACTATACCACAATACCATCCAACAGGTCGAGGTAAGTTTATCCATATATTAATATGTGAAACAAAAACTTTGTACCCTTTTTTAAGTTAATTCTGTAATGTAATTCCGCCATCCAGTTTTTAAAGAGGTTTTCACCTGATCCGCCACAGTCTCCCTGAGGTCTCCTGCGGCCTACGCTAACCTATGTGCCCCCCTCGATCCTAACCCTACCCTACCTAACCCAATCCCATCGTCCGCCAATCCCCTGGACTTACCTACCCACTAAGCAGATAGGCAAGCCAGATGTTACCTAACTAGCAATCCCCCATTCCTCCCGCCCTATAATCCCTAACCCTACCAATCCTACCTATCTACATGGCCTCTACGCCCTCCTAACCTCTGGTCTTGCCTACTTACGGGGTAAATGGTATACCTACTAAAATATGAAAGTTTTTAAAAGTATTATAGATAGATGGATGTGGTTGGTAGAATAAAAAAGAATACTTATTTTTTAAATAACCATAATATTACATCACAGTAACAACAATCAAGGAATAAAGCTGGTGAAAGCGGGTGGATAAAAAGGGTATAGCGAGATTGAGAGAGCAAACTGAGGGAACTCTGAAGGAATACGGGTTTATGCCGGAACGTACGATAACAGCTACCATTTTTTGCATTTCGCCATACATAAGAAATTGCGTATGGTGTTTATTGAACTAGAGAATAATGTATTAATATTTTATTGTGATATTTTTGTTTTATTTATTCTTCAGTAGAGCCAGTAGCTGCCGTCTTTAACGTATCGCAAAGTAAGTTGGATCCTTACCGCACCTAGTTCCATTGGTATGAATATAAGGACAAATATTCACTAAGAATTTCAACTAACATTCCGTTTTCTTTCGTTATTTCGTTGTACGCGTTTCCTTATCAATTTAATTTTTATAATGTAATAATAATAAATATCACGATTCCCTCATTCCCAGTGTACATCACAATATCACTGTATCTTCGTGGCTCTATCGGTCAGTTACAGGAAACTTCCATTAAGTCTTAATTCTACCATTTTAATTTTAATGCTCCATTAAAAAGCCAAATTTTAATGGCGGATTATTAGTTCATTAACGGTTCATTGCGCCATTTTTCGTTGTGTTTAGTGTTTACGTAGCTCTTAGTAGTTTGTAGTGTTTATTTAACTATTGTGATATGTCTTCAACGTCACTTTCATCTCTTTCATCGTCAGATGAAAAAGTTTTCTGTCGAAACATACCAGATAGAATTGATATATGTAACAGAAATGATGAAACAGAATTTGTATCTAGATTCAGGTTAGGTTAATTTTAATGGGGCATCAACAAATGCAAAACTAATGATGACTTTCTTGCATATAACTGTATCACCACTACTCTGTAATAAGTAGGTTCAAGAGATATATTTATAAATACATTTTACAGCACCTCCCTAACGTTCTCAAACTATTGATGTTAGGCGATCACTATATTTACTATTTCATGTGTATTATTGAATGTTTATTCATGGCGATGCGACCGCAATTCGAAACGGTTACAGTAATTCTTTGGCTCGGTACTAAATAACTTATAAGTTCTAGTACTGTATCTCAGGTAGTGGTTTGTTCAAATAAATACTAATTATTATATTGTTATTCCTACGGTCACCTCTCATGGCATACCTCTTTCTTTATTGTAAGTTTATCTTTACAGGTGTGTTGGTTAATAAACTGTATAAATAGTAATCGTTTTAAGAGTTTTGTTTCAACTATAAAAAACTTCATAATTATATATGTATAACAAAATGAACGGTTCTTTATTTGTTTATATTTTAAGCAAACTATTCCTTCATTACAAAACACATATTGATTGGGAAATGTTTCTATTCCGACAAAAAAAACCACAAATCTAAACCAGGATTTTAAAGACCTCACACCTATGCTTGTTTCTACTTGTTTGGAAACCATAAGCAGTTATGCACATTACATATATCCATCGGCTTTAGACGAGTCATCACAAAATATAAACTGTTAACGTGCATTCACAGCTTTATTGGGCTTTTTGGGCGAATACTAAATACTTTCAGCAGTCAACAAGCTCTAGGGCGATAAACTGATCTGATTTCTTGGATCCAACAATCGTAAATCGAGCTAATTAACCAACCTAACTAAACTAACCGTACATATAAAAGTTAATTAAACATGAATGAGTACCTTCAAATGAGCCTTAAGAAAGCGTGCATGTATTTCAAGTCTGGAAAACAATATCAAAAAAGTATCTAAACGAAATATTTTATAGAGTAATTGTGTTCATTTAGTTTTTTTTTAATTATTTTATGTACTGCGAACAGATATGCTCACTTCAAGTTAAATGCTTATAGCCCATAGTACTGCACAATTAACCAAAAATAATTAAATTACGAAACCAGTCACCAATAGATCATTACAACTTAGTACTAAGTTGTATCGTCTGGTAGGTCAACCCCATGTTGGCAACTACACTCTTCAAACGGCTCTGTCGTTTTATTACGAAAATAAGTATAGTAATGATGTAATAGAAATTTCCCCAGGCTTTATGACTATTTTAAAAACTCTCGTAAAATTACATATTTCGATATTTCCGTATCTAGTTGGAAATTAGACAGCACTAAATCATATTATCTTTGGAATATCTTAGCCGCTACGGCCGCTTTTTTTTTCTCGAAATGACTACGCTATTGATCCAGCAAGGTCTTAACAGCTTCACCAGAGTACTACGGCAAGCGCTTAGGGCACTCAGGCGATTTTATTTGCAAGGGTGCACGGCACATCTCGGCTTGGGCTGTTGCCTGATATGTGCAATTCGCGAACTATCTGAGCTGACCCAAGCTAACTATTCATACACATATGAGTTGTTGGAACATATATGTGTACCAAGCATAGGTACATACCTCAACAACTCCTATATATATTTCGTATCAGATAATTTTCTAAAGTATTTCAGTTCGATAAGGGAAAGAAACTAAACTCTTCCACTTTCATGTGTAAGCGTGTATGCGTGCACGTGTGCGGGGGTGATATGTGTAATGTCGTTGCAGTGATGTAAGATTTTGTGTGAGTGTATCGCGCGAGCAGCGCACTCAAGGGCTCCACGCCGAAGGAACAGACCTAGGCTTGAGCCGCTGCCGAGTGGGGCCTAATCTGGTTACCGCTACGGCCGCTGCCACTCACTACGTTGTGGTTAAGGGGGTCCCTAACACGCACGCTTCGTCACTAAAACCTGCACTTTTCTCGACAAAACAACCATAGCCGACTGGAATAACAAATCACTAGAATATGCTAGAACTGATGCAGATAGCTCAAGCTTAATGGAGATACCAAGGTTATTGTGAGTTTTCATTCCTTGTGATGGTGAAAGCCGCGTTATATTAGAGAACTGTCGTCTCTTACAATATCGGCTACTAGAATGAAGTATATTCGCCTAGAATATACTTACATATTTATTATAAAACTTTGTATGCTAGAAATTATTAGCGAAGGCGTCATCTATTCTTATTAATTTACTCGACGTAAATAATAACGTCTTAGGACTTTATTACTTACATATACCTACTTGTTTAAGTACTACTATATAAAATAACAAAATATGATTAATTAACATTTATATTAAAATATAGCAATTATTTAATTATTGTAATAGACATACATACATATGTTAAAAGAAAATTATAATATAAAGAAATAGGTCTTACCACATCCCCTTCACAACGCGTAAAATATAGCGATATTTGCTTTGTAGTTCAGTAGATGGCGCTATATAGTAAGAAGTTTATAAAAAACCTGATCGTACTCAAACCGATATTCAAACATATTTTGAGTCAAAAATACAAAAAATTGGTGAACAGTTTAAGATTTTCTACAAATAAACGTTCATTTTTATTTATAGACAATAATTAGATAGTTAGATATTAGTTTTCAAAATTATAATGCGTCCAAGAGTACGTACTGCACGCTAATTTTTGTCCATCAATTATTTTTAAAGTACTACATTGTATTGATAGATGGCGATACTAGTATGCTCAATGTAACAAATGCACTCATATACTGCAATGCCCACGAGTTCGTCCTCGTAGAATAATTACTTTGAGCTAAAGCTAAGTAATGCTAAGTAAGTAGAAAGTAAAATAAATAATCCGTACGTTAACCCCGATTTTGAAACATTCATTGGTGCTCCGTTCCTATGGTAGTCTTAGCCTTGGCAATCAGTCTCGACATTGCCAAAGCCTTTGATAGGGTCTGGCACCGTGGTCTTCTCTCCAAGCTTTCAGCGTACGGACTCCCCGACAATTTATGCAAGTGGATCTCTAGTTTTCTGCTTGAGCGCAGAAATCGTGTTCTTGTTGAAGGATGTGATTCGCAGCTCATGTCAGTAAACGCTGGAGCTCCTCAAGGCTCTGTACTTTCACCTACTCTGTTTCTTCTGCATATCAATGATATGTTGCCTTTGGGCCGTATTCATTGCTATGCAGACGATAGTACCATCCATGAGTTATATTACAGCAAGCCTTCTTGCGACCGGGGAGAAACAGAAAAGAGACGGCAGGAACTTATCATTGAGCTCGACCGATCCTTGCATCGCATATCAATATGGGGAGCAAGTAATTTGGTCGAGTTTAATGCTAACAAAATACAGGTGTGCGCGTTTACATGCAAGACATCTCCATTTACCCCCCTTCCTACTCTTCAGAACATCTCGCTCGCAATGCGAGACAGTCTCAATATCTTGGGTGTAGATATTTAGGTTATACCTATATATTTAGGATAACCTAACCTAATCAGGTTGCAGAGACGGGCTGTCCGCATTGTTAATGATGCAGACATTACAGAGTTTATAGAGTCGCTTCAACTGCGCAGGGATATTGCCTCACTGAGCTTGTTCTACCGTCTGTATCATGGCGAGTGTTCTGCAGAGTTGTTCATATTTAATCCCTTCTCCTCCTTTTCACAACCGAACCACGCGCGCTGGTCTACGGAGCCACAGTTTTACGATAAACCCTATATGGGCACGAACTAAAAAGTTCGCAACATCCTATCTTTGCCGTACCGTGAAGCTGTGGAACAATCTCCCGGCTAGTGTGTTCCCTCCTTCCTATAATATGGGGTCCTTCAAGCGTAATTTGAAGAGGCATTTACGCAGGCCGACATGACAGCAACTACCAACAAAGGATGACGTATCTCTCGGCAGTCGCCGCTGTTTTTGGATTGCACTGTGCTTACCATCAGGCACAGTGCAGTCACTTTGCCGTGCTATTATAAACAAAAAAAAAACTTTAAAAGTGTAGGAATATTAAAAGAATAGAAGTATAGATTCATAATGTACATATATCACAGTATCTCATTTTATTGGCCAGCGTATTCCCAGCAACCGAGACGCTTGCAAGCTAACATAACAAAAAACAACTAACAATGAATCGTCGATCTCTTAGGTTCCTGAATTATATTGTGCTTTGTTATCCCAATATAAAATAAAATATATCTGTCTTGTAACGAATAATTATTAAAACTATAAATGTGGTAACACAATTAGATTTATTACGTTATGAAACGTCCGTTGTGTTCGTGTTCATGTTCCTTTCATATATAATGTTACCTATGTCAGAAGTCGTGTCGTCATTAAATTTACAATAACTTTTGATAGAGTGAACCAATTTTAATGAAACCAAAACTAAATGTTCCTCGAGGATATGCTTTGTAATTTTCTTGGTGAGGTTTTCTTTTTTTGACAAACGAACAGGTGAGTCATCAGATGTTAAGTGGTCTCCACCGTCCATAGACGCTAAAAACACCAAGTGAGTCGCAAGTGCATTGCCAGCCTGTGTTGGGGGATGTGAGGAACAAGGGAAGAGGAGAGGGGGATGTGAGTAGAGGTGGGCCTCCGGCGTTCTCACTGATCGAACGAAACGGAACAATGCAAGCACTATTCATTCACGTCGGTTTTCTGTGAAAGGGTGGTACAATCCCGGGGGAGACGACCCATTCATACTAAAGCCACTAATAGCTTCAGCGTGGCTTTACCACCAACAAAGAACGTAGACGTAACGAGTCGAACGTAACGTAAAACATAGAAAGGTTTTATCGTGAACACAGTACTTGCGATAGGTGTTCAAATAAACAAACAAACAGACAGACATTTCTAAAAATGATTAAAATCTATTTACAATTAATTATCTGTTACTTATTCTTAGACACCTGCAATTTTTTTTCTTTTTTTTTCTCAAACATCTAAAAAGTACAGACCCATGAGATTTATTTTGTTATTATACGGATAGATTTTATTGATTTGCTTGTTTTTTTTTTCGAAATTACTCCGCTATTGACCCAGCAAGGTCTTAACAGCTTCACCGGACTACAATGATTTGCTTGTCTTAACAAGGATCAGTTTCTGTATAAAAGGTACTGTTGTGTACACAGTAGTGGTAGAGCCAAGCTGAAGCTATTATTGTTTTCAGCACGAATAGGTCGGCTCGTCCGGGGAAGCACCACCCTCTCACAGAAAACCGACATGAACTAACAGTGCTTGCTTTGTTGCACTTCGTTCGGTCAGTGAGAGAGCCGGAGACCCACTTACCCTCCCCTTCCCCTTCCTCTTTCCCTTCCTGTCGCCCTCGCCCTCCTCCCAAACATAGGCTGATAACGCACTTGTGACTCCCCTGGTGTTGCAAGTGTCTATGGACGGTGGTGACCACCTAACATCAGGTGACCCATCGTTTGCCTCCTATGATATAAAAAAAAAATTACAAGTCAATGAAGATTCCATATTAAAGTAAAAACTTCTTAAAGCATGTTGAGCGGTATTTTTTTGACATTAAATAAATTTATAATTTCGCCTCATGACATGCTAGTAATCATGACCATGTTGCGCGTGGGCGGCTTGCGTCAGACTGGCGACCGTAGCATGAGAGCCTGTGTACATCTAATATTTATATTTTGTATTGAGATTGTACAGATATGTGCTTAATTAATTAATGGAGTGTATGAAAAAGCGTATAATTATTATTTGAAGTGCTAATAGACGGGAAAGAGAGACTAGTGATGATAATTTCAATTTACATATTATAAAATTTATATAACTCACACACTAAAATTAATTTAAAAAATCACAAGAGAATATACTTTAAATTCTACTGTTTTGAGTTTTCACATCTATCCGCATTCCTTATGACGGCCTCGACTTTTTTTAACAGACATGTAAAATTTTAAATACCTTGTAAAATTTTATGTAATGTTAACATCTACATATGTCATCCTTATATGCCCTTTTTAAATCATAGGAGGCAAATGAACTGGTCATCTGACATTAAGTTGTCACCACCGTCCATAGACACTAACAACACCAAATGAGTCACAAGTATATTGCCAGCCTGTGTTTGGGTGGGAGGAAGGAACGGTAAGGAGGGGGATGTGATCGGAGGGGACGTGGGTCTCCGGCGCTCTCACTGACCGAACGAAAAGCAATAACGCAAGCATTATTACGTCACGTCGGTTTTCTTGTGAGAGGGTGGTACTACCCCGAGCGAGCCGACCCATGCTGAAATTTTGCTTCCCCCATTCTCCCATCTTAAACACAGGCAACGCACTTGCGACTCCTTAGGTGTTGCTGGTGTCTATGGATGGTGGTGATCACTTAAATCAGGTTACCCACTAGTTCGTTGGCCACCTATGACATAAAAAAACTTTTTTTTAATACGTGGGGAGATCCCTAACAGGTACCCAACCCGTGGGGCAGCTGAGGATAGGTTATATCCGATTTGCACGGACTAAAACCCCATGGTGCCTTCATATACCATATTAGCGCGGGAGCAGGGACTGCCGACTGGCACTGCGTCTGCTCCCCCGACAGGTGTGTACCCTCTAAGAGGCCCTGACTGCGATCTGAGGGGTCACAGATGTCAGAGGTCGTTCTACCACCTACAGAACATACCTCCGTCTTCTCTCCACAAATATGCAAAACTTATTACATCCTATATAGGAAGTGATAATTATTCTTATGATCACGAAATGGTATCCACGAGATGGTAAATGAAAAAAAGGGAGACAAGTTACAAGATGGACAAATTATATAAATAAAGTGGTTGGTTCAGTCTGGCAAAGAAGCAAATGATAGAAAAAGTTGGAAACAGTTGGAAGAGGCCTACGTGTCCAGTGATGACACCCTGACTACAAAACAGGAAACCTGATATGTAAAAAATGTAAATGTACTTAGAACATCAGCAATAAAGGTTATAATAATCATTATTGTTATGGTCAAAGATGGAAATGAACCAATGATAAATCAATGGTTAGCGCGTTCGGACAATACCTCTATCGAGATAGTTTCGAATCCTATGCGAATGTATACGCACGTATATTGGGGATTTGACGATTTCAACCTTTTTGCGTCAAACTCGACTTTAGACGATGAGAACGCATCGCCTCCTAAGATCACACGGTGTGATTACTCAATGTCCGAAATCACATTCACTCAAACAGCTATACGGCGCATTCTCCTTTCTCTTGACGTCAATAAGTCGAGTGGACCAGATGGAATTCCAGCAATCGTCCTAAAAACGTGTGCTCCTGAGTTGGCTCCTATTCTTGTACGTTTGTTCAGAATTTGCTACACATCCAGTCAGGTTCCGAGCTCTTGGAAGATAGCCAATATTCATCCTATACCCAAAAAAGGGGATCGAACGGACCCTACTAATTACAGGCCTATAGCGATTACCTCCCTTCTTTCTAAAGTGATGGAGCGAGTCATTAATACACAGTTGTTACGGTATCTTGAGGGGCATCAACTGATCAGCGACCGCCAATATGGCTTTCGTCATGGCCGGTCGGCTGGTGACCTTCTGGTTTACCTAACACAAAGATGGGCTGAAGCTATAGAAAGTAAGGGGGAGGCTTTGGCAGTTAGCCTAGATATCGCAAAGGCCTTTGACAGAGTCTGGCATAAGGCTATCATCTCCAAACTAAAGGCCTATGGTATATCTGAGAATCTCTGCACGTGGGTATTGAGCTTCTTGTCCGGGCGTAGCATAAGAGTTGTAGTCGATGGCCACACCTCTGATGCTTTGGCAATTAATGCTGGTGTCCCACAAGGCTCTGTGCTATCTCCTACACTTTTCGTTCTGCATATCAATGATCTATTGGATATTCCTAATATTCATTGCTATGCAGACGACAGCACAGGAGATGCCGTATACTCGGGTCGTGCAAATATTTCTCAGATGCTTGTGGAGCGAAATCGGACCAACCTTGAGTCCGAGGTTGAAAGGTCGCTGAACAGGGCCTCTGATTGGGGAGTGGCGAATCTTGTCCAATTCAATCCCTCTAAGACGCAAGTATGTGCATTTTCCACGAAAAAAACCCCATTCGTCATAGCACCTAAGTTCCAGAGCACTTCCCTAAATATTTGTAGTACTATCGGGATCCTTGGCCTCAACATATCTAGCGATGTACAATTCCGGAGTCATTTGGAAAGGAAGGCCAAGTTAGCATCTAAGAAACTTGGTATTCTCAACCGGACCAAGCAGTACTTCACATCAAGACAACGACTTGTGCTCTACAAAGCGCAGGTACGTCCTCATATGGGGTACTGCTCACACATCTGGGCTGGTGCTCCTGCCTACCAGCTTTCTCCTTTTGATTCCGTCCAAAGGCGAGCTATTCGTATTGTTGAAGATCCCGATTTAACACGCGGACTAGAGACATTAGAACTTCGTAGAGACATTGGCTGTCTATGTATGCTCTACCGCATGTATAATGGAGAGTGCTCTGAGGAACTATTTAATATGGTGCCGTCTTCACCTTTTCAAACTCGCACCTCCCGCCACTGGTTGGCTGCTCATCCACACACCTTAAAAGCCAGCAAAATCGCGACTACCGTGAGGTTCTCTCGAATCTTCCTCATGCGTACGCTGACGTTGTGGAATGGGTTGCCCGGCACGGTTTTTCCTCAGGACTATGATATGGGGCTCTTCAAGAAGGGACTGAAACGCGCTCTTCAAGGTCAGCAACACAACAGCGATGCCCTCGGTGTTGCAGTTGTTCATAAGCGACGGTAACCACTTACCATCAGGTGGGCCGTCAGCCTGTTTGCTGCCTTTATGGCATAAAAAAAAAAAAAGATTTAAAAAAAGGTATGTGTAAACATCCATTGATAACTATTTAGGTATTTCGATAAAAAACAAGTATATTGTATTATATTCATCCCAAAGTAGTTTTACGAAATTTGTTACACAAATAATTACATATTCTCGTAACAAAGGATTTAGAATCGCCGCTGCTATGTATGAAGTCTTCATCCAAATGTATATTTTTTCTAGCATAAGAAACTTTTACTGGGATTTCTAAATCGGAGAGTTCATTTTCTTGTCTATGCCTTATATATTTTTCAATTTCTACATTTTTAGCTGCCAAGTTCCTTAGATTATCTGCAGAGGCTATTTTTTTCTTACAAAAATCTTTCCTCGGATTTTTTATATTGATCTCGGATAGGAGATTGCGTTCGTTCATACTTGTTTCCACGCAAGGATCGCTGCTTAGTAAATATATATTATAAATATCTTCTTTATTTATGCTACTACAGGTTTTTGTCAGGTTTTCATTGGTTATATCAGACGAGACCATATTGTCTTCTTCAGAAGTATTTGAAGGATTCTTAGTGCCCTCATTTATATCATAAGTAATTTCAAACATTTCCGTAGATTTACTATTATTTGTAATGCTCGATTCGCAGTCTGAAATATGCTGTATTACATCTTTTATAAAAGTTTCCATATCTTCTAAAGATTCTTCATGTTTCTTCTCTAAAATCTCATGAAACCTCTTTTTGTACAATTCAAAATCTTTCATATTGGTATAGAAATTATCAAATAATTCCTGCACAGTCATTTTGAAAAATTTGATATTGGATTCCAGGCTACGGCTTGAGTATTCATCCGTCTGTAAGTCTTCGGAAATATTGCTATATATTCTCATTTCTAATTTATCTAAATCAGAATTCGTAAGAGAATCTTTACCGCCTGTTACGGAATATTGAATCTCAACACTAGACTCTTTGACTGGTGTTTCATCGTGCTCGTAATTCTTGTAATATTCGCCATCGGAGTTTCCTAAGCGATCCACTTTGTATGAAGAAGATACTGTGTATTCATTTCTATTAGACACATTCATATCAGATTTGCATAAAATTTCCGAATTTGTAAACTCTTTCGGTGTCTCTCTCGCGTAAAAACTACGTTGAGGCTTCAAATTTAGATCTCGAACGTTGTCTGTGAATGATGATTGAAACATTATATCTTGCTTAACCCATTAAAATGTATGTCACAAACATGATTCTGATTACACTTATCCCATCTCAGTAGGCCACCTTCATAGATAGAGTTTACCATTCTCACTTCTCGCCTTATCATTCACTCATTTGTTACATACTTCATAAACAAGAATTAATGATTTTCTATAAATAGATATTTCATGAAAATATCAATAAAATACTTACACATTTTATAAATTTAAAAATAAATCTAAAGTAGAACAAAGCTACGAAGCTTCAGAACATATTTATTACATGAAAAAACATATAAAATTTGTAGCTATTGACAATGTCAAATACCAGATAAAAACAATTAATTTTAGGTCGCACTACGTGAAACAGCCACAACATTTAAGTTTCTTTAGAGTATTTCTCTTATTTATCGACATAATATTATTATATTGGTACAAAACCAATCATATAGATGGAATAAACTGCGACATACCAATATGCAAAATCTAACATAATAAACTATTTTTCATATGTAAGCAGTTACTTTTTTATATAAATCTACAGTGATTAAATCATAAATTTATAATGAGAATTTATCGGCTACATACAACAAAATATAGTTTTTTATCTTTATTTTTGGCTATCAATCTTTCAGATTATTACTGCCATTGTCGCGTAGTCAATAATATTACAAGCGTCGTGCGATCATTTCAATATTAAACGTCCTGTGAATCAAAATTCTAACAAGATGGTGGATCCCTTGTTTCTGTGGCATCTCAGAATTTCATGCTCCGTGGTATTATTTTCCATTCACTTTACTTATGCACAATAAACTAATTATATTACGTAAAACACCACCAAATTCACAAAATATAGAGTCAAATAATACAAGTTATGAATAAAATATAAAATCCATTACACGACAGACTAAAATCCTGCCAAAAACTCCCAGAATATAGTTGAATACCATGTGTTCTATAAAAATATTTTGTTGGGTCTTTAATAACATACTACTTAGCATTTCTGAACGTTTCAAAGTATTTCTGATTGAGGACCCAATTGCTTGACATTTAACGGAAACGAGATATTTGTAATAGAGACAGCTATAGAATTTTCAACAAGTTCGAGCAAGTAAAAAAATTAACTGCCAAGTAGTCTTTGTCTATGGTATTTCCAGTCATTGAACCGTCAATTGTTGAACGAACGAACGACAGCGAATATCGGAGGCCCCGCCTTATATTTGTAATTTTTAATGCTACACACTATTCGCGATGTTATTATAATATACGAGGCATCTAGGTAATATATTAAAAAAAACGTACATTACAAAACATTTGTAATATTTTTAATAGCAGTTTTAATTGAATCGGAATGTAATTATCGATTTACTGTTTCACTGTATCAAATAGTGAACTTTTTTCCGGTTTTCTATTGTTAGTTCACGGTGAAATTGTGTAATGAAAACGGATAAAGGTTTTGTCATGAGTAATAAGGGCACGTAATAACTTTTTTCTTCATAATAGGACAGTAGTTTATTGAAACGGTTGTTACTATTTTTAGTAGGTGTTGTCATTGTCCAAGCTTTATTCGGATTAGGTCATCGAGTGCGGTTAACATGTGTGCCGGGGAAATGTGTTTCGATATTATTTAAAAGTGTTTTGTTTGGTTTCTTATTAGATAAACTATTTGTAAGCGGCAGAAGCCCCGCAAACATGGCTACGAGTAGAATACTATGTTTCGTCGTGTTTGTAACACAAACGGCAGCTTTATGTGAGTACTACATATTATTCGCACACTTTCTTATGTTTTTAATGATTATTGAAAGTTCGTTCAATTTTCTTTGATAAATCATTATAATTTAAGTTATATCTTGGAACTAACTCTTATAGTTCGTAATCGAATATATCACTGATACCCTTTCACTGTTGATATATGACTTTACAGTCTGATTCACACAGTATATTTATATTACAATTACAAATAAAGCTACAATTATTTGTATAGTAATAATAAACCCTTCATTTTTGTAATTGGTAAAGGTTTATTGAGGGTATGTAGATATGATGATTTAATGTTACTTTATGCTGTATATTTAAAATATCTTATAAAATATTACTTACTTCCATAAATTAAACTCGGAAATTTAAAAAAAGCAATTGTGCTATGTATTTCTGTGTGACTGTTTATAAACCTCAGTCAGTATAAGCAAAGTAAAATAATAATTATTTCTTTATTCTCAAGATTATAATGTGAAGTTACATAGTATAAAATCTTTATTAATGATCTAAAACAATAAGATTTTTCTGGTCATTCGTAATCTTATTAATGCTAATCATGACAATAATAATATAGACAATATCTCTGCAGCATTAGTTTAGTTTCCGAACTAACTATCCTATTAGCCTAGCAAGGCCTTTACAGCTTTAGGGGGTTACTACTCTGCTTTGGCTGTTGCCTAGTTCATGCAATTTGCTGCAGCATTAGTACAAACACCTTAACACATTCCAATTTGCAAAAAGAAAAGTAAATATAAGATATAACTTTTAATATACAAATAAATAATCTTCCATCTCCATATTTTTCAATAAAATTAATATATTTAAGAGAAATGTTTTAAATTACAGTTTTAATATTATTTCTCTTTGTTTGTTACAATTGATATTTTATCTTAATATAGATTACTTTAAATTTATTTAAAGGAATATGTATTAATAGTAAAACATACAACAAAAACATTTTTAATACATAAATTAAACATAACAATAGGACTTTTTCTAACTTTGTCTAGATAGGTCCCATCCTCGAGTTGAAAATCAATCACCAAGACATAATCTGTAGTGACAACTTAACAATATGTAAAATGTTTACTATTTTATAATATAAAGTGTTAATATATAGTATCATTCAATCATAGATATAGTTTACAATTGCAAATATGAATTTGCTCTCGAAACTGCTTGTGATTTAGTATTGATGTCATCTACTGCTTCCAGTCATGTATTACTCATCCATTGACCATAAAAATAAGCTATGAGTATGAAATTTGCACTGTGTGATTATGCAGTAATAATGTATCATTTATTAAAAGCTATTAAACACTGTTTTACTATTGCATAATTTTCTTGAAATAAAAATGTAAACTGACATCTTTCATTTTATTTAAGAAGATTTTTACACAATTTCTTATGTTAAAAAAATTAAATATATTTCCTTTTTCCACAAATAATATTCATTATTGTATATATCAATAGACTAAACTAACTAATGTTTTATATGAGAGAAATAATGAGATATCTATCTGTAAAATTAGTTAGCTGGAAAAGGAAAGAAATAAATTGTTTATTTACAATGCATTATATGATACACAGTATACAAAAGTGGATAAAAAATCTCTACATTGCAACTTTATGAGAGGGTATCCAGCAGAGCATATACTAAAATGTCATAAGAAACACTCGGAACTAATCTTCAGCTGGAACTCACTGTACATAATACTTAATACATATGTAATACAGTAGAATTCATAAAACATTTTAATATATAAAAGAAGCAATTACAGATGTAACAGAAATATATGCTCAGAAAATTAGATTTTTTATTTTACAAACATTTTTGCATTAAAGAACTTTATATTGCTATATATTGCTAGAATACTAAAGTTACTTGTAGCTTTGTACAAATGTATGAGCAAGTAAAATTTTACTTAAACTATAAGCATTCGGTGAGAATATAGCTTCTGATCTATAAAAGATTCATTATAGTATCATTTGTACTAAAGATTTCGTCTTTGAAACATATACACAAATCTTTTAACTCTTTATAATAAATTTATAGTTGTTTGAGGTTCAGAACTACTTAATATTTTAGCAAAGATCTATGACCGTTATATGTGAAATTTTTTGTATACGGTTGTGGGCTACTTAATTTTAGGACTCGGCTGACTCTTTGCCATTTTTTTTAATATACAAAGTGAAAGGGCAGGCTTATCAGCCGATATACATTAATATATTATTTAAATTTCTGTCACATGGCTCATAACTTCCACTTTTTTGTAAATATATTTTAACAATTCTTCTTAACTACCTATGAAAAGAGCAGTTTTTGATAAATTTACATCAGTAGACCCTATATACATGCTGTTTTAGAACAAACCAACCCATGATATGTCCGGAATGGTACCAAATTTTACTATAATATAACTTTTTCACTGCTGCAGCAAAGCCATTTTTTTTTAAAGACTAACATAAAGAAACCTATCACAAATGCATTACAATGAAAACGATGGCTGAAATATTAGATTATTACCAGACATTATTAAATACAAGAGTATTATAAGGTATATTTCTTACAGTGACATCACCACCGAAGATAGTGAAGCAGCCGACACAAGAGGAGATCCTGTTCCAAGTGGCACAGGCTGGTGAAGTGGACAAGCCTTTCATCATTGAGTGTGAAGCCGAGGGAGAACCAGCACCGAAGTAAGTTCTATTTTTAAAGAAAATAGAAACTTTCAATCAGTATTCCTCATAGAACTCAATTTACTCTAATTTTAATACAATTCAAACATATATATATTAGTTTCTTGATCTTTCTCCTTGGTAATTCGAAATATATGAAATAAAATTGGGTTTCAACATTTAATTTTTGTTAAGTTTTTTGTAAGAAAATCTACCAGTAATAGTTTTTTTTTTTTTTTTTTTTTGTTGTAGTCTGCAGACTCTTGGTCCGCACCTTTTTTTGCTTATATGTAGTTTTTTTTTTACGTAAAAATTGCATCCGTGAGCATATATATATATTATTATTATTAGTAATTTATTAAATATTCACTGTTTAATTATTATTAGTTTTTTTTTTGGTTACCAGTAATAGTTTAGATTCATCACTAAGTAATTGTAAGTTACAAAAGTAAAATAATAAATTTTGTTTATAATATTTAAAGGTCTCTCGCAAGGTCTTAACAGATTCACCGGGCTACTCAGGCGAGCGCTTTAGGCACTCAGACGATTTTATTTTTGGCAACTAGCTCAATGGTGCACGGCACACCTCGGCTTGGCTGTTGCCTGTTACATGCAATTCGTGACCTATCTTAGTTAACCTAGCTAACTGTTCATATATGTATGAGTTGTTGAAACATATATGTGTATCGAGAATACATATCTCAACAACTCTTACATATATTTCTTGTCGGAATTATATCAATAACATTTTGTAATATTAACGTACAGAAATGCAATAGAGTTTGAGTGAATTAGATATACTGAATAACACATCTCTAGGATCTCTGTATTTTTTGGAGTTGTAGAGATTTTAGACTTAGTATCTAGTCTTTCAGGCTCGAATGTTAATATATGGTAGGAAGATTATTGCAATTTTATTCTATTTGTCTGGTCGACTGCTAGTGGTATATTATAACTAGTTTCTGCCTGTGACTTCATCCGTGTAGAATAGTTTACGCAACGCAAGCAACGGAAACTCAAAAGTAAAAAAAAAACCGACTTAAATCATTCTTCATTGGTGCTCCGCTCCTATTGGTTTTAGTGTGATGATATAACCTTCCTCGATAAATGAGCTATCTAACACAGGAAGAATTTCAAACTAGGAGTTCCTTAGATTAGTTCAACCTTAGTTCAACCAACCAAACAAACAAACAAACAATCCAGCTTTATAATATTGGTATAGATAAGCTAATCATCAAAAAGAGTCTCTTGTAACCAGATCCCGGTACTACAGGGTTACGGTAACAAACAAATTAATTGCAACACACGTATGTAAAGGATGATATTCGAAATAAATTACCTCCAGTGACATTCGTACAAACGTAAGGTTAATTGGTATAACCATGTAGATTTTAATTTTTAATTGAATTTTCGCCCTCTCATATATATCATCTCATATGGTATGTGGCTATATATAACAGGGCAGTTGTTCTGCACTCACCATTTTCAAGAGTCCTAAAAAATTTTATAAAACGATTTTGTTAGATTTCATCACATTGTCTAGTAAGGAACCTAACAGCATTCATGATTATATTCGTAGTTCTACTGCCTTTGGATTCTCAGTACTAGGTGATTTCCATTTATCTAAAATTGAGACATGATCTGAGAATAGTCGTTTAAAAAAATAGCATTATCCTGCGTAATTTAACTGGTAATACCTAGATATGAAGCATTAATGAGTAGGTTACAACGATGATCCTTGATGTAAGGCCTATGTTAAATAGTAGACTGACATTTATTGTTATAAAAATACTGTACCGTAATAGGGTACACACAAATATGTCATTACATTTCAAAATGAGCTATATCAAATTTTATAAATTCCTAATATTCCTTGTTATCTTTCGAAATCTTCAAATTTTGTACACGTAAAATGTAAAGCTCATAAAAAAACTTATGGACGACATAATTTGAACTTCGTGCTCGGTGTATAAAAAATGGACGTCTAAAATAAAATAAACATGTTATACGAATGATTTAAAGGGCATAGCCGGTTAAATATGGGAAATCTGCCCTCATGGCTTTTTTGACCAACACTTACGGGATCGATTTGGCATCAAATAAAAACAATTCACACCAATTTTTAGCCCTTTAACTCAAACGACGGTCGAGATTTTCAAAAAAACCTGTTTTTTTATTTTAATTTTATTTTTATACTGAAATTCGGAGTTAATCGATGGTGATTTTTTT
>JACEII010000053.1:764836-796250 GCA_014332785.1 Antheraea mylitta | reverse complement strand
AATTTTCTTTTCTTCATTAAAAATCGACTTTTCGTTGAAAAACGATGATCATACGATATTTTTATGTTTAAGGACCCTAAGAATAAGAAAAAAATCACCATCGATTAACTCCGAATTTCAGTATAAAAATAAAATTAAAATAAAAAAAAAACAGGTTTTTTTGAAAATCTCGAACGTCGTTTGAGTTAAAGGGCTAAAAATTGGTGTGAATTATTTTTATTTGATGCCAAATCGATCCCCTAAGTGTGGGTCAAAAAAGCCATGGGGGCAGATTTCCCATATTTAACCGGCTATGCCCTTTGATTTAGTTCAGTTTGAAATGTAATGACATATTTGTGTGTACCCTATTACAGTACAGTATTTTTACCACAATAAATGTCAGTCTACTATTTAACATAGGCCTTACATGACATCAATACTAATATTATAAATAGATAAAGTTTGTGAGTTTGTGAATTAGTGACATTGTAGGAGGTATTCTCAGGAACTACTGGTCCCATTTGAAAAATTCTTTCAATGTTATATAGCTCATTTATGGAGGATGATTATAGGCTATATATCAACACGCTAAGACCAATAGGAGCGGAGCACCAATAAAGAATGTTTAAAAATCGGGGTTTTTTCCCTCTTCAGAGCTTCCGCTGCGTGTAAGCGTTAGCCCAAAGTAAATATTCCACGCGAACGAAGTCGTGGGCAGAGGCTAGTATATTGTATACTTCTAGTAAAAAGAAACGACCCATTCCGAGTAGAATTGACGAAGTAAAGAATCTGGTAGTGTGAGCAAATTCGTCATAACGAATTAAAGTCACGGTTCAAAATGCACATGATGTGTCAAATTCTTTTCCACGCTTTGCAATTCAATCGTTTCCGTTTCTAACTCAGTGAGTTAAGTATTCAAGTGAGATTCCGTAGTGTCTCTCGCGTACGTCCATTATGATCACGTACTGGATGGGAAGGCCGTCTTTTGAGGACACATCTATTGTCTACTAATTGATATAGGACTTGCCTTTGTTTACTTCCTCTGTAAGTGTTAGTGAATCCAATGGAATTGTCATTTCAATTCATAACAGTCTCGTATTTGTAGTTATAATGTTGCTTCAAGGGAAACGAGAAGAATTTGATGTAATTCAAAGCAAACAAATTTATGTAGTAATAGCCTCTGCCCGTGACTACGTTCGTGTGGAATAGTTACTTTGGGCTAACTAACACACAGCGGTAGCTCTCAAGAGGCAAAAACTCCGATTTTCAAACATTTTTCATTGTTGCTCCGCTCTTGTTGGTCTTAGCGTGATGATCTATAGCCTATAACCATACTCGATAAATGAGCTATATAACATTGAAAGAATTTTTCAAATCGGATCAGTAGTTCCTGAGATTACCCCCTACAACGTGACAAACTTTTTATATTATAATGATTGAAATATATTTTATTGTTTATTCCTAGACATCTACAACATTTTTTTAACAAAAATCTAAAAATTACATAAATATTAGATTCTCATTATATGTATAGAACACATCAGCCTGTAAGAGACCCACTACATGGCTATAGACCTCTCCTCGAAGTAAGTAAGTTATGTGTATAATCCTCACACCACTTCAAGAGGTATTGGTGATTTGAAAGTGAGAGAAATTCACAGTGCTATATATACATATATATTTTTAACTTTATTTTTGGCAATGAATCTTTCAGATGATTATTGCTAATGTCGCGTAATCAATAATATTATAAGCGTCGTTCAATCACTTCAATATTGCGTCGTGTGAATCAATATTCTAACAAGCTGGTGGATGCTTTGTTAGAATCTTCCAGGGAGATTTTGTGGCATCTCAGAATTTCATGCTCCGTGGTATTATTTTCCATTCACTTCACTTATGCACAATAAACTAATTATATTACGTAAAACACCACCACATATACAAAATCTAGAGTCCAATAACACAAGATTATGAATAAAATATACAATCCACTACATGGCAGACTAAAATCCCGCCAAAAACTCCAAAGTGCTATATTTTAAAATAATTTTAGCGGTTAAAAGTATTTAATACGTATTTAACTTTTTTGTAATAACACCGGTTGTGTTTCCTTTGATAACACCTTGGTCACTCTACATAACTCAGGATGGAGGTATACAGATTTGATATAAGGAAACAGTTCACACACGAATAACTAATTGAAAGTCTCCTTCCAACACTAGTGTAAACACACCTACCACATGTAACACTGATGACCCCGGCGTGACGTGAACACGCAACCTAACATTTATTAAGATGTACGCCTCTAAATAAATATAATCTTCTTTGAATACCAGAAGAGGTAAAGATTCTAGGATTTTGATAAAAAATAATGTAGTACTATCAAATGTGCATTGTAAATAAAGTATTCAATTTAAATGCATTTACACACTATACCTACATAAAAGAAAAAAACGTTTCAAAAAACAATTGTGTACATTATTTTAGCCTAATTCTAACGGTTTATTCAGCGCACGTCGTAAAAGCTCCTCAAATGGCAGTATTTCTCCAGTTTACTAATATATATACTAGTTCATTTTTATTGCTACATCAGGTTGAAGGCCAAATTTCAAGACAATCCGTTCACGGAGATCGGTTACAAAGGGGTACAAATTTTTGGTTTCACGTATTAATATATAGATAATATAATTTTTTTTTGTCAACCAATCTCCTAAATTATTACTGGCATTGTCGAGTGGGTAATAATATTATAAGTTTCTTGCGATAGTTTCAATGTACTAACAAGGTGGTGGCCCTCTTGTTAAAACTTTCCAGGGAGTTTTGTACTATCTCAGAATACATGCACTGTAGTATTATTCCTCATTCACTTATCTTTTGTTCAATAATTGAACTGCATTGCGTAAACTATCACCAATATTACATAATATACTGTTAAATAAAACAAGATTATGAAAGAAATATAAAAGCCACTACATGACAGACTAAGATCCCGCCAAAAACTCCGAGAATATAGATTTACATTTATTATTTGTCTTGTATTTTGATTTCTATGTTAGTGTGCACTGTCTATTTTGTATTCTAAGCTAGTTTCTTGAAATGATTTTTCTGCAAAGAATAAAAAAAATATATTAAAAAATAACCTAGCTGTGAAAGGAAAGAAACAAAGATAAATTGAGTAAGTTGGTATCGAACGCAAGCGCACTCACGGACAGAAGAATTTTAAGTTTTGTAGTATGTATGAATATTATATAATATACTATGAATTATCAATAAAATATAGTAGACATGCCACATAACGAGTTAGTCATATTTATTATTTTCAGTAAATAATAAATAATATTCATTGAACAGTTCCCCTTATTTTGAGATAAAAGTGCGTACTTGAGCACAATAAAACGGTATAAATAATTCATGTGAGTCAGCCTCGGTTTACGTCGAGACAGTACGATGCGGTCATCTCGAGGCGCCCATCGTTTGTAATATTTAACAAAATATATGTTATCGCACCCGTCTTTGTCCGCGTTAAATTACAATATAAATGTAATAACAGCAAGGTCTAACGAGAAATAATAAAATTAATAGCGTAAATTGATTTCCCTGAGAATGCACTTAGTTGTGCCAATTTTCATTGCAAATTTCAGACCAGAAGTGTCGAAGTTTAACAAAGATATACTTACATTTTTTTATAATGTATACTAGCTAATACCCGTACTTTATCGTATGCCTTTGAAACTCAAGGGGAAAGTTTATAAAACTATGATAAGACCTGTCATGTTGTATGCATCCGAGTGTTGGGCTACGAAAGAAACGGATGAGAAAAAATTACATGTGGCAGAGATGCGAATGTTAAGGTGGATGTGTGGTGCGATTAGAATGGATAAGATTAAGAATGAGTATGTTAGAGGAAGTTTGAAAATAGCACCAGTGACAGAGAAGCTGAGGAGTAATAGGTTAGCATGGTATGGGCATGCCATGAGAAGAGATGAAAACCATATAACTAGAAAAGTGTTGAGTATGTTGGTGGATGGATATACGAGTAAAGGAAGACCGAAAAAGGTGTGGATGGGTCGTGTGAAAATGATTTTTTTTTTATTATTTTACAACCCCTTTTTTTCGTAATGAAAACGCTGTTGACCTGGAAAGGTCTTTACAGCTTCGCGGAACTATTGAGGCGAGCGCTGAAGGCACTCAGACGATTTGGGAGGTTTGGGCGACTAACTCAAGGGTGCACGGCACACTTCGGCTTGGGCTGTCGCCTGTTTTGTGCAAAAATCGCGACCTATTTTTTTTTAACGTGGGGAAATCCCTTACGGGTACCCATCCTACCGGGGGAGAGGGTGGGTTATGTCCGACTCGCATGGACTAAAACCCCACGGTGTACGTCTTCCGCTATGGTTGGGACGGCACGAGATCTCTATAGACTTCATCGTGCCGCCCCAGCGGTAGGCCCAGCAGCAAAAGCGCTACCGTCGGGAAAACCGTCAGGTTTCGAAACTTCGCCCCGTCGCTTCGATCGTTCAGTATAATGTAGAGAACGTTACCACTGGACCACGGCTATTTTAAATCGCGACCTATCTGAGCTAACCTTTTTTTTTATCTGAGCTAACCTATATACGTATATGAGTTATTGAAACATGCATGTGTACCAAGCATGCGTGCCCCAACAACTCCCTATATGTATTTTGTGTCGGAAAAAATCCTCTAAACTATATAGGATAGGATAGGGAAAATGGGAACAGGCGACTTGGAATAAAGAATAAAATATATTTCAATAATTTTTAGAATTGTCTGCTAGTCTGTCTGTTTGTTTGCACGTTGCACTTGTTGTATTACTGCTAAACTACTGCGTTCACGATAAAACAAATAAAATCATAAAAGATATCCTGGAGTCACATTTAGTGTTTGTGTCATTAAAATCGGTTCACTCTGTCAAAAGTTATTGTAATTTTAATAACGACGCGACTTAAGTACGAGAGAAAAGTAGATAAATAAATGGACTTAATACATTCAGATGATTTTATTAACAACTGTTATTTTTTTAAATAAGGTTCTACGCGGATGAAGTCGTGGGCACAGCTAGTTATCTATACTTTTATACTAGTATTATAAAGAGGTAAAGTTTGTCAGTTTGTGACGTGAGCGTGTAGGGGGTAATCTCGGGAACTACTGGTCCGATTTGAAAAATTGTTTCAATGTTATATAGCTCACTTATCGAGAATGGTTATTGGCTTATATATAATCACTTTAAAACTAATAGAAGCGGAACACCAATGAAGAATGTTTCAAAATGGTTTTTTTTCCTCTTGAGAGATTCTGCTGCGTGTTAGCGTTAGCCCTAAGTAACTATTCCACGCGAACGAAGTCGCGAGCAGAGGCTAGTATATAATAGAATATCTATACATATAACAAGAATGTAAATGTAACGTGTAAGTACTCATAAAAAATTTGTGAAGATAATCGTCGTATAAAGAATTAAATAAATTTCAATCATTTTCAGTAATGTCTGTCTGTTTGTTAGGACACGCATCACTGCTAAAGTACTGCGTTCACGATAAAATCTCACCTCGAAGAGAATCATAAAGCATATCCTCGAATAACATTCAGTGTTGGTTTCAATAGTACCAGATTAAGCCTCCCTCGGTAGCGGCTCAACTCTAGGTTCGATCCCTCGGCAGGGAGCCCTTGAGTGTGTTACTTGCGCGATAGTGACACAAAAATTTACATCACTGATACAACACTACACGATCGCCCCCACACACGTGCACGCCTACACGCTTACATATGGAAGTGGAAGGGTTTTATTTTTTACCTTATCGAACTGAAAAAATCTAATTTTCCGATAATAAATATACGGAGGGGTTGTTGAAGCGTGTATGCTTGGTACACATATGCGTCTCAACAACTCAAACATATATGAATAGTTAGCTAGGTTAGCTAAGTCGCGAGTTTGCATGTAACAGGCAACAGCCCAAGCCGAGGTGTGCCGTGCACTCTTAGTCAGTTGTCAAATAAAATTGGCTGAGTACCTTAAACGCTCGCCTAAGTAGTCCGGTGAAGCCGTTAAGACCTTGCTAGGTCAATAGCGTAGTCAGATCGAGAAAAAAAAAGAAAAAAGTTTCAATAGTCGGGTTACTCTATCAAAAGCTATTGTAATTTTAATGACGACGCGACTTAATTACAAGAGAAAAGTAGATTAGTAAATGGACTTAATAAATTCAGGTGTTTTTTTTAATAACGCGGACGAAGTCGTGGGCAAAGCTAGTTATAATGTATAACTCGGTACTGTCTATGTAATGAGTACAGAATGTAACATATAATTCATTGATATTGAGTATTATTATCGTCATTTAAGCTATATATAAGTGTTACATAGTATTTGTATGTTCAGGGTGGGACAGTCACGCGTTCGTTTAGTTCCGTTAATGCGATGAGTACAAATATTCGGAATTATGACGTTATCGCTTATATATAGGTGTATACACACACCTATATTGCTGTTTATCATCAGCACACGCTGTTCCGGTTTCAAGGGTGTGGCTGATTATTGTAGTACAAACTCATATTTTATTATTACTACTAAGCCCTGTTGTAAGGTAGACTCATCCATCAGGCCGTGAGTGCTAGAACTCGCGACATTGTGGATTACAACCGAAATATAGTTATAAAATATAACCATGAAACCGCCTTTAAAGTTAGCTTAAACGAATCGAGTTACTAATTTAAAAAGTGTGTGTGTATTTATGTACATGCGCTGGAAGTTATACTTCATTGGCGTAACAAGATAAAAAAATAATTATATCTTTCGCCTTATTCTACGTTTGTAGAAAAAACGACACTAACAATAAAAAAAAGGTATTTAATACATTGAAAGTTTTAATACCAAGAGATACAAACAACAAATACAAAGAAATACAATGTTGACTATAGCTAACTTCAGGTTGTCGGTTTTTCGTGACGATGTGCGCGCGCATCGTAAAAATTTGCTGTCATTATTTTTCCCTAACGCGCCAAAAGAAGTATAACTTAAAAAAAAGTATAAATAAAATCTTATATAGCTATATGAATAGACAGGTTTTATAGTCTCCTTTCAGAGATTTCATAAAGAAAATAGAAAAAGGTAATCGAGAGTTTTACGCGTATAATCAATTCTAATCAGAGCAATAAACCTAACTGGGTTAAAGAAGGACATAAAAATGTATATAACACTAGCTGATTCCAACGGTTTCGTCTGCTTCGTTTATTACCTCAATTGTTTTGTTATATCTCAAAGGGATTAGGCCGCGTTTTCGAGGCAAGCTCTCTCAGGTAGCTTGACATTTTTCGACAATTCCAACAAAATTTACAAAAGATCTTGACAAATTATATACTTAAACCTTCCTCGTCAATCACTCTATCTATTAATGCCGTATGAAAATCTTATCAATAGTATTTGAGTTTATCGCGAACAGACAAACAGACGAATCCGAGGACTTTGTTTTACACTATGTAATGATTATGAACATTGTATTGGTAGAGCCAAGCTGAAGCTATTATTGTTTTCAGCACTAATGGGTCGGCTCGTCCGGGGAAGCACCACCCTCTCACAGAAAACCGACGTGAAGTAACAGTGCTTGCATTGTTGCGTTTCGTTCGGTCAGTGAGAGAGCCGGAGACCCACCTATCTTCCTCCTTCCCTTCCTGCCCCCCCCCACCCTACTCCCAAACACAGGCTGGCAACGCACTTGCATCTCCCCTGTTGTTGCAAGTGTCTATGGACGGTGGTGATCACTTAACATTAAGTGACCCATCTGTTCGATTGCCTCCTATGACATAAAAAAAAAATTCTCGTATAGAATTGAGGGAAAATTTTCGAGGCATCGTTTTGTTCTTCTATGAAATAGGTATTTTAATGCATGTATTGATAAAACTTAATGCAGTCGGAGATAGTGTTGCATTTAATTTTAAACAAGAATCATAGGCATTTAGGAATGTATCTGACACGCATGCATCGTTGCAAGTCGTGCCATATCTCTGTTCGTTCTCCTTGAGTTATACTCGTTTGCACATATTCACTCACCTTTACCGAGATTGTATGGATTATTTCGTTATTATAATTTTCGAATGAGGTCATTATTTGATTTGTCATTGTCATGAGACGATATGATCATTATTGTGTCTAAAAAGAAACGTCTGCCGTGTTAATTTTTTTCTCTCGAACTGACTACACTATTGACCTAGCAAGGTCTTAACAGCTTCACGGGTCTACAGTGTAAGTCTGATGTGTAATCGAATTCTGAGATATATGGCTTATCTTGTCAATTGTGGTGGTCTTGGAATATCAATCCGATGTCTACAGGTTTATACCTCGACATGTACCAACGAATGTTTCGGAAATTGCGTATAATTTATTAATTTAAATTGGTAACACTATGGGCTATCGGTGATGGAAAACACCGTGGGAACACCTGAACCTGAGAAATGTTCTTATGGTTAATATTACATTAGTCTTTATGTAGGAAAACATGTGGACTTTTTTGAAGTTTGATATCGGCAATACGTCGTGGGTTGGCGTGTGGTGATTATGCCCATACCTGCCTATGGTCCTGAAGTGGGTCTCTTACATACATAACGATAATAATAATGGTTTATTTTATTCACTAATCCAATTAATCCATTCGGATTAAACCATAATGTCTATCTTACATAAACAACATAGAGACTGTTACGTTTGAAATCATACTTTTGAATTGAAACGACGTATCATTATGCTATAAACGTAATATTCTTCAAAACAGATATCGATGGATCAAGAATGGCAAACCGTATGAATATTCGAGCTATGACAATCGCATATCGCAGCAATCCGGTCGCGGAACACTCGTCATCAGTCGACCAGAGAACGAGGACCTCGGCCAGTACCAGTGCTTCGCTTACAACGAGTGGGGTACGGCCGCCTCGAATTCCGTCTTCGTCAGGAAAGCTGAACTGAACTCATTCAAGGAGACCGATGGACAACAGTCTGTTAAGGCCGATGAAGGGGAACCGTTCAAGCTGACGTGCGAACCGCCCGATGGTCACCCTAAACCGAAGGTCTACTGGATGCTGCAAGGCGACCAGGGTCAACTAAAAACGATCAACAACTCTCGTATGACTCTCGACCCTGAAGGCAACCTCTGGTTCTCGAACGTGACTCGACAGGACGCGAGTGTCGATTACGCGTATATATGTACAGCGAACTCTATATTCAGAAACGAGTACAAGTTCGGGAATAAGATATACTTGGAGGTGACAGAGACGGGTATATCGCCGATGTTGAATAAGCACGAGCCAGTAAGACAGTACACTACTAGAAAGATCGAGAAGGCTTTGAAAGGGAAACGGGTCGAACTATACTGCATTTACGGTGGCACGTGAGTATATGAATATTATAACTTTGACTTTTTAATAAGGAGCACTTGTAAGTACGAATTCTGCCATTATCAAGTCAGTTATGGTAGAGTCACTTTATAGGTAAGTAGTATTAAATTTTTATTATTTAATTTAGTTGTTTTATAGCACACTGAAATACACAAAGTCAAACACAAAACACACAAATCATGCCTTAAATAGATATATATGTATCACTTGATGATGGAGTCTGCCAAGAACTGTATCGAAAGAGAGTTGTTGATGAGTACTATGAGAAGTATTACCAGAACATTGGCATCTTTGACAGCATCTTAGCTGAACACAGTTCAGGTGAAGCTATGATTTAGTAATGATACCTCATCAGTGACTCTCCTGATGGAGCTAGAAAGATTGAGGAGCAATGGAGGAAACACTAAATTTAAAAAAATAGATATATATTTAGATAATAACTACTGTTAGTTATTGCTTTAGGTTAAAGTTTAATCAAAACCGTTCAGACAAAAGGAGAAAATATATACAAGAGCAATGATTTAAAATCAGATGGATAGGATATACTGTTAGGAAAAACATTATACAAATAATACACTAAATTGAGGCAATTGAAAAAAATGTTTTCAAGAGTGTCTTCATCCGTTCAATATTCACAAATAAAACCTTATTCAAAATAAATCTCAATGACATTAGAAAATGTCAATCGAAATTTCCAGAAGTCGTTCGAAAATTTCCGAAAGCTCAGTTATCTTGTTATATAATAGTCTAGTATTTGCATTTTTTTTATAATAGTTTAATTGTTTCTTAAATAATTAATTAACATTCAAATTTGTTTAATATTAAAGCTCAAAATAGCTTGATATTGTTTTCAGAATCAATTCATTCAATGTAGAAATGAGAATACATAACAATAAAATAGAATATTTTTATCTATGTGCTATTCATAGCCCAATAAAAAGCAATAACATCCGGCAGTACATTATTATACTCGGTTTTATGCATTATAACTGGAATGCTTTATCACATAAACAATTTAATGGAGACTGAAATCATACATATTTTTATATTCACATTGTTATTGACAGAATATAAATATTTTCTGTCTCCTTAATTGATTATTGTATGATAACTAAATCCTTGTCTATATGTTTTTAATGCACGTACTAAATAAAAAAATATTATAAAAAATATTATTTGTTCATGAAATTTCTATATTTATTAAAACTAATTTGGTATTAATTGTTATTGATTTTTGTTATAATAAAACAAGAATCCAGGGAGTATAATATCAAGGATTTTTTTTCTTAAAATTAAATAAATTTCAATTGTCTTTGGCTAATGTAGTGTTTAGTTAAAAAACAATCATTTCCTTCTTCTTGTTTTTGTTACCGACATTACCAACTGAGAAATTATTACAGTATTTTGTGATGTATTCAGAGTTCCAACAAGATGGAGGCGCTCTCTCTAGAACTTTCCAAGGATTTTCATATCTTCACTTTACTTGTCACAATATACAAGAAGTTTTTTTAATATCAAACAATATTGGATTAAATTATGTATGATTATGAATAAAATTTAAAACATACTACACGATAGACTAGGATCTCGCCAAAAACTCCCTTCAGGTGGTAGTCATTTTTTAATTAAGAACTGAATAATGATAATATGAAATAGATTTTACGCTTAAAAATAAATAATTGCCTCTTTTTTTTCTTGTTTAACACAACGCGTGTTTTGCACATCTGCCAGTGTCAATATACATAATGTTCATTATTTGCGAAGTAGCCTTTGACCTTTGTATGTACACTACGAACAATTTTATTAATCTGTCGAACTTTCAGTCCCTTACCTCAGATTGTGTGGAAGAAGAATGGTCGTAGTATCCTGTCCTCACAGAGCATCACCCAGGATAATTATGGCAAGACTCTAGTGATCAAGTACCCGACTTACGATGATCAGGGCACTTATACTTGCGAAGTCAGCAATGGTGTGGGCACCGCACAGTCCTATTCCATCCAGCTCAATATTGAAGGTCAGTGTGTCTTTTATTTTTTAATTTTATTTATATTGTTACACCTGCAAATGAAATGCCATTTGTGTCCAAAGAAATTCACTTATATTCTGTAAGGTTCAAAATCACTTATAAATTTGTGAAGAAATACATAGTCTGTGTTCGCTGACTCTGTTCGAAATTTGTTTATGTTTTTGGATCAGTGATTTTCTATGATTTTCATTCATAAATTCATAACAGTATATAAAGGCGTTCAAATATGAGCTAAGCGGAAATTTGCTCGCTTTTGAGCTCCTCCCAATGTCAGCAAAAGTAAGCAAATTTGTACCTTCGTCCTTTTGCTTACATTTTACAAAAGTTGATAAGAGTTTTTAAAAACGATAGAACAACGAAGAATTAATAAGTAGATATGAAAAATAAGCTAAGCATAATACCTCCCACTACTGCTTAGCGCAGGGGTTCCTTTACTTTAAAGATAAGGGAACACCAACCAACTACCTTATACTTTATGGAACCCCATATCAAATGATTTCGAATCAACACTGAAATATGAGAACATTTAAATGCTTGTTAACTACCTATTTACATAATTATAATGAGTCCTTCTCATCACTTATTTTGCACTATTTCAAAGTAATATTTAAAGCTAATAATAAAGAATGTTGGCCGGAACCCCTATGACTATACTACGGAACCCAGTTTGGGAATCCCTGGTATAGTGTATACGTAATACTTTAAGCGGCCCCTTTGTAATTTCGATTCTCTCATTCCGAGAACTTTTCCTTTAATTTAATTACAGTAATCCAACTTCGTTGTACTTGACAGTAAGGACAGTGAAAGCTGTGGAGAGGATTATAAGTCGCCTGCTGATTGATCGCAAATCACCCTGTGGGTGACTGTTTTTTTTTGTCACTTCGCTTACAATCAAGCCCAGAGTACTGACGATAAATATATAATTAGATTTTACTGGGAAATTCCGATGATATCTGAATACACATTCGATGTATCGAGACAATGTGCACGCATTTTACGTACGCGTTCGTCATTCACGCATCCAAACTCGACGGGTAACAAAGCAGTCGTACACATATACGGAGGTAGGCGGTACGGCGCCTCTATACTTTTAGGTACTCGCTTCCTACTGATATGCCTCACTGTACCTTAAGTATCTCGTTCCCTTCATTGTGTATTATGTTTGTATAAACATTGTGATACACATAAAATTACATTGTTTTTCTGGTTAACGTATGAAATATTTTACTGAATACTTGAACGATGTATCACATATCGCTGGATACATATATTGTAAACTCTTTTGATTAATATAAGAACAAGCAGTAAATGGGACTCCTTTATTAATATATCTATCTATCTTATACCTTTAAACGAGCAATTCTTATATATTTTTATATTTGTATATATTTTGGATCTCGGAAACTGCCTCACCTTTTTCCGTGAAACTTAGTATGTAGGTAGTTTCGGGGACGATAAATCCATCTAGCTGGATTTTATTCATAGAAAATTTTTTAAACTGAGATTTCAAACAATGAAAAAGTATAGCTAGAATATGAAGGAAAACTTCGCTGCCGCTGTCAAAATAAAAATAGCTCAGGTGGAAATTGGTAGCTTTGAAAATTCATGTAACCCCAGTCCGAATCCGAGTGTATAAACATTTTTTTTTAAATGATAATTTTGTAAGGCAAACCTAACAGCTTATTTTAATTTAAATATGTTTTTTAAAGATCCAAGCATGGCTCGGTCGCCAGGTACTTTTGTTTAATGACTATATTAATTTATAAAGCGGTGATAGTTTATTTGATACCTTACAACCGAATTAGGGTTTTCGATGAATGAAAATATCGTGTTGAAGCCATGATATGGCGGGAGTGTATTTTTTTAAATTCCGTCTGACTAGTTACCACACTAGTTAAAATCTGTAGCCAAGTACATGGTGATGTATTTTGGCAGTTGCACTTAAGAGAAAGTCCCCACTAGGTTTGGCGTTTGAGTCACAGCTCAAGTGACATCATGTGGGCAGCGTAGATGTTCTCTGAGCTAACGACTCGTAAACAATATACAGAATTGCCAATAATTATCATTAGGTCGGCAATCGCCACTCCTACAAGCCGGTGTATCTTATTTCAACTGTGGGCTGTGTTTATAAATCAGTTGTAACTAGATATCCGACAAGACGAAACCCAAATAGATAACACTATAATCGGGATGATGGTTCACTTACCTTTAGTATTCAGCTATGTTATGTTATTTTTTTTTTTATTAAACATTCAAATTTACGAAATTAAAAAAAGCATATTCCACTATCTTCAAATCTGGGTTTTAGAAACTCAGCAATGAGATTAACCAAGTTTCCACTTTTAGAGGTACAGGAGGTTATATATGTAAATGACAAATGTGAAATAGACTCGACTGTCTCTTATCGAGGTACAGGCAAGTAGCAGTGCCAGTGTTAGAAGTTTATTAGTTAAAACAACTTTCTCCTATAGAGACTTCAGTGGGTTCTAATGACGCGATTTGATAAGCGCTCGCTTACCCGGTTTTTGCCTACTCACGTTTAACTGTATTTAAAACTGCCCTTCAACCAGTTCGTGCCTGAAGAGACAACAAAACTATAGAACGCACTCTAGACTAATATCAATCCTAAGTCAAGAATTTAAATTTATAGTCGCATGTTTAGTATTTGCTGAGTTTTGTATTTGCTGAAATTAATTAAAAAATTGTAGAAACTGTTACATTATTATTTCGTCATTCTTTTTTTATTCACATAACAATACTTCAGTTTTTCGTTAGCTGTCGAATTTGATGACTTAAAGTTAGCTCAGCAAATATTGCCTCGGATGGAAGTTGAAGAGGTGTTGGACAGTCCTCCCCCAATCACGGAGGGGGAGATGGGCAGGGCTGTTGAACGCCTCCTCAACCGGCGGAGAGCGCCCGGCCCTGATGGGGTCCCGGGCCGGGTGCTTGGCCTTGCGCTGGGCCATCTTGGGGGGTGGCTTCGGGAGCTGTTCGACCGGTGTCTGGCGGTCGGGCAGTTTCCGAGGCTCTGGAAGTTGGGGCGGCTCTGCCTCATAGCGAAGACGGGCCGCCCTCCGGACTGCGCGTCCGGATATCGGCCCCTCGTCCTGCTGGACGACGTCGGGAAGGTGTTGGAGAGGGTCGTTTCTTCCCGAGTCGTCCAGCACCTGGAAGGAGTGGGGCCGAATTTGTCGGACGCGCAGTTCGGCTTCCGGACAGGACGTTCCACAGTGGACGCCCTGTGCCTCCTAAAGTCGCTGTCGACGGAGGCGACCTCCCAAGGGGAGAGGGTTTTGGCGGTGTCCCTAGACATCGCCAACGCCTTCAACAGCCTGCCGCACGGTGTCATACGAGAGGCTCTCCGATATTTCGGAGTGCCTCCGTACCTGCGGCGGCTGTTGGAGGCGTACCTGGAGGACAGGGAAGTCGTCTACGTCGACGGCGACGGGCGGATGGTCCGGCGGGCTACAAGGCGGGGCGTTCCACAGGGGTCGGTCCTGGGGCCGCTCCTGTGGAACATGGGCTACGACTGGGTGCTCCGCGGCGCGCTCCCGTATGGAGCGCGCCTAATCTGCTACGCGGATGACACCCTAGTCGTAGTAGAGCGCCTGGCCACGATGGCCACAACCCTCGTGGTCAGGCGCATAAAAAGGTTGGGCCTCAGGGTGGCCCTCGAGAAGACCGAGGCCATACTCTTTCATGGGCCTCGGCGGGGGCCACCACCTGGGGCCCACATTATAGTGGAGGGCGCCCGGATCAGGGTGAGTGCCCACATGAGGTACTTGGGCCTCACCCTGGACGGGCGCTGGCGGTTCGAGCCCCACTTTGCGGGGCTCGAACCGCGAATTGCTAGGGCGGCGGCGGCACTCGGCCGGTTGCTCCCCAATATTGGGGAGCCGGGTGCCGGGTGCCGTCGACTCTTCATGGGAGTCGTGTGGGCGATGGCTGCCTACGGGGCACCGGTCTGGGCTGATGCCCTCGGTGCCACCAACGTGCGCGCGTTGCGCAGTACGCAGCGTACGGTGGCATTGAGGGCAATCCGGGCATACCGGACGGTGTCATCGACGGCGGCCTTTACGCTCGCCGGCTCCCTTCCCTGGGAGCTGGAAGCTGGAGTGCTCGCCGCCGTGTATACATTCACGGCGGCGAGGAGGCGTAGTGAGGAGCCTCCGGCTCCCAGGGAGATAGAAGTTAAAAGGCGGGAGTTGCGGGAGGGGGCTATAGGGAGGTGGATGCAGGACCTGGCGGACGCGCGCTTCGGGAGGCACACCGTCGACGCCGTCCGCCCAGTCCTGCGGGAGTGGATTGGGAGAAAATGGGGCTCCCTGTCGTTCAGGCTGGTGCAGGTGCTGACCGGACACGGTTGTTTCGGGTGGTACCTGCACCGGATCGCTCGCAGGGAGCCGACCGCCGCCTGCCATGAGTGCGGCGCTGAGGAAGATACCGCGCAGCACACTCTCTCTGAGTGTGCTGCGTGGGCGGTCGAGCGCCGCACTCTGGTGGCGGTGGTAGGAGAGGATTTGTCGCTGCCGAGCGTGGTCTCGTCCATGCTCGGCAGCGAACAGGCGTGGCGAGCAGTGGCCTCCTTTTGCGAGGAAGTCATCTCGCAAAAGGAGGCAGCGGAGAGGGCCCGCGAGGCGGACCCCCTCAGTGGCCGTCTTCACTATCGGAGGACCGGCAGGAGGAGGCGGCGCTTTGCCCAACTCCTCCTGCCCCCGTAGCCGGACCTGAGGGGATGCAGTCGGGGGGCTCATCCCCTCATTGCACAGGTCTGGCGGACGGGGGGGGGGGCAGCTGGCGTGTACCCAGCTGCCTCTCTATAGGTAGGAGCCCGGCGGCAACCTTCCGCCGGGTGGACCGTTGGGGCGGCTATTCAAGGGGAATAGCGTAGAACGATCCCTTGCCGCCCCAACATCACGGTCTGTCGGTACACCGTGGGGTTTTAGTCCGTGCGAGTCGGACATAACTCATCCTCTCCCCCGGGAGGGTGGGTATCCATAAGGGATTTCCCCACGATAAAAAAAAAAAAAAAGCAAATACTAAACTTGGGACTATAAATTTAAATTCTTGACTTGCTTGACTGGACGAGTTGCTTCCATTTCTATGTTATTTTAATATTGATGATTATATATATATATATATATATATCAATTAAATACTTTATACAGAGTCTATACGGTATTGATTCCAATCTAAGCACAAGCTTGGCGTTGACTATAGATTAGAAACCTACGATTACGCTCAGTAATTACATATCATTTTTTTTCTCGAATTAGCGTAGTCTATTGACCTAGCAAGGTCTTAACAGCTTCACCGGACTACTAAGGCGAGCGCTTAGGGCACTCAGCCGATTTTATTTGACAATTAGCTCAAGGGTGCACGGCACATCTCGGATTTGGCTGTTGCCCGATACGTGCAATTCGCGAATTATCTGAGCTGACCTAAGCTAACTATTCATACATATATGAGTTGTTGGAACATATATGCAAGCATACATACCTTAACAACTCATATATATATTTCGTATAGGAAATTTTACATAGCGAAGTTTAAACTTAGGGCAAGATAAGGTTGAGTAGATTTCACCATAAGACACATTTCCAAATTGTTTCTAATATAAGTAATTTTGTTGCAAAATACAGTAATTTCAGTTTTAATATTTGCTGAAAGGCACGCAGTACTCATACCATCAGTAATATTAATTATATTTTGATGTTATGTCCTCGGTGAGGTAGTAAGGCGTGTCACGCGCGTAAATAACTTGATAACCCGGTTTCCGCGGTGTCGCAGACTAACGACGCGTCGGAAGTCACCGTATACGGCCCTTTTTATAGTTCCGGTAACGTATGTTTGCACGTAATTTTAATAGTTGCAATCATTACCATTGACAACGGTACAATATTCACGTAGACAGTTAATAAAAACAGATATTTGGATGTCCACAACGTACATTCTTTTAATATTAGAAAGTGGAACATTTTGAGAATAGGTTTATTAAATTATTAGTATGAAAAGTGAGTTATTTTTTCACTTGCGTTTAACTCGCGTTATATTGGATTTTTAAAATTAGCGTGGGGAAATCTATTATTGATACACACCCTCCCGAAGGAGAGATCAGGTTATGTCTGACTCGCACGGAATAAAACTATACGGTGTTCCGTCTGTCGCATTGGTCGGGACGGCCAGGGATCCGTTCTGCTATCACCTGGGAACCACCCCGGCATCGGCCTGCAGAAAGATGGCCGACAGGCTCCGTCTTGATAAAGAGGCTAGCTGAGTATACAGACAGCTGCCACCCCTCATCAGCCGAACTTGTGCGATAAAAGGGCCCCCATCCCCTCAGGCCTGACTACGACAGTGGAATTAGTTGGATTTTCCGCCTCCTCCCTCTGTCAGCCCTTTAGCGGAGAAAGGGCTGCTTGGTCCTTTTATCTTCCATTATGATCGGTTCAGTAAAATGTCACCGATATTTATATAGACAGACACATTAGCTTTACCTCCTTTTTATATGTATAGATATTTATTTATATGTATAAATATATCAAATACTATTCGACCATTAGTGTTACACGTGAGAATGTGTAATATATAATACATGTGGGGTGTATTTTCGATAGGTTTGAATTTGTTGTGCGCGCGGGGCGGATATTTCTATTATTCCCTCGACAATAGTTCGGATATTTTGTACACGGCAATGATGACACTCTTGGGTTTTTGTTACAGAGTATTTGAATTGAACGCGATCTAGTTTTTATCAAATGTTACTTTTGTTAGAATATCACTTTTTGTTAAGGAATTGAAAGGGTCAACGTAGGTATGTTTTTTTTGTGGCTGAAATTTTCGATTGAAACTCGACTTTTTCTGTACATACAGGATGTTAATTATACTTACATTGTGATACTGAGTTTTTGTTTTCTAAATACATGTTTACCGAGCAAATATGCGAATGAATGTTTATTAAAAAAAAAACTTAGTAAAAAGCTTATCTTAACTCTACCCTCCCGATACAATTCTTGATCATTTAATATATGTATACTAAAATATCAACATAATTTAAATACTAGAAACAATAGCAGATTGGTCATACCATGTTTCATGTTCACTAAGAACAATAACATTTTTTTTAGGTTTTACAACAAAGTCCCAAAACACATTACCAATTTCCCGAATAGTGAGTTTAAGCAACTTATCAAGCGGACTTTAATATCGAAAGGCTATTATTATAAGAGTAACCTCTGCCTGCGACTTCGTTCGCGTGTAATAGATATAACACTACGCTAACACGCAGCAGTTCTCAAAAGGAAAATCATCCCGGTTTTTAAACATTTTTCATCTGTGCTCCGCTCCTATTGATCTTAGCGTGATGATATATAGCCTATAATCATTATTGATGAATGAGCTTTATAACATTGAAAGAATTATTCAAATCGGACCAGTAGTTCCTGAGATTACCCTCTACAACGTCACAAACAACCTCTTTACAATATGGATCAATATGTGATCTATTGTGACGTCTGGAAATTACGTTTCTCTCTGTGCATCCACTAAAACCGAATGTAGTTAGTTGTAGCTGTTTTGTAAAAGTATATATCGTAAAGAGATAAAACAGATCGACTTTCTTGCTGTTTTCTCTATGAGTTGGTTGTTTGCCTGAACCGGTAGTAGTATTGATTGATTAAATAAATTTTTCTTTGAACCGCGTGTGAACTGAAACTCTTCATTTTTTTTGTAATGTTGAAAATGTTTGAACAGCCGCTCCATTCTTCACGGAGGAACCGGAGGTGCAGAACCTCGCGGAGGGAGAAACGGCGGTGATCAAGTGCCAGGCGGGAGGCACTCCGGTGCCGAAGATCACGTGGATCCACAACGGGAAGCCGATAGAGCAGGCGGAGCCGAACCCTCGGAGGCAGGTGAACTCGAACTCCATCATCATCACCGACCTCGTGAAGAAGGACACCGGCAACTACGGCTGCAACGCGACCAGCTCCATCGGTTACGTCTACAAAGACATATATATCAACGTTCAATGTGAGTATTTAATTTTTTTTTTTTTTTGACAGTGTTTGACATGATTGGTAAAATAAACGAAAAAATAATCTTCTGCGGAAAAAAAAAATTGAGATAGTCATAAGGGCTGACAACAGAAGTGAAAACTCAAAACAATCGAATAACTGTGTTCTCTTTTGAATTTTTAAACCAATTATAGTATGATTTATTTAAATTTGTATTTTGTATGTTAACATTCTTCATAATTTCTATTTTGAAATTATTAACGTTAGTCTGATGTTAAATGTATTTTCACTCCCAACAATAATACAATAATATACATTTTTATACAGTTTATAAATTAATTAAAGATATGATGACCTATGTACAATATCAGTATTAGACAGTGTTGCCGTATAAAAAATTAAAAAGTCTCCAGACGTAATTTAAAAAGTCGTTAAATTTTGAAAAATACACAATAAAAAAAATCCGTCAGAAGTCACTAAATGTTTTATAATATTTCATGGCAAAAAATATGGTGAAAATACTATATTGCGAGTATTTCACTGGGATAAAACGAACAGAAGGCTTTAGTTGGATTAGTTATAACAACTTTTAGACACGTTATAACTCTTTTTGCTGTTTTCATTCTGGTCGACCCTGAGACCGAACCTCGTTCATAGGGAAATTTCAAAATCAACATCAGCAATTCATCTTGTTACCAGTAATTACAATTAAATACTGGAATATATTCAATTAGTCGCTAGAAGTCGCTAATTTTTTTAAAGTCGCTAGATTGAAAAAAAAAGTCGTTAAATAGGTCCAAAATCCGCTAGATCTAGCGACAAAGTCGCTAAACCGGCAACCGTGATATTACATGCACAGGTTTGACTTTAAGCGCAATACGACCGGTCACGTTTACTAGCATGTCATCACACGAATAATAAATTTATCTCGTGCCAAAAAAAATACCGTTCGACACGCCTAAAAAAGTTTTAACTTCAGAAAATAAATTAATTAGTAGAAATGTAACCATGGGTTTAAATTCGATCATGAAGAAATCTGTTGAATGAAGATTTATTTATTTTGAAACACCAACAAGATTTATACTAGAATAGTACATTACATGCATTTTTGATGAAGATGTACTATATATTGATATTTTTTCTTTTGGCAATCAATTTTTTACATTATTGTTACTGCCAATGTCAGCCAGTAAAGATATTACAATTATTTCAATGTTCTAACAAGATGGCGGCTCCTTTGTTAAAACTTTCAATTAAATTTTTGTGCCATCTCAGTATTCATGCTCCGTGGTATCTTTTACTTACTTAAGTTTTGGCAACCAATCTTCCATAATATTACTGCCATTGTCAGTAATAATAATAATGCTAGTGTCTTGTGATTATTTCAATGTTCTAACAAGATGGCGCCCTTCTTGTTTGAACGTCCCAGAGAATTTTTGTTCAAAATTCATGATTCGTGGTTGTGCACAAGAATGAGATATTACAAGAAATATTACAAGATATAGAGTCAAATAACCCAATATAAACTCAAATACCTAAATTAATGTCCCGCCAAAAACTCCGTTTATGTAATTATTCATTGCTGACTTTTAACAGTGACATTGTATATTGTAATAATTATTTGTAAATATCGTGATAACCCCAGGATCTTAGTATGCCATTATCAAATACGCATGACAACAACAAAAATGATGAAAACAACATGTTTTGGGTATCTCGTCTCTCGTCGTATTGTCTCTCTCTCTGTCACTCTTTATACATGTTAATAAGTGCAAAAGATAAGTATAATAGGTTATCAATATATGTATTCATTATATATTACAACTTTTCTATAATGATGGAAATTTTTACAGTGGAAAATTTTGGTTAGTTTGTAAACAAATTACTGTGGAACCTCGCCTTCTTGGTTCACATTAAACTATAGTTAATCTGATGAACATTTTTTAATGTAATTATCTCTTTGGTAGGACTGACTATGTTTAACCATTAAAATTTATCATTTTAATTAGAAATTCTATAGAATGAAAATGATGTAACCCAAGCTCAAAGTCAAATTGAGCATTTTGGCGTCATTTTTCTGCAATAATATACCTAACAAAAAGTGTGTCTGATAGTTCCCTGGATCGCTTCCAACGAACAAACACATAAATATAACAACTCCATATAAATATTAATGTCGGTCTGTGCAGTATTGACCTAATTCTGTAAAGCCACAATCGAATCACTCCATAAAATAAACTAGGTTAGTTTGAAATGAGTTCGCGAGAATTTAAGCTCTTTTTAGTTGGGATTTTGGAAGAATATGCTCATGAGAATTCCGAGGCTTTGGAGAAACTCGTGTTAAACCGGACTCAATGACTATGGATTCATGTTACAATATATATAAATAACATTGAGGTATGTCAGTGTGGTAGTAAAAACTAGCGGGGGTAGATCTGGATTTGTTTTTATTTATCTTTTTAAACACTTAAACAAAAAAGGTTAAATAAAGATCAATAAACCCTTACTCATTAAAAGATTATTAAGTTTTAAGAAACTGTAATTTTCATAAACACTACGTATTGAACGATGTTTTTTTCTTGCTGCGGACAAGTGGACATGGCCATCGTATGGGAAGTAAACGGATAATATTGCTTAAAAAAAGTGGTAGTTATGGACTGCTGACAGGAGTGAAAACTCGAAATAATTGAATTTAAACTGTGTTCTCTTCTGAAATGTTAAATAAATTATAGTGTGTATTATTTAAATTTCATAATTTGTCAATGAAATTATTATGATTAGTCTCTCTTTTACATACAGTATATTAATTCAACAAACATATGATGTACAATTTTAGTACAAAATATAAATATTAGATGTTCTTACATTACGCGTCGCTACTCTGACGCACGCCGTCATGCTTACTAGCATGCCATGACGGAAAATTATGAATTTAACTCCTGTCAAAAAGTTGTGTTTTTAACGCGTCTAGAGAAGTTTTAATTTAAAAATTGTGAGAAAAAAGTATGTTTCTAATTTTTTTTTCTTTTGCTAGTAAAACATATAATTAATATTAACAACGCAAAGTCGCGAGTATCAGCTCGTTAATAATAAGAGGTAATTTATAAGCACTCATGACCTGCCCTTATCATGAACTGAACTTTTCCGACACAAAATACATATAGGAGTTGTTGACGCACGCATGCTTGGTACACATGCATGTTTTAATAACTCATATTCGTATATCTAGATAGCTTAGCTTAGGTTAACTCAGATAGGTCGCGATTTTTGCACAAAACAGGCGACATCCCAAGCCGAGGTGTGCCTTGCACCCTTGAGTTAGTCGCCCAAGCATCCCAGATTGGCTGAGTGCCTTCAGAGCTCGCCTCGGTAGTTCGGTGAAGCTGTAAAGACCTTTCCAGGTCAACAGCGTTGTCATTTCGAAAAAAAAGCACATGAAATAAATGAACTTCTTAACACTCAATAATGAGAACTACACAAAAGTTATTTAAGCATCAAACTAGTATTAACAATTTTCACTCCTCTGTTTATCACAATAAGGTTGATTCCTATGAAACTTGAATATTTAACAATGAATGACATTTTACGTCCACTGTGACTGAAGCTTCCTTATAAAATTCGCTCATTAAAAATAACAAGCGGGAATTAAAGAGTACATAAAATGTTGTAGTATGGTTATTGTATAGCGCTGGGGTTCCTGAACTTGAAATAACAGAACACCAACCGAATTATTGTCAAATTATTACAAATCAATATTGAAATTTAAATAAGAACTTTTTTTAAGTATCATATACTATATCTATACTAATTTTATAAAGAGGTAAAGTTTGTGACGTGACGTTGTAGGGGGTAATCTCAGGAACTACTGGTCCGATTTGAAAAATTCTTTCAATGTTATGTAGCTAATTTATCGAGGATGGTTATAGGTTATATATATCTCAACACGCTAAGATCAATAGGAGCGGAGCACTAATGAAGAATGTTTAAAAATTGAGGTTTCTATTCCACACGCGCGAAGTCGCGGGCAGAGGCTAGTAATATTATAAAGAGATAAAATTCGTGAGTTTGTGAGATTATGGGGAGTAATATCAGGAACTACTAACCGATCTTGAAAATTTCTTTACAATGGAAGGGTACGTTATTTCTGAGTGTCGTATAGGCTATATATTAACCTGAAAAATGAAAAGATTTCTTTATGGTAGTCGGAATTGCAAGGTAAGCCCGAGAAAACAGTCTAACGAAACTCCTCTTACGAACGCTATCTTAACGATGAGAGATATATGATTGAGTTATAGAGATTGATAATGCCTAAAAAAAGTTAACGACAGCATATGTCTAACATTTATATTTAAGTCACAAAAAGTAGTTTTTTTATAAATGTTTACCGCCGAACGAAATGTGTAATATAATTGAAACACATTATTCCTAACGTTTTTTTTTTTTTTATCGAAGCACGACGTAGTGACTGCACTATGCCTGATGTTAAGCATAGTACAATCCAAAAATATCGGGAACCACCGAGAGACAGATTATCCATCGCTGGTCGCCGCTGTCATGCCGGCCATAATGACGAAAAGTCACCCGGTACTGGATATGTACAGGCTGATCCCGAAACGCGACGCGCAGAAGCGAGTCACTATGACGGACTTGTTCGCTATATGCATGGTGGTCGCGACCCAGTCGGGCTGTAAAACCCTACCACCCCGCAAAAGGTTAAGGTTTTGATGTCAATAAAGATATTGTTTTACTTTTTATGAATAATTGTTTTATAACTCGGTATTACGTCCTACAATTGTATACGTATACCTGGGGTAACATGCAATCTTGACCTGATATTTGTTTTTTTGTATAAACGTAGGTTGAAAAGCCTGCTACACAACAATACGTTGTGACGAATGGGAACGATGTTAAGATAGCTAATCATAAATAATTTTGGCGGAACCCTGATACTATTTTACGGAACCCCTATGTTCCGCGGAAAGCAGTATGGGGATCCCTGGTGTAACGGACGATGTACTCATAAATATGCATTCAGTCGATCTGTACGCTTTGCTTGTTCGAAGCGCTGTTTGTACACTCGATATGGTCGACGCCCAATTGTTGTGATTCTGTGTTTTGAAATAATGAATATAGACTTTACATTATAAAAACAATATATAATCGATCGCGGGATGAAATTTAATTAATAGAATTCTATAAAATTCCGTGATTCTATTGTTTATATGAATTCCTTGAATTTAAACTGTTTTTTTGTTTTTTTTTTTTTTTCGATATATTATTTATAGATGTATTGCATTAATGTGACTGATCACGAAGATGACTTGTTTGTTTGTTAGGATTTAACTCAAAACTAATGTAAGCACATTAGTTAAAAACATAAACGAATACGGAACAACTCCGCTGATCGTTTAAGTTCTAACGCATTGTTGGCATTCGAGTTAAAATGTGTTTCCGCATTCCCGTACACTTGAAATCTTCCGATGATAGATGACGCTGACGGATTCGGAACGCGTTTTCTTTGTTTATTTATAACTCTTCCTCTCACGTACGTATCCATTTGGATCACCACGAATCCGGTACAACTACTTTTTAATACATTTTGCATCGTGGTGTAGGGCCTTTTTTAAGTCCGCCTGGCTAGCTACTCCATCCTCATGTTGTAAATCTGTCGCCAAGCAGCCGTTGATGTGTTCCAGTAGCTGGACTTGAAGAGTAAATCAAAATCAAAAATATGTTATTCAGTTTAGACCCTAATAAAACGTTTATGAACGTCATAACTACCACCGGTTGGGAATAACAACCCGATCTTGGAGAAAAACTGGCAAGACACTCTATGTGGCTTGAAACTGGACTAAATTTATTTAATAGGTGACCTAGTAGTCATGTAACGGATGAAAGCTAATGACCTGAACTTGGACAGTTTCCAAGACCTCAATAAGAGATGTTATAACTAGCGAGATTTTAGCCTTGTCCGGGTTTTTGGCAGAAACAGCTATTGCTTTTTTATTTCCTTAACTAGCCTCTGCCCGCGACTTCGTTCGCGTGGAATAGTTATTTTAGACTGACGCTAACACGTAGTGAAAGCTCTCAAGAGGAAAAAACCTGCTTTTGAAACATTCTTCATTGGTGTTCCGTTCCTATTGATCTTAGCGTGATGATATACAGCCTTCCTAGATAGATCAGCTCTCTTTTCAAATCTGACCAGTAGTTCCTAAGATTACCCCCAGCAACCTCACAAAGTTTACCTACTTTATAATATTAGTATATATATAGTTATTAATTTGTACGAACTTTTTTTACTTAACCATGGAATTTATAATTTTCTATGTCTTGGGCCTTAAGAAACTTAGCCGACCGGTTAAGATTTTTATCATCTTTTAATATTTTTTTAATTTACTAGTAATTATCTGAGTTTATTTTGATCTTTGATCCTTTTTTGACTTTATTTCCAAAAATATGCAATAATTGGTGCGAACGATTTTTTTAAAACTGTACACAACTTTTGGTAGTGCGAACGCTTTATTGTGATAAACTGATTCAAACGACATGGCATATGAAATACTAGTATTTGTCTTTTCAATGGAAGCGGTATAGTAAGTGATGCTGCATATGACGTGTTAATAATTCTCTGGCACAAATTAGAACAGTCGTATCAGAAAGTCCCGTTAGTCGGAACGATGTTGTGCCCCGCCTTGACCCAGTTGTCCCGGGCGAGACCTCGCAAAGACGCCCGCCGGCATAACCGTTCATTACGAATTGTATTGACGTAATCTGAGTATACAAGAATGTTTCCGACATGCCTAAATAATTTATCAAATTACTTAGTAAGCACTGGCGAAGTTCCACGTGATTTTTTTTTAAGACTCTAGGTTGGGGTGTTATTTACCAAGTTGGCTTTTTTGACTCTGGTACCGTTAATATCGTCATTTTATAGCCTAAAACATTTAAAAAAGAAATCCAATGCCGTGTAAAGTGAAAACATTTTTACCGTTTTTTGTTTTTTAAAAATTATCACCTTACAAGAATTGAAAATTTAACTCCCATATTAAAACTTCACCACCCCAAAAAACCATGATAGATGGAGAATTAAGAATATTTGATGAGTTATTCAATTAAACAAGGAAGATAAAAATATTAAACCCCATATTAATGTCATTTAGATACTGCTTTTTTTATAAATGTTTTTTTTATGCTATAAGTTAACAATTTGAACGATCCTTAAGTCTAAAAAAGCTATCTTTGTAAATAAGAGACACTCTAATAGATTCTTGTATATAAAAACTTGATCTCTTTTATAATCATTTTTGCGACATTGATAATTCATTGAACACAACATTCAAAATAACACGAACATTATGCGATTATATAGATATGTGTATGATGTAATATGTAACCTTAACCCAACACAAATACATCTATGGATACATATAATATACATCACCAAATTAAAATTGTTAATACCACGGTTGCTCATACGCTCTTTCGCACATTTAATATGTTATAAGTGTTTTAATTTGTTATTTAAGCGTTCGACGCTAATATTTTTGTATCTGATGACAAAGAGCTGCATGTTTTCGATGACGTCATAATACGTTTGTGACTTTAAAGCTAATGATATCCCACCTTCTTACTTATAACATCATTGCCTTAAAGCCAGATTAATGTAAAGCATTTTGTATAATTTTAAGTGATATAAAGATAAATGATAGTACCTGGGCGACCGAGCCTAGCTCGGTTCTTTTAAAAACATTTTTAAATTAAAATAAACTTAGGTTAGGTTTGCCTTATAAAATCAACATTTTTTCACAAAAAAAAAAAAATATATATATATATATCTTCTGCTGTCACTCGGATTCGACTGGTGTTACACGGATTTTTGAAGCAACCGATTTCCATCCGAGCTATTTTTGTTTTGACAGCGCCGGCGAAATTTATCTTTATATTCTAGCAATATTTTTTCATTGCCTGAAAATTCGCTTATGGATTAGAAAAGAATTTAAACGTGGCACCATCATGAAATATCTCTAACACTCAGTCTTACAATTTCTGTCAACAAACTAAGTTAAAACACCATCTATTCGACATTTATGAAACTTACAATTAATAAACATTGACAATAATTTGATTTGTGATTAATAAATATTGAGGTCGTTGATCAAAATACAAATTATCTTATCTTTCAAACTAGACTAAATTATATAAAAATGCCAACGTTTCCTGAAATCCGCTGAGTATTTTCGAAGTTCATCGTGAAAAAAAATGACGACACTGGATTTATATATATTTAGATATAATAGCTTTGAGGAACCGTTAACACAGCTGAACCTCGGTAATAGCATTATTTCGTGACACGACCATATGAAACCGTTTAACCCCTGATATCAATTGCCAAGGGGATTCAAACAATTGGGGGGGGGGGGGGGGGGAAACGTTATCCCCGGAATACTGTTCAAAGGTCGATCACCCAAGGGTAACCCGTGACCGGTGTCTGACTCATAAACCTTGTTAACAATTCCGACGGAATAAAATGAGATTAAGTCTCCAGAGTTACGAAGCGGAACAATTTATTGGTTTATGTAACTTTTGTTCCGTTGTCCCAGTATAGTTCGTTGTATAATTTTCATGTTTCATTTGATTAATCAAAGGTATGGACAACTTTACAAAATCTGTTATACTATAAGCTATGTTATTTCGCGAAGTTTTGTTTTGCACGTGAATGTAAAGGTTTATGATGATCCATTGGACTTGAAAGCGTTAGGAAAAAAAAAAAAACTAGCTTCGAATTTAGACTCATAATATTAGTTAGGATGTCTACAGTGAAAAAAATTTTTAGACAAACTACTATACATTTATTAATATAGACATATATATATTTATTTGTGTATTATATATGAACTGTGTGTATATAGTTGTAATTATTCGTTTAAATGATTACGTATTTATTGTCACTACACGATCACTGCCACACACGTGCACGCTACACGCTTACACATATAAGTGGAAGGGTTTATTTTGTCCCTTATCGAACTGAAAAAACTCCCAAAGTTTCCGATAATAAATATATGGAGGAGTTGTTGAGGCGTGTATGCTTGGTACCCATATACGTTTCAACAACTCATACATATATGAATATTTAGCTAGGTTAGCTAAGATAGGTCGCGATTTTGCATGCAACAGCCAAGCCGAGGTGTGCCGAGCACCCTTGCGCAAGTTGCCAAAAATTAAATCGGCTGAGTGCCTTACGCTCTCACCGTAGTAGTCCGGTGAAGCTGTTAAGACGTTGCTAGGTCAATAACGTAGTCAGTTCGAGAGAAAAAGAAGAAGTATTTATCGTCAATTGATGAACGGTAGATTGTTTTTATTTTTACAGTAATTCGATTTCCATTCTCGTCGGTGCAATTCATAGTGATGTCTAGAGGAACTGGAACCTATATATTGCTAGCGACCAGTTTGGCCGTCTATATTGGTCATATCCTGACTCTACTGTATTATGGTCACACGCCTACACAGTTATACGAAATCTGTCGCGGATGTACTTGTCAGTCATCTTTACACTGTCATTGTTTTGTGTATTTTGAATAATGATATTTTAAGACCAAGAGATGTATTGGTTAACTTTATGGATATTGAGAGGAATTAACGTTTTTTTTACTAAGAATTTATAAAGAAAGAAAAAAGTTTCATATTACAAATCAACTACTGAATGTATGTGAGAGCGCATCAATTCAAAACGGCAGCAACACCTAATTGGTTTATTGTATTTTATGAAAGAAAATATACGAGAAATCGTATGGTAAAATTAAAAATTTAATTCATAAACTCTGGGACAGAAGAGAAATTCTTAAAAATATTGATGGAATTGACAGGTGCTCAGTTCCTATTATTTTTTTTTTTGCATTACTTGATCGTACTGTAAACGGAAGATTTGATATCGTTGTCTTCGTTAGTAGCTAGCAGCACTGTTGCCGTTTTAGCGACTTTGTCGCTAGTTCTAGCGGATTTTAGTCATGTTTAACGACTTTTTTTTTTCAATCTAGCGATATAAAAAAATAGCGACTTCTAGCGACTAATTGAATATTTATAATATTTAAGTATATTGATACTAATTTAATTGTAATTACTGGTAACAACATGAATTGCTGATGTTGATTTTGAAATTTCCCAACCAGGAATGGCGTTCGATCTCGGGGTCGACCAGAATGAAAACAGTAAGAAGAGTTATAACGTCTCTAAAACTTGTTATAACTAATCCAACTAAAGCCTTTTGTTCGTTTTATCACAGTGAAATACTCGCAATATAGTATTTTCACCATGAAATATCATGAAACGTTTAGCGACTTCTGGCGGATTTTTTAACTGTGTATTTTTTTAAATCTAGCGACTTTTTAAATGATTTCTGGAAACTTTTTAATTTCTTAAACGGCAGCACTGGCTAGCAATAGTAGCCGGGTCGAGGTAGCTAGTTGTAAATATTAACATACGAGCGTTTATATAATTCGATAAATTATTTTGAACTCATCCGAGCTATACAAAGAGCCCGCATGAGTTAATTTAACATTCCGTTCCGTTTCAATTTAATTTTGTTACATTCCATCTACATCAACTGAAAGGAAATAACATTAAACGCATTAGTTTTAAAATTATTTTGTTAAAGAGAGTAATGCTTTATTATAAACTCATATGAAGGTACGCTGCGTTTCAAGCATATGCTCCCTTAACCTAGAATGTTAACTGGTTTTTAACTCCGATTGCGGTGATAGATGCCGAGCGAACTTGAGACGATTCTCCAACTTATAAGATTAAGGTTGCCACCAGTACTTCATTTTTAATCGACATCAAAAGAGGAGGTTCTGTTTTAGACTATTATGTAATTTTATAGTCTTCAATTTTCTGAGAAAGTACTAATCCGGTTTAAATGTGGTTTTCATTGTCGGTTGCTTATTTTGTATATAGACTTCAAAAGAAATATATGATTTATTACATCAAAAAAATTAGCCTTTCTTAATATTCTACATTACTTTTTTTTAATCTCCAAATTTTGTAAATGTAAAAAAAAAACAAATACATGAACGGCATAATTTGAACTTTGTTCTTTTTATATAAAACTGGCAATAAAAGAAAATTAAACATGTTATATGGACGATTAAATTTAGCTAATTTTGAAATGTAACAAATGATATATATAATGATAATAATATTATAAAGAGGTAAAGTTTGTGAGTTTGTGACGTTGTAGGGGGTAATCTCAGGAACTACTTGTCCGATTTGTAAAAGTCTTTTAGTGTTATATAGCTCATTTATCGATAATGGTTATAGCCTATATATCATCACGCTAAGACCAATAGTAGCGGAACACCAATGAAGAATATTTCAAAATAGTTACTTTTTCCCTCGTGAGAGCTTCCGTTACGTGTTAACTATAGCCCAAAGTAACTATAATATGCGAACGAGGTCGCGGGCAGAGGCTAGTAGGTAATATATTTAGGGGTGTAAAGGGTGTCGAATAACATCTTAAGACTTGAGACACCCAAGCCAACCTCACCTGCACGTGGTGCACCCTGCTGATCAACGAACGAGGCAATGGCGAGAGCGGGGTGGTAGGGTTTTACAGCCCGACTGGGTCGCAACCACCATGCATATGGCGAAAAAGCCCGTCATAGTGACTCGCTTCTGCGCGTCGCGTTTCGGGATCAGCTTGTGCATATCCAGTACCGGGTGACTTTCGTCATTACGGCCGGCATAACAGCGGCGACCGGCGATGGATAATCTGTCTCACGGTGGTTGCCGATGTTTTTGGATTGTACTATGCTTAACATCAGGCATAGTGCAGTCACTTTATCGTGCTTCTATAAAAAAAATATGAATGTTGTAACTGGATCTTAAATTGTCTTTTTAATTAGGACCAAATTCTTATTTAATCTAAGTTACTAATAAAACTGAATTAAATTAAAGTCGAATACCAATTTACATCTGTCGTAAAGAGTGTGCAATTTTTGTGATA
>JACEII010000053.1:742919-755589 GCA_014332785.1 Antheraea mylitta | reverse complement strand
GGGGGGACCCTCTGCACCGTCCTCGTACTCGCGTATTTTTTACCTGATACTGTGTACTAACTCAAAACGTCTTTACACTTTGATGTCTATTTCGAAGTAATATTGATGTGAAACATCTATAGGCGAAGGTAAACCTGATTGTTGGTGTGGGGAAACGTGGCGACGCGATGCGATGTGCAATTTCTTATACTGCACTGAGCTCGCATACCTATAATGTATACAATGTTGTTTAGTACGTTACACGTGTTTCACATTTGCCAAGTGTCCCGTGACCGCTCAATTTTTGCATATATTTTTTTTATTATGACATATAACTAGATAACGCTATTATATGCTTTTACTCCTTTGTTTGTATATCGTTACTCTCAGAGAATCTACACTTCAGTTAAAAAGAGAAAAATATTTGATTTTTTTTTAATGCATAAGCTCAAAAAACTCTTAACCATTTTTTTTGCTATTTATACAAAACTACAGTTTAAGGAAGTAACATGGGTTGTATGTTATTTTCATATTGTAGAAATAATCTAATATACCGCGCGATTGCTTAATCGCTCACAATATTTTTATCAGACACTCATTAGTCGTTTCTGTTTCTAAATCAATTTAAATAATAGTGATGTGATTACAAAAAAAGTTTCATACGTATTAAATATTTGCTTTAAAAGGGTTTCGTACTAAATGTACCGCGCTTGCCCGAGGTTAGTTCGTGTTGTCCTTTTTTCGCAAGTTACTAAGCTAGCCAAAGCGAGACAAAAGAATAAGATAGCGAACACGTAGCGAGCGCCGTGCATTTAAAACGTAACCTTCTTGAAGCTAGTATTCAATACGCATTCAACTTTTTTTGTAATAACACCGTAGGTGTGTAATATTTGACCCAATTATGTAGAGAAAAAGAAAACTGATATACGAGTATGCGTGGTGCCTCAGTTAACTGTTCGTTGAAAGGAATAGTTTACGTGTTACCCAATGTTAAGGTTATTCATCCCGGATGCGCCCTCGCGACTCACCTTCACTTTCATTCATTGATCGTTTCACTTTTATATATTTTTGAAAGTCTTATAACAAATTTTAATTAAGGTTTTCTTTGTTGTTTATTAGTATTTGTTTTTATATTGTTTTATTATTAAATGTGACCATGAACTATTATATCCTAGAGTACTGCAATAGTTTAACCTTTCACCTGGTATATCCACGGTCCATAAGGGCAATATTCAAATAGATTCGAATTTATCGTATCACCAAATAGAGCAATATTAAGAATATTATAAAACCACAACTGAGAAACATTATTGACATTGTCTTCCGATATTATTTTTGATGTATGACTGTGCATACGGATTCGTAATCTAATCGTATTCGTTGTTTCTGATATTAAGAAAATGCCACAAATCGAACACAATGGTCCCGGGTTCTACTACCTCGTATCGTGGCGACGCAACATCACAGGCCAAGCGTGGAACGAGGAGATGGTGCGCGACTGGCAGCAGACAGAATTTATTGTGTCCAACACTCCCACATTCCAGCCTTACAAAATAAAGGTAAACTATATCAGCATTCTTCATTATATGTTCAAAATTGTGACATCATTTCATTTTATTGTCCCTGGAATAAAAAAAAATATCGTTTTTCAAATGTCAATCATTATTGACGTTCTTTTGACAGGTGAGAGCTGTCAATTTTAAAGGGACATCGAACGTCACGCCAGTCGAAGTTATCGGTTGGTCCGGTGAAGACACACCCCTCCAGGCTCCCACGAACTTCACTCTGGTCCAAGTGACCACTGGAACGACCGCATTGTTGAGCTGGGACCCGGTCCCGCCTGAATCCGTCCGGGGACATTTCAAAGGTTACAAAATTCAAACGTGGACCGACGGAGAGGAAGACAAGCAGAAAGAGATCCTGGTGAAGGCGGACGCTTCGAGCGCTCTCGTTACGAAATTCAAGCCGTTTAAGAAAAACAACGCCCGAATCCTTGTCTATAATGGACGTTTCAACGGACCCCCGAGCGAAGTCGTCAGCTTTGTGACGCCTGAAGGAAAACCGGGCACCGTTCGCTCCTTCGAAGTGTACCCCATCGGGTCCTCGGCCATGCTCCTCAAGTGGGAGAAACCGGTCGACGAGAACGGTGTACTCACCGGCTACAAGATATACTACCAGAAGGTGACCGGCACGAACCTCGGCCCGGTCCAGGAACGGAAGAAGGAGATCGATCCGAAGTTCGACAGAGCAAAGTTGGCCGGCCTCGAACCGAACACGAAGTACAGGATCGAGATCAGAGCGAAGACGAAGGCCGGGGAAGGTGATAAATACTATGTGGAACAGTCGACTAGGAGTGTGGTGACCGCTAAACCTGACATACCGATGTTTGAAACGAAAACCCTATCGGGGAAGGAGGGAACAGCTCACATTCTGGTCCGTTGGCTGCCCTCGTTGGACGGGCACGCTGGGACTCACTTTGTGGCATGGTACAAGTTAAAGGGTCATCCTGACTGGTCGAAGACAAATGAGATAACCGAAGACGATTACGTTATCTTGACTGGTTTAGAGCCTGGACAAGTGTATGAAGTGAAGATAACTGCTCACGACGGGGAGTACTTCAGCAGCAGTGAGATTAAGGACGTGGACACTATCGGTGAGTAGTAAATTGCTCATATTCATAATACCATAAGATATAATCAAATATACAAGTAAGATACTATTAGATATAATGTAGGTCATTTTCTATCAGGTAAACGTAAAGTAGGTAAGTTTTCATCAATTTTTTTTTCTTATGTCTGTTCTGTTTCCATGGCAGCTTTACTGGGAACAATGAGCCAATGTGAGAGCCAGGGTATAATTTTAAATATTTTCGTGTTTTACATAGACTCCAATGAGTTTTCTATTTTTCAAGATGTATGTGTTGCTAAACTCTAGACTTCAGGTTGGAAACACTGAACCTCTTTAACCGACGATGCACAATGCTCCCTTCACCTTCCAGCTTCGATGCCAGAATGTTAATATATCTGGACAGTCTGTTTTGATATATTTTACTGAATTCAGCAATTTCCTGTTTGATGGTTTTGATATTAAAATCCATATAAATGTATCTGTTTTTTATGTAATTTGAGGATGCATAGCATGTTGCGTATTGGTTTAGATTGAAACCATTCTAAAATTTTAATATTGCTGTCTTTGGCTGTACCCCAGAGTCGGATGCTGTATGTCTAAATTGGTTTCAGGATGGCTTTGTATATTGTAAATTTACAGGCAGGAGAGAGGTTTGATTTAGGTCCCAATAGCCAATACATGCTTCTTAATATCGTGTTAAGCTGTTTAAGTTTCGTCTAAATGTGTTTTCTCCAATTAAGACGCCGATCTAAATGCATACCCAAGTATTTAACATTTGTCATCAAATTTTGTGAGATTTTTTTTGTAAAAGATAGAAATAAAAAACCAAAAACTTGGTTATCTAAGTTTTTCACATCAATTTTGAGGTCATGTGAAAAATGGGTAAATACGAAAATTGTAGTCTTTTTACTACCTACAATTTTACCTTTTTACTGTTTCCATAGGACTTGTAGTTTTGCCGGAAATCAATGTAAACCGTTTTTTACCCTTAAACGGCCTCCTACCTCCTTCCACTTCTCGATCTCAGATCGTCTATAGATTTCTTTTTGTTAACCGACTTCGAAAAAGAGGAGTTTCTATGTTCGGTTGTATGTATTTTCTTTAATGTATGTCAATTGATATCTGTGTCAATTATGAATCGATTTTAATGATTCTTTTTTTTTGTTTTTTTTTTTTTATGTCATAGGAGGCAAACGAACTGATGGGTCACTTGATGTTAAGTGATCACCACCGTCCATAGACACTTGCAACACCAGGGGAGTCGGAAGTACGTTGCCAGCCTGTGTTTGGGAGGAGGGGGGGTGGGGGGCAGGAAGGGAAGGAGGATGGGGAAGGGTGGTGGGTCTCCGGCTCTCTCACTGACCAAACGAAACGCAACAATGCAAGCACTGTTACTTCACGTCGGTTTTCTGTGAGAGGGTAGTGCTTCCCCGGACGAGTCGACCCATTAGTGCTGAAACAATAATAGTTTCAGCTTGGCTCTACCACTACCACTGTTTGATTCGGCTATACTTAAAGGTGGTCCCATATAAATATAAAAAATAAATAAAATATTCAACCCTTAAGTGGGTGAAATATCGTTTATTTAATTTGCACCCTGTTCGTGTCTCTACGTATTTTCGTGTATAGGAAACCGATTGTAACAATTTTATTTTTGTTATATTCTCTCCTTTTTTCAATGTGTTTTATTCTATTAATCTTTTTTTTGTTAGTTTTAAAAATGATCGTCTCTCATGTAATATGATCGTTATGGTTGCAGACGGTCCGATAGTGCGGGCGGAAGAGCGCGTGGCGACGGCGGCGTGGTTCATCGGTGTGATGGTCGCGCTCGCGTTCCTGCTGCTGGTGCTGGTGCTCGTGTGCGTCGTGCGGCGCAACCGCGGCGGCAAGTACGACGTGCACGACCGCGAGCTCGCGCACGGACGCCGCGACTACCCCGACGCGGGCGGCTTCCACGAGTACGCGCACCCGTTAGTACCGCCGCCCACACCTACCCGCACACACACCAACCCGCACACCTACCCGCACACCTACCCGCACACCTACCCGCACACACACCAACCCGCACACCTACCCGCACACTTACCCACACACTTCCCACATACACCGAGACACCGCACCCACACTATTTTTTTTTTTTTTTTTTTTTATATCAAAGGAGGCAAACGAACTGGTGGGTCACGTGATGTTAAGTGATCACCACCGTCCATAGACACTAGCGACATCAGGGACGTCGCAAGTGCGTTGCCAGCCTGTATATGGGAGAAGCGGGAGGGGAAGGAAAGAGGAAGGGACGTGGGCCTCCGGCTCTCTCACTGACCGAACGAAACACAACAATGCAAGCACTGTTATTTCACGTCGGTTATCTGTGAGGGGGGTGGTACTACCCCGGAGGAACCGACCCATTCATGCTGAAACTGCATCTACAATCACACACACACACCGTACCCACACAATCACCCACCCAGACACTTAATCCACCCACACCCTGTACCCACAACCCACACACTACGCATACACGCAGACGCACACCGCATCCATAACCCACATATACCCAACCACCCCATCCACAATCCATACACTGCCATCACACTCTGCACCCACGCATACGCATCGCACACACTCACATACTACAGTCAAGTTACAGACGTCACAAACTAGTCACAAAAATTAGGAGTTATAAAAAAAAAATTCGGTGATTTTCAACAGGCTGTAATTCGGCAAACCAAACTATAAATAATATTAGCAAATTATTGAACTTTCCTTTACAGATGATTTTTTTTTTACTTTTTTTTTGACTACATTATTGATCTACCAAGGTCTTAACAACTTCACCGGACTACTCCTTTACAGATGTACATTTATTTTAATGCAACAAGACTATAGTTTTTACGTCAAAATGCCAAAATGTTCACAGAAATAAAGAAGCTTAAATTACATAACAGCGTCATCTATTTTTCGAATTATAGTGCAAATATCGCACAGATGAAATAAACCAATGTGTCATCCATAACTACATAGAAGATTTGATACATTTTTGCCATGTTCATTCTTACAGTTCCTCAAGTCATAAAATCTACCTAAGAATTTTCCTACATTTTTTTTAAGGCTTATTTTCAACTTCTGATGTAATAAAAATATGATGATGATTAACATGTCATGATTACGGAGTTTCAAATGTTTAATCGATCGATTATCACTATTATTGAAGGTAGAAATGTCAGATTATAATGTGTTGTGGTTTTTTTTTTTAACTTTATTTTTGGCAATCAACTTTCTGATTATTACTGCCATTATCACGTAGTATTACAAGCGTCATACAATTATTTCAATATTAAGCATCGTGTGAATCAATATTCTAACAAGATGGTGGATCTCTTGCTAGAACCTTCCAGGGAGTTTTGTGACATCTCAGAATTTCATGCTCCCTGGTATTATTTTCCATTCACTTCACTTATGCACAACATACTAACTATATTACGTAAAACACCACCAAATTTACACAATATAGAATCAAATAATACAAGATTATGAATAAAATATAAAATCCACTACATGACAGACTAAAATCCAGCCAAAAACTCGCATGTTGTGGATGTTTTCAGCTTGGACAACAAGTCGCGCCACTCGATGAGCAGCGGCAACAAGCCGGGCAACGAGAGCGAGACGGACTCTATGGCCGAGTACGGGGAAGGTGAGACGGGTAAGTAAACATAATAACACCAATTTTTATTTCCTACAGACAATCGCACAGATGCATCAAAGTATTGTCTAAAAATTCTGTAGATGTTTAAGTATATGTGATACAATCCTTGCCCATATTTGCGATTGCTCTGCGTGAACTTGACTGAACTCCTCCAAAACGGTTGGACAGATTTTGACGATTTTTTTTTTATGCGTGTTCAAGTCGATTCAGTAATGGTTCAGATTCACAACTGGATCTGGTAGGTGGAGGTGCAGTTAATTTTTAGGATTTTCTTTATTATCAAAGCACGTCAATGTCCACTGGGCTCGCTAGTTATATGCATAACATTGAGACACCTTAAGGATAAATTAACGTTCCTTTTTAATTCCTATGGTAATATTTTGACTTTGTTTTGACTTAAACCAAGTATTTTATATTCAAGAACAAACTTTAGGCTATATCAGAGCGGTCGATAAAATTGACAAGGAGTGTACTTTAGTTTGTGTTTATTAGTGTATTAGTATTTTTTTTTTTTTTTGTTTTATTTAAATTAAATGCTTGCATTAAATTGTTTTGTCAATATTCTAATATTTGAAGTGAATCTTCTTTGAATACAGTAAAGAAAATAATTGTAACAGAAACAACACAGGCCGATTTATTTCCTTTACGATGTATTATTACCTCAATATTGTAAAAATTGAGTTATATCACCATGGTATCATAAAGAGAACACGTAATATTAATGCGCGTCAGTTTCTGTCAATGTGAATGCACGTTTCAATCATTCAACGATTTCGATAACGATAAATAGAAAGTCGATTTAAAATAAAAAAAAATATTCTGCTATTTAATCCATAAAATGTGTTACGAGAATCCGAGTCCAGGATTGGAACGTGTTGACATCAAATCGTAAAGCCATCAGAAAAATAACTCAAGCGGGACGACTTTTTGAGTAAAATTATATTAGTTTCATAGAAGTTTCACTTCAAAACTTTTTAAATAGTCTTCGTTTGAGGATACTTTTGGTCTGCCATTTTTTTTTTATGAGCATGTTAAGTGTTATACGTGTGGTAAGCTCGGCTGTATGCATGATCGGCTTCCAGCGGGCATGAATGAAGACGGCTCCTTCATCGGACAGTACGGAAGGAAGCGCCGTCCGCCCGCCTCCTCACAGCAGGACTCCGCCTCGCAGGCCTTCGCCACGCTCGTCTAATACCTTTTAACCACCGCCACAACTCACACCTTTACCTTTCGTTAACAAAATTCTAAGCTCTAATATCCCGACGCCTTCGCATATAACACTAAAAGCTGTAAAAAGTTCGATGCCGTCATGTTAAAATTCAGAACTGTCACTTTGACATGAGGACAACTAATTGCTGTAGTGTTCACCTTTGACGTCAGAAATGTCAGTTTGGCATATAAACAACCAATCGTTGTGTTCACATTCGAATTAAGAACTGTCAACTTGACATACAAGCGACCAATCGCCGTAGTCATGCTTTTGATGTTCGTTCTGATTGGTTAATTTTTTAAGAGTGAAAACGCCCGCCCAAAATTTTCTTTTTTTTTTTAATCTGTGTTGTGATTTTTGTTTTTATTGTTGTCGTTATATACAATTGGCTAGTTGTTAACTGACAACGCATAAAATAATTTATATTACGGGCGTTGTAGGTCTTTATTATACTATTTCAAAAATAGTTTGTAGTAAAGACAATTATTTCACATTATTCATACGTTTCCCTTTGCACATATTATATACACTTATTTTTAGGTTAGAACATTAAAGTACACGATGTTATTAGTGAGTAATGTTGTGAAAAATGCTGATATTGTTTTGGTGTGAATTTCATAATTAATAGTTTTTATATATATTTTTTATACTATGTACAAGAGCTTGTTATGTTATCCGTTATGCATTTAGTGTTTATGTAGATTTATAATGAACCTATATCCGTCCCTTTCATTTCTATCCTATCACGAGCGACGATTTTAATGCTAAATTTAAAAGGTATGATTATTTTGTTTTTTTTTTTTGCACTTTATAAGTTTTTGCCAGTGTTGCTAAATTTTTTTTATGTTCATAGATTATTAAACCCGTCTTTTTGTTGCTTGTTGCCATTAATCTATTTTTGTAATAACGTCAAGAAGAGATATTATTTCGTATATTATATAATACTATAGATAACGTAATTATTTTAATAAGTGCTATTGTGAAAAATGAAATCTTACTTGTAAGCATTGGAAATCGATTATAGTTTTTCCTTTTTAAAAGGGTGTGAATTTATAAATACTTTTTATAAATAAATTCTCATTAAGATGGGGAAACACACTAAACCTAGAGTGGAATTTGCTCTCAAGTTCTACTGTTTCAAGACACGGTTTGGGTTTTGAAGAGAAATTAACCAAATGACTAAGCGGACTCATTATGTTAATACGAATATTATTGATATCGACTCATTTAAATTCAGCCTACAGAAATAGTGCGCAATATACTTATGAGGCATCGCGTGGCAACGAGAGAAACTTTAAGGGATCCCTTTCCAATATACATTCACAGTCACCTTAACCACTCGGGCCTCTCTCCCTGCCTACACAAATTTGGTATGAACCTGCTAATACAGTTTCAGATGCTCATTTTGTTATAGAACTTGCTACAGTTCTGGACAGATTAAGGTCTTTCAACAGGCTATTTTGCTGTTGTACCTCTCGCTCCCACTCTTTCGTCATATAGATATAACCATTAATAAATTATAATTATATACATTTTTTTTTAATCTGACAGTTTTGCTTCACAAAATTTTTACTTAGTGGGGCATAATGTAATTTTATAAGTTCCTTATGTTAAATAAACCAGGAATGTGGGTGTTTATCACAGCATTCTGATGGAACCGTCATCAGGCTGTTCAAAAAAGCTGTGTAATTTATTTAAGTTTAGTTTTCATGTTGAAGAGTTTTAGTTATATGTAGATATAAGGTACGATGGGACTGAGGTATCAGAAATGGTACCTGAATAATATAAGGGGCAAGATTTATATTAATTTTAACAAAAATGTTGTATCATATTTACAGGTCGGTTCACGGAGGACGGTTCGTTCATCGGTCAGTATGTGCCGGGAGCGCGCGTGCTGCCCCCCGCCCCCTCCGCCCCCGTAACCCTCTCGCCCCCTTCGCCCCCCGCCGCGCCCCTCGCCCCCTCCGCCCCCGGACAACAGCCCCCCACTTACGTGTAAACACTCCCCCCACACACATACAACCCTCCAACAAGGAAAGCGGCTGGGACCTTTGAAGCCCCGTACAACATTGGAAGACACTATCGATATCGGGAATGAACCTTATAGCTATATATATATTTGTATGCACGTCTTTAAATATGTACTCGGTTTGATGCGGTACATGGTAGGTTGCAGTGTGTTTTCTTACTGTACGAATTCCCACTGTCCCGTTGTAAATTGCTGTACCCTATATCGATAAAACGATTTGTGATATCTTCGGGATAACTTTTGGTTACACTTTTTTTTTAAATTCTGATTAACCATAACTATCCGTGTATAATCGCTTTAAATAGTATACCGCGTAGCTCGATGCCAGCTATATAACACGAGCGTCGCCACGTCAACACGCTATATTTATGTACTATATACTGCCATTATCATAAGATCCGATAGAATGTCGATGTTTCTATCTCGTATTATAATCATGTTCTATATCGCTTCGAATTACATAGTAGTGGGTTTAAATAAATCGATACTTATATCTACGGGGTATAATAACTATGTTATCTTGTTAATCGATACTAATAATCGATATTTGTATGTGAAAATAATCGATTAGTGTTACGGCTTTCTCGTTGAAAATAACTATTTAAGGGGTATAATTTTTTACATTTCTTATAGAGCGTATCAATAATTCCGTATAAAATCGATTAATTTGCCGTGTTTATGGGATATAAGAGATTCGCAGATTTTTTTTGACAGAAGCTTGAACCTTTTCTTGTTAATATCTTTTTCGACTTATATATAAATGTAAACACATCAAAACTAAATTTCGAAAAGCAGTTATATCGATTTATCGACCTAAACTTATTAATCGATAACCTAAACACTACATTAAAAATAATCGAATTGAAGTGATCGAAATGCAGCTTTTTAAATACAAACAGCGTTATGTTATTCTTTGTGTATGAGACTGATTTTAATTAACGTTTCGGAGACTGTAACGTGCAAATCGCCCAATTAATTATCGATACAATCTCTACATTTAATGTTAGAACGTTTTGAAAGTTAAGAACTTTGTCGAGGTCTTTTTTTATTTTGATCAAATATGAAGGCTTTTCTTCAATATTATATGGAGATATCGATATTTGTTAATTAATTCATCGATATATCACAGATGATACGATATATCGAAAAAGGTTGTACGTAGGCAGTGTTGCGGCAGTATGATATCAATTACTTTTAAAATTAAGGATATGGTAGCTGATGAAAAGTTTGTGATAGGAAAAATATTTTTGTCACGGGAAATAAAGCTTATTTAGATCTGAGTTCCGGTGGTCGAACCCTTGACTAGTGCTTGCAAATAAATCTGCCATTTTCAGATAAATTCGTATCGATACAAGAGAGTGTAATTGAGTGTCTTAATGAAGAAATAATATCGATTTTTACTCTTCTCCTTATCGATTATAGATTTATCAAATCAAATGTCAGGTTTATTTGTAAGCATAATACTTTGATATATTCTAAGAGTTTATTCTTCTAAATCGAAGCTGATAAGACTGTAAATATTTTTGGACTATTTCGTGGCATCTCTCAGTATAATTGAAACGTATTTTGAAATGTTATCTATATTGCTTGTTATTCTACATTTTTAGGCAACGACCAAACCTCTATGTTCTCTATGGCTGTTTTCATTGACAAAAACACAATATTTTTGTTAGCGACGTTTTTAGAGAAAATATCGAAATGTTTCACCGTTTTTATTGATACTTATAGATAAAATATCGAAATGGTTTACTCTTTTTATCGATACTTGTAGACAAAATATCGAAATGGTTTACTTTTTTATCGATTATCGTAGACAAGATATCGAAATGGTCTTTCCGTATATCTGTATGAATAATTATTATTTTGAAATATAATTTAAACAAACAATGAGAACGGCCATTTTGTCTGACGTAGGTATCTATGAATAGAAAGAAAACGACTATTTTTCTATTTCGCTTAGTTTGGCCACCGGATATGTGTTGGTGCTTTGCGGAGGTAACGAGAAATGATCGGATTATACCATTCAATGTTGTGATTGTGCGATGTGTTGTACAGTATTTATTAATTAGTTGTCCAAGGTTAACTCAAATCCTCCTCCACCCCCCCCCCCCCCCCCCCCCTAAAAAAAACAGGTACCACAGGTACTTTTTTAGAAGTTAATAGCTGGAAATGATGCTCCCTTCGAATGGAATAAGTGAAAGAGACCACAAAAATGTCGTTGGACAAGTGATGCTTCTCTTTCACTCGTATAGTTTTAAATTCACGCATCGATAGAGACAACGCTATATCCTGCAAGTTCTATAGAGTTATCAGGCTTACAATAGGTATATCTTGGATTTATTGGCTTGCTAAGTACGAATTCTATGTGTTATTGATATTGAAAAAGAATCTCTGAAAGAAAATTAAATATTTCCAATTTCTATTCTAAATTCGTTCTAAAATGTTTCAATCATTGAATTCGGTAAGACTGTTTGAAAGATATTTTGTCAAATTTCCCAAAATAATGATCACTTTACCTAAACTTTACTTACTAAAATACAATCAATTTAAGCCACGGTATCTTCTGAAACGGACCGATCTGGGTGTCGTCTCTCTTGTAGTCATGTAAGTTATATGCTTTTTTTATATTCAAAACCCTATATATTTGACTTTTCAAAGTATACATGTAGTTTGTCGCCGTTTGTAAGGTGCACCTCTTGTAAGGTGTTTATACTATTTTGGACAATCGAGATATGTGCTACGATAATTCGGAAACGATATCAGATGTATCTCGTATTAGTTTTCAAGGCCGGGGATTCCTGTTTGTAACATTAGACAGGTACTATAGCTTATTTCTTATTTTCACTTCAGATGTATCTCGTATTAGTTTTCAAGGCCGGGGATTCCTGTTTGTAACGTTAGACAGGTACTATAGCTTATTTCTTATTTTCACTTTAACTAGTCCCGAGTATGCTTGAGTGTACCCGAGCACAATAAGCGCACCCAAGCATATTTGAAAATGCTCGAGTATACACTACCGTACCCAAACTTTGTTGAAAATGCTCGAGTATTCTCTAGCGTACCAAAGCCTCGTTGAAAATGCTCGAGTATACACTAGCGTACCCAAGCATTGTTGAAA
>JACEII010000053.1:697432-742909 GCA_014332785.1 Antheraea mylitta | reverse complement strand
GTTGAAAATGCTCGAGTATACACTAGCGTACCCAAGCATTGTTGAAAATGCTTGAGTATTACGAGCGTACGCAAGCGTCGTTGAGAATGCTCGAGTATATGTGAGCATACCCAAGCATATTTAAGTATGCTTGAGTATACACGAGCGAACCCGAACGTCCTCGAGCGTACGCATGCTTTAAACACTTTAATTTCTTCGCCTGAAAGGTGTGTCAGGTCTTAAACGAAACATTCCACGCGGTTTATAAACCATGTTGAGTTTATATATTTATATAATTTTATTATCGCAACTATTCGGACGTTTCAGATCTAATCTGAATTATTTAATACATACAAACGTTTTATTTATCTTATGTATATATATTATCTCGCGTATGTTGCTAATTTATCATCCCCCCATTTAGAGCTTACATTATAACTTTCTGTACCTTATTACATTGCATTATATTTATATTCCATCGCACTGTTATCCGTTTAAGTTATTTGTTAAGATGTCTTTATCACCTATATTAGTAAGAATTTTAATATATATTATATATGTATATTAATATTAATTAATAGTAGGAAGCCTTGTTCGACACGAGTCTGTTTTCGTAGCTTTTTTATATACCGACGTGTTAATTATTGAGAAGAAAAAAAATAGGATTCTCCTTTAAAACTTGTTACGGTAACAACGTTGTTAGTAAGACGCCTCTGTGACGGCGTATCGACACTGCCTTTGCAAAATTCATAGAATTCAACTATTGTGTTCATTTTTGTTTCGTTTATTGACATATAAATTGTGTACTTGCCTTATGAGTAACTGATGTTCGAAAATGGAAATGTAATTTTCATAATTAATCCAGTGTTGCTAGCACAACGTATGCATTTAAGTCACAGGTCACAATATTTGTGTTTAAACAAACTTCAGTTGTAAATAAATAATATGTCATATAATCATTAATACTTCGAGTTAAAGGGTTTTTTTTCGCAATAAATAGAGCCTTGATGCCTCCTTAAGAGCATTTACTTTAATAACATTGACATATTATTGACTGATTTCTTGTTAGCATTCAATGAACTTTGTATTGTTCTTTGATTCAATTTTGTATTACAGTCGCATTTTTATAGTTAGTGTAATTTTATACAAGGTTCGTTCCATACATCACGATATAATTCCCCCACCGTTTAAAAGATTTTCGAATTTAATTATCGTCCTAAATCTATCTCCGATTGTAGAAATTACATATCGTGTGAACGAACCTTGTAATATCGGCAACGTTGGCAACACTAACTGATATATTGCAATAGTATATATTCTGTAATCAGGTAGGTAAATAGTTGTTGTATGATGTATTTGTCACATGTGTATCTAATTGTTTGTGCATTGAAGTATCTCTGGTATAAAGTTTACAGATAAATGAAAAATCAAGAAACGATGATGTTGATTACAGATAATTACACTTATAATTACATTTAATTACACTTCAGTACACTTATAATTACCCTACATAAGTGATTGCGAAGCAAAAGCTTTTTATATAAAAGAAAACAATTGGTGGTATTTGTTAAATTAGGATATAGTTTGCATTTATATTATATATATATAAAACAAGTTGGATCATGACAAGTGTATTTATTACGTTCTCTCGAATTTGGAAATGTTTGTTTAATCGTACTCGTGCGTAGGTGTTCTGTCGCGGATATAAGCTGTAATCAAAGTTTTGATTTGCATTAAGTAACTGTAATTTATTGTAACTACTCTACGATGGATATTTTTTTATGTTGCATAGAAAATAAATTTTAAGAAATTATGCTGTTTTTATTTATTTATTTCACTCTTCCTATATGAAACTATATATTGTAGTAATCTTCTTTTGTGGGGAAATCTATGAAAGTGTATAATAATTAGCGGTAGAATTTTGAATGGAATTTAGCGGGTAGTTTAATAATGTCGTTCCTGGTTACAACACAACATATACATTGTACTCCTGGTAATGTTCGTAAACCGAAGAAGTAAATGACTAAATACAAAGAACAAGTTATTTTACTTTATGAGTTTGCGTGCGTTCTCGTAAGCGGTTAGGCGAAGAGAATGCGACGCGGGCGGTGATTGGCGTTCCGTTCTTTTGGAGAAGGAAGGGGTTGAATAAAATACATAGATGGTAAATAACGTGCGAAAGTACAGATAAAATATAAGGAACAGGAAATAATATATAGTAGAAACAATACATGGCGTAACCAATTTCAATGATAGAAAGTAAAATGTTTTGTATGCAGCTCTTTGACTATGATATTACGAAAATATGAAACTTCGACGCGAAGAAAATTTGAGACGTTTATTTCATAACAATAAACTAGGATAAAGAAATTACCAACATAAATACAAGAAGTTTCATACATTATGAAGTTAATGAGCTGAGTTTTTATGTTGGAAGGAATTTCATTTAAATATGTTTGATTCATTTCAATAAAACTTTATGTTTAAAAGTTCCCTATGGTTTCAAAATCCGTATGAGTTTTTAGAATGACGTCATAGGCTACTAAATATAGTCACGGATAGTGAATTAGCCAAACAATTTATTAGATTAATATTGCGATTCGCAAGCAGTTAAAATCAATCGAATGGTATTAAAAATTTCTTGCAATCGTCTCAATGAACTAACGAAATGGCGGCCGTCTTGTTAGAACTTTCCAGGGAATTCTTGTGGTAAGTCGTTACCCATGCTTCGTATTATTATTTCCCAACCACTTCACCTGTCCACAACAACCAAACTATATTACGTAAAACACCACCAATATTACAAGATATAGAGTCAAATAACACAAGATTATGAATAAAATATACAAACAACTACATGACTCTCCAAGATCCCGCCAAAAATCATTGCCAGCTATTTTTTAACATTTAACCGCATCACCGCCGCTCATCTTAATGACATAATAATAATATTTAGCTTTGCATCACGGGTTAATAATTCAACTGCTTTACCATATTTTATTAGATTCCCATCCATTAAAACATATTTGGAAGACAAACGTTCTTCTCTATTATTCATTGATATCCATATATGCGTTAGTATTCGTCAGCTTTATATAATGAATTTAAATTAAACGTTAGCGATCTTTTTAAAAAAACAGAATGAACACGGGCTTTTTTAATGTTCCTAAAATTTAAAATCTAGTTGAATTCATGTTAAAGTACTTTATTACAAGAGCGTGTCCAAGCGGTCTCTAGTTATACATCTGATATATATGTATGAGTTGTTGAAACATATATGTGTACCAAGCATACACGCCTCAACAACTCTTACATATGTTTCTTATCGGAAAAAAATCTAAAGTTTTTTCAGTTCCTTAAGGGAAAAAAATAGAACCCTTCCACTTTTATGAGTACGCGTGCACGTTTGTGGGGTGATAATGTAGTGTTGTAGCAGTGATGTAAATTTATGTGTCACTGTATCGCGTGAGCAGCGCACTCAAGGTCTCCCCGCCGAGGGCACGGAGCTAGGCTTGAGCCGCTGCCGAGGGGGGCCTAATCTGGTAACATCGTAGTCATTATTCAAAAACGTTTCATTACATATGGAATACTTATGTATAGAAAATGTGTGTATAATCTTTTCTATACTGCACTAACAGAAAGATTTCGGTCTTTAACTAATATTATAAATGTTAATATAAGTTTGATATGCTTATTCGCCTCAACTACTCAACCAATTATCATGATATAATAAAGTAACTGAAATCGTCGACGACTACAACTTCATACATTGCACACTCTACCATGTGAAAACTGCCACCAAACGATAACTTCATAGCATTTCCTATGACAACGGAAGATCTATTCAAAACACTCTATTAGCATCCCAAGATGCATATCTGCTATACGGGTAAATACAAGTACACTCACTCTTACACAAACACCCATTATAACTACACACACTTTCTCTCGCATTCTATAATTTATTTAGTTATCATAAACATTTTTGTCTTAACTTTAATTCTCTTAAAATGTAATTTCCTGTAGATATCAAGTTAATACGCGCCTCCATTTATTTAAGGCAATCTGTAATTAGGCATTTGGCTTCCATGAGACAGGCATTGCCTAGTTTGGGATCATATTTAAAGCTAAAAATTTGTCAAAGATTTTACAAATAAAGATATTTATCTTGTATCACCTTTCGTCTGGAAAAAGGCTACCGAGGAATAGTTCAAATCTACAGTAAAGGAGCAAAACTGGGGTCTAACACCAGTTAGATATACATAGGCAAAATATGTTGTTGATTTACTTAAGTTTATAAAAATAGGGCTGAGAGATAATATTAATTTGACATCTTATACTAGAAAATTTGACCATACAGGCAGTCGTCGTACTTACGGCACGTTAGGTTCTCGAAATAAGCGACGTCAGTCGATACATATTTTTTCATATGTTTACATGTAAAACTCGAGGGTTAGGATCCACACGGACTCAAAATAAAAAAACTTCATTTATAACAAAGCATATACACACTTTATTATCAAAAGTAAGTTCTTAAAATAATTTATATGTATACTCGTATGTGAATAATAGCCAAATTAGAGGAACCCGTCGCTGAGTTTCATTTTGAAATCAAGTGTACAAGAGATTTTATTTTATTTCATTCTAGCATTCCTTTTTCGTATAATAATGCTGTTTAAAAAGATGGAAGGTAGAGCTGTTAGTTTTTCTTTATTTTTCAATATTGATTGTACGGTCGTACGTGATAAATTAAGTTCTCGTCCAATAGATGAAGTCGAACAACCGCAATCTTTGAGTTTAAAAATCTTAGGTTAAACCTCCATTGTAATTGTCTTTCTTACTCTCTTCTTCACTTTACTATTACTGTCTTGTTTAGGAGACATAGTTAGATTGAAATTCACTTAAATATGTAAATTAAAACAAAAACTGTCAAAGATGTAAAAAAATGAATGTGTTTCGTCTTGATTGCCCGTTGTCCATGAACTAACTGAACAAAATCAGTGGCATGTGCGGGGTAATCCCCACGGCAAGTGAATTCTCCTATGCCGGAAATGGAAACAATTGACGTATTCTTGAGGAATAGTGTCAAAACTGTTCGACGTAACTTGAAATGACGTAAGTCGAGGACTGCTTAGTGCCTGTATTTACTTTTGGCTATGTCTTGTGAGAAGCGCGTCTATTTACTATACCTATGTATTGCGACTATGAACAAGTTTAAACAATTAATAATATATTTTTCTGCACCTATCAGCTTCTGTTTTCAAATGACGCTTAAAAATTAAACGTACTTTACACTGAAAACGCAGTTTACAAATTTTTTGACTTTATTCCGAAATGTATTTTATATGAGCTCGTTTCCTGTCGGCGGTTGTGTGGATCAGACTCAAAATTAGAGTGTGAATAAATGTATGAATGTAATTAAGTTAATAGACATTCTATTTGAAGGTGTTAAAATATACCGGATCAAATCAAAATATAATGATGAACATAATTTATAAATTCTTTTGCCTTATATCTACTACGTATAAAAATAAATTAATTGTACGATAGTTGTCTTTTTTTTCGACATGACTACGCTATTGATCTAGCAAGATCTTAATAGCTTCACCGGACTACGAAGGCGAGCGCTTAAGACACTCAGCCGATTTTATTTGACAACTAGCTCAAGAGTGTACGGCACACCTCTGCCTGCGCTGTTGACTGATACATGCAATTCGTGACCTATCTGAGCTAAGTTAAGCTAACTATTCATACATATATAAGTTGTTGAAACAATAGCAAGTATACCAAGCATAGATACCTCAACAACTCTTATATATATTTCATACTGCATAATTTTTTAAACTATTTTAGTTCGACAAGGGATAAAATTAAAACCCTTCCACTTTCATGTGTAAGATAAAATAATAATAATAGTTGCTCACAATTATAACGATTTTTGTCATGAATAATAGTTTAATCGAAAGTATAGAAGAGGTGCGGACCTGGAGTGCAGAAAAAAAGGTACTTCTTACAAAGGAATATATTTTGTGAATTTCGTCTTACGATCACAAGCCACCTGGTTATTTAGCCTTAAAAGCCGCCATTTAATACAGTCTTTCACATAAGAAAAGCGATTGCAGAGATCCTTGCTTCTATGCTATTCTATTTTAATCGGCATCAGACTATCATGCAAATATGGCATATCACGTCATTTGATTGTAACATAGAATTTGAATAGTTTTTGTGTACTTTTCCCATAGGCTGTCAGTTGGCGGCTTGTGAATGATTATACATTTTGTAAAATATACTTGATGAGACAGGAATATCACTATTTTTTGGTAATAATAATACTGTAATATTATACATCTCAAACCAGCATTGGTCAATCGCTTGTCTCCGCTGCTCCTGCTCGACAACGCGCGACCTCATATTGCACAGCAGACGGTCTCCAAGTTGCAAGAACTGGGGTTGGAAGTTCTCCGTCATCCACCCTACTCACCAAACCTTGCGCCTACAGACTACTACTTTTTCCAGAATTTGGGTAACTCCTTGGCGGGAAAAAAAATCAATAGCCGAGAGGCAGTACAAAAAGCTTTTGAACAATTTGTTGCCTCCTGTCCAGCTGATATCTTTAAGAAGGGCATCAATAAACTGCCACTGCGTTGGCAAAGATGCATTTATTGCATGGGTTACGTCGATTAATACAAATAAAAAATACATGAAAAAAATTCGTTTAAATTTTTTCATACAAAACGGCAATTTCATAGGTAAAGACCTAATTTACTTGTCTAAGTGGTCCTTTACTGTTGAGAAAACAATGTAAGCAATAGATATAAAATTATTATTAGCTAGGCGTTATTATTTACAAACCACTTTAAACGCAATTAATACTTCTGCAGTGTTTTTAGCTCTAGTAAATGCGTAATTGGAGTTAAAATACGGATTCAGGTTCACGGTCCTTGCATATATACAATTCGTTATACTCGTATATGACAACGACGAGAATACAAATGATTGTGTATTGAAACTTTGGTGACACGATTCAAAATAGATGAATAGATTTTCTGTCTTCGGAAGGCGGACAATACTTTTACAAATTAAAATTGCGTTTGGACGGACCATCGACCTCCGTTGTTAACTTTATTTTAAAGTTGAAAATAAACTGATCCAACCTTTTTAAACGCACTACCAAAGTCGGGTGTCCAGTAAGAAACAGAATACAGGGCAAATGAAATACCGTCTCAGTCAGTCTGTGTCCGTCCGCTGCTAAGTTTATACGTGTTCTGAATAAAATTATCTTTTTTATATTAATCGTACTTTCGCGAGTGTTATTGTGATTCATTAAAACTATGATAGTGTCAAGTGATCCTTACTTATTAATAAATTAATTAAAACAATTACAGAGGTGAGAGAATATTTTGTTTTAAAAATACTCATATTGCGAATTTCGCTTAGGATAATTCCTACAGTTGTGGCGGCAAATAAAAGATCGTTGATCCCACTTTAAGCCTAATTATTCGATCGAACCCTTTCGACTGCATTCTATTTTCGGAGATCCCGCATTATAAATCAACCGCTTTGTTTGAAATTTGACATAGCTAAGATTTCTTTATGTTCCTTTTTTTTGCTATAGAATTTTTATAATCCTAAAGTCCTAATAAGGCGAACAAAAAGATTGTATGTCAAAAAACGTAAACTTTGGTATCTTGTGAACGTAAACATTGAATACCATGTGTTATTTATTAGACCGTTTCACTATAAAAAGCAGTCTGCGTGATTCAGTGAGAGGAATAAGATAGTTTTCTATTATACTCTTTAGTACTATGTTATCGCGCCGTTGTATTTGAATTTTTTTATTTTTTTGATAGAGAAAAGAGATTTTTTATATTTCAGAAGATTTTGCCAATATCAAAATTGAAGTCACTAATCATTCAATTTCCTAATTATATATTTAGAAATACCAAAATCCTTGCGAATTAACACGATATTATGTTTCAATAATTGCATCAAAGACAATGATGTCATGGAAATAAATGTCATAATTATATCCACCTATCTAATTAAGTGTTAATTGGAACTTTTTCAATTGGAACATAATTTTAGTCTACGACTTCTTGGCCACAACGGCCGACGGCGTTTAATATTACCTTTTTCTTAACGGTCACTGTGGTTTTTTAAACCTTACCTAAGTGGTATGTACCACGTTACCTTGGGTAGTGATTTTGCTAAAAAACTATATCTTTGAAATCGGCTTCATTTGTTTATCCTCTGATATTGTGTAATTACGTACTTGACAAATCTATTTCATTCGAGATTTTTATTCATTTCTGATCAGTTTATCCCCATGGAATATTTAATCGATACGAATGAATGACTGTTAAGTCGTGATAAGATCTCACTTTACGTGAAGGTTTAGTTATGGGTGCTTAATTTCAGTCGTTGACCAAATCCTTAGGATGTATACACACGTACCTTATTCTCGGATAGCTAAATAAAGCTATTATATGTCTATTATATATCTCTATGTTATTTATTATAATTTTACTATATTAACAACAAAACAAAACTGTATAAATGATTCCTCGTATATATATTTATACAAGAAAAATTATCCTGTTTTTTTCTAAATATAAAATATTTCTTAAATGTGAAGATGTATTAGGTTGCCTCTTTATTTTATTTATTTATTATACCATTGCAAAGTGGAATCACAGTAAGAGAATTCTATCCTCCTCGGCAGCGGCTCAAGCCTAGGTCCGTTTCCTCGGCGTGGAACCCTTGAGTACGCTGCTCGCGCGAAATCTTACATCACTGCGACAACATTACACAGATTACCCCCACACACGTGCACGCGCACATGTTTACACATGAAAGTGGAAGGGTTTTTTTCCTTATCGAACTGAAATAGTTTAGAAAAATTATCCAACAAAAAATACATACTTATAAGAGTTATCAAGGTATGTATGCTTGGTACACATATGTGTTTCAATAACTCATATAAGTATGAATACGTAGCTTAGCTTAGGTTAGCTCAGATAGGTCGCGAATTGCATGTATCAGGCAACAGTCCAAATCGAGGTGTGCCGCGCCCCCTTGAGCTAGTTGCCCAAATAAAATCGGCTGAGTGCTGCAAGCCCTCGCCTTAGTAGTCCGGTGAAGATGTTAAGACCTTGCTAGGTCAATAGCGTATTCAGTTCGAAAAAAAAAAGAGAATTCTATACATCTACGCATTTATACAAAATTTTAACATAATATTTACCTGCAGATAAAATACTTCTTATAGTATTATATAGGTCACATAGCATTATGGTTTTTCATCCGGGTTAAGCAGTAATTATACAATATAATAATAACTTGAAATCAATAAAATTGTTATTGGATTTGCGTACTGATGACAGAATTACAATTAAGGTAGTAAAGGATGCATGAAGATTAATACAAATGAAATTAGAAGATCCCAAGAGAAAAAAGCATTGACAAGCACAGAGAGAAAAGAGACTAATCTCTTGATATTTCATTCCTGGACATCGGAGCTAATTATACTTTGAAAGCAATGAATGTATTGTAACATAGCATTTAGATACTGAGTATAATTGCTGTAATTTGTTATCTGTAATGGATAAACTAAGAAAAAACTTATGTGAATTTAAGAATTCTTTCATATATAGATTTTTTTTATATCATATAGGAGGCAAACGATTATGCCGGTAACCTGTTGTTAAGCGATCACCGCCGTCCATAGACACTAGCAACCCCAGAGGAGTCGCAAGTGCGTTATCAGCCTGTGTTTGGGGGAATGGAGGGAAAGGGAGAGTGGTTAGAGGGGCGGGAGGGGAGATAAGTCTCCGGCGCTCTCACTGACCGAACGAAACGCAACAATGCAAGCACTGTTACTTCACGTCGGTTTTCTGTGAGAGGGTGGTCCTACCTCGGACGAGCCGAGCCATTCATGCTGAAATTAATAATAGCTTCAGCGTGGCTGTACAGAGAGCTACATAATCAGCAAGTATTTTTAAAATTTACAGTATCGCGAGCGAATCCTCGAGCAAAAGGCTAGTCTTGAGTAAATATAGGTAAAGGGTAACTAAGGGAGTAAAGGTTATATTAATTGTAAATATGAATAATAAATATAACCTAAATTCTCTAATCATTGTCGAATGAAATATACTACACAGTTATATTATTTATTGTCCAATCAAAGTCATTTTAGTACATAATATAACGTTATCAAAAGCATATTACGCGATTTATCTTGTTTAGTATCGACATTTAACACTAAAATGTAAATAAATGTAATTGCGTTGTTAGTGAACACGGTTCTTTAGCGGGACGGGTGACGCCCGATGCCCGTCAGCCGGACATTTTTTTTCTCTTTTACCTGTTCCCTGAACGAGTATTATACTGGTTAGGATAACAAGTGCACCGGTCAGTGGTACAACACCTTTTTTATAATTTGTTTTTTTTTTAGTTACGCGAAGGCACAGACAAAGTGGACAATATGTTTTAAAATTGAATAAATACACTGTTTGCTGTAATTTGTTTTTTCTCTTGCAATATATACTAATTTATTTATTTATATAAGGTACTCTGTGATTTATACTACGTCCATTGAAAAATGGATTAGTTATATCATTCTAACTACTGGTATTAGAAAATTAATTATTAATCTCTCAGCTTTTTCTGAAATTGTTCTTGGTAAGAAACAGGCACTTAAATGTTCTTTATATGAAATAGATCCTGTATAGATTCGGTGTATAAAAATTGAACCAATTATTACCAATAAACCATCACTTAACGATTTAAATTATATTTTATTATAAAAACTACCTTTTGTGACTTAAATATAAAAATTGTACATATCCTTTTTGTAGGCATGTTGTAAGCTCTACAACTTTTCTTTAGCACTCAATTACATATCTTATCGTGAAGGCAGCGTTCGTAACTTTTTCATTCGACCGTCTTTTCTCCGGCTTACTTTGCAAATCTGACTACCACAAACAGTCTTTTCATTTTTTGTGTTAATATATAGCCTATGACACTCACAAATAACGTGGTTTTCTATTGAAAAAATAATTTTTAAAATCGACTAAGTAGATCCACATATTACCTCCTACAAACTCACAAAGATAGATAAAAATATCAGAAAAATTCTTGAACAAAAATGTTATGACGGAAATTGATATTCTCTCGTACACTTTATTAAGAAACTCATTTTTGATTATATTTCAAGAAAGTATCAACTGATTTCGATGATATTTTTTAAGTTTCATTATTTCGACTTCTGTAAATTTTGTTGAACATTATTCATTTTTGGTATTAATATTGTATTAATAAACAACTGAAATTCATTCGCTGATAAGTAAACACAACATATATTGATTCTGAGGCGGCGAATTGTTGTATAATTGTAATTCAAAATAATATATTAAGCATTAAGGTTAATAAATATAATTAAGATATTAAGAAATAAAATTATGTGCGATTATTAAAGCTACTTGATGTATTTCTGAGTAATATATTCTACACTATAAATTATAGGGTATCGTTAGTTAAAAATAAACAAATAACATGTTTTTTTTTATATTTTACAAGAATTTAAAATAACTAAAAGCTTATATATATGTACGTTATGATTAAATATTTCCTTAGTACGTAGGATCTCATTAATTCGGCACTTCATTAGTCCGATACATCCAATAATCCGACACCTTATGATCATGTTTTTCGCCCCTTTCTACTTTTCTTCCGTGCTTCATCACCAGTTTCAGTATGACTACATTTATACAGTTTTTCCATACAATTTAATAATCCGGCACCTCCTAGTTTACAATAGTGCCGGATCAGTAAGACTATTGTATTTAAATACATGTCGTATAATGATGTAACGCTTCATTATATGTACGCGAGTTGAAATCTGTCCTTCGAGTTATTTATTTCGCAAAGACATGACAATGTTATTAAAATAACAATGTTATCGTCAGGATGTGCAGATGACTGAGAGCATGTTTCACGGACTTTTATTCCGAATCATTTGCTCGGTTTATCTCTTGCCCGACGCGACGCGAACAATTCAGTATGTGTAATTTGTGATCATGGAAGGGGGGTGACCATTAATTACTTGAGCGGTTAAGGGAGTGCGGGGATCAAGCCAAATCTCACTAAATCTCAGTGGAAGAGAGAGGAAGTTGCGGCAGATATCACGTATTTTTTCTTCTAGCAAAAAATTGCGTAAAAATGTAAGACAATCAAATTAAAGTAAGACATGTTTCTAGACTAAAACATGCCGAAATCTAACACAATTCATCTGTATATTAAAATCCATGAATAGATGTATATTTATTCAGTATCAATATTTCTAAATTTAGTGTAATAATAATTACGACTACATGTAATTACAGTAAAAAAATTAAACCAATTATGAAAATAAAGTAAATTATGTTTCTTTTAATTCATTCCTACGCATTTATACTCGTAATGACATTAACAGATATCACGAGGGTTATCTCCCGAGATAAAGTTAGGGTTAGCCCACAGTTTAGTGTTTGGTTTGTCAAAATTCCTCAAAAACGCGTCACATAATTAATGGCGACCTTCATAAATAATTACAGAATGTTAGGTCGGTCAAAGATTAAGCGCAGAATTTTACTATGATTAAGACTATTATTAATAAAATAGCACAAGATTGTTTAACGTGAATAATCGAAGCCACATTTCTATCCATAACTACGGTTAGAGTCTACCCCAGCAAAAAGGTTTCGAAAATCTTTAATAAAAAAAAATCAGAAGATAACACAGAAGAAAAGAAGAGTTATTGCGAGTCAGACAACCAACTTTTGACAGTATAAAAAATAGGGATTAGTGATATTTTGAATTCGTGGTACACAGGTGAACCTCACTAATTCGTATATATATGAGTACCTTAACTGGTTCAGCTTAATAAATCCCGGGTTGTTGCAATACATAAATAGACACAATCCCAATTAATTAATAATAGTCTTATTAATATAAGTCATAACATATCTTAAAACTAATTTGTTTTAATATATGATTATTATTTAGCAAATTTAAACGCAATATTACAAAACAAATAACTATTATTAACACATAATAAACCAAAGTTTATATCAATTAAGTACAACAAAACCGATAGCGTTATCTTTATTGTACACTAACAACAATCCGCGACTTTGTCTGTGTTAAATTATATAGAATAGAATACAGCATAGCGGAATACAGTTGCTTTTTTTTCGAAATGACTACGCTATTGGCCTTGCAAGGCCTTTACAGCTTCACGGGACCACAGGAATACAGTTGTTATGGATTAGCCGAAACCGATGTACCGCGCCTTAAATATGCACGGAGAGGTTGGGTAAGGTAAGGCATGGGCAGGAAAGAGGACGTATGACCCATCATTACAAAATTTATCTCATGTGTGTCTGTTATGAACAGCCCCCACCGCTCGCATACTTATGGCGCAGTACAACGGTTGCGGTATGACAATATTTATAGTAAAATGAGCAGCATAAAAACGAAGAACCTTATCCATGCCATCTTTCATGTGATAAACGTTATTGACCGGCTTGTTATTTAAATACTAGAAACTATGAAAAACTGGTCGTCCCCTGTTTCAGACTCACTAAAGCCAGTAACTGTTTTTAGGTATTAGGGTCAAGCTGGTTTTATGTGGCACATAAACAACCTGAACGATGGTGATGTCTGAAATTGACACGTCTCTCTGTGCATCCACTAAAAACGATTGTAATATATTTTAGATATATGTACGGGTATGTTAAACGATAAACCCGATCGAGTTTCTTGCCGGTTCTGCCCAATGAGTGGGTTGTTTGTCCGAACTGTAGTTTTGACGTTCATGAGCGTCTTCTTAAGGCCTTCATTGAATAAAAGATTCTTGCTTTTGATTGGAATATAATACCAATTTCAAACATACCAACATCTGTTAACATATATAGTTATATCATAAGTTCATATTAATCAGGCGTTATCTCGCATGTTTATGTTTATATATAAACAAGCACTGATAATAAGGTATTACACCCAATACTAACTATTTTTTTACATCCGTTTCTATTATTTTTTTTTTTTCATGAAAAGAGTAGATTTATACGGAATTATACAATCGACAAAGGATTTTTATAAAACGTCAAGTTTGGGTGTTCGCTGACGTTATAATGCAAAATAATTGGCGGCATTGCTAATAATATAGCCCTTATAATAAGTCAGTGAGATAGATATACTAAAATATTACTACGATTTAATTTGTAATGACATTTGGTAGGAAATATATAACCTAATTGTGTGCATATCATACAGGCAAAGCTTAGTTTTTTAACGTAACGTATTAAAATTATAATGTATATACATGGAAATTGATAATTAAAGGTTTAGACAAATTGATACAGTTAGTGTCCAATTCTTCAATAGGAATGAGGAAATTTTCTTTAAACTAAAAGAAAAAAAAATGAATAATAAAGATAATAAAGGATAAATCGGATTTCTGTTTAGGATATCTCCAATAATATATATATCAGTAATAGTTTACGCTAAATTATGTCTTTTTTTTACTTTGGCAAAGAATACTCATTATTGAAGATTACACCATTATTAAGTGTATGATTATTACAAATATGTATATTAATGTATAATGTATAATATAAATGACGGACTCCCGTGTTAGAAACTTCGAAGAAGTTTTTGAAACATCTTGTAATTCACGTTCTATGTTATTACTTGTTTCTTATGTAATTCAATGACAAATCTATGATACAGTAGATGCCCTAATATAGGGTCGAATATGTAATGCAAGATTGTTGGGGAAAAAAGCCAAGACTACGTCAAAAACTGGCCTTTTTTAAAATTTTCTTATTGGCAACTAATCTTCTAGATTATTACTGCCGTTATCAAGTAGGTAATCATATTATAAATGTCTTGTGGTCATTTTAATGTTCTGACAAGATGGTAGACCCGTTGTTAGAACATTCCTGGAAGTTTCTGTGGGATCTTAGAATTCAAGAACCATGGTTTATTTTTCTGTCCGATACACTTGTACACAACAACAGAACAATATTACCTGAAATGCCACCAATATTACTAAATATAGAGTAAAATAACAATTATGAATAAAATACATGATAGACCAAGATCCAGCCAAAAACCTAAAAAAAAAACTTGTCTCATGATAGCTTAAAATATCAATTACATTATATTTTAATTCATAGACAAAAATGTTGCGCACCTCTACGAATAGAGCAATCGGTGAGTCTTTTTTTGTTAACACCATAAAAGGTGTATAATTCGGGACATCGGGAGCGAGTAGAAAAAAAAACGAACAAGTATACATTACTTTTTGACATGGGATATTTAATGAAGTCGTCTGGTTTTTATGTGCGGGGCAGTTTCTCACGCCGATACCATTGTGGAAGCACGTCCAGAACTGGCCCAATCAATTACGTGAACTGTGAACATTTTGATGTTTTTTTTTTTGTTTCTTGTTTTTTTATATGCCTTTAGACAAATTCTGTACGGTCGGCAAACAAATTATACGCCAGTTATACACGCTTGTTATCTGCGTTCATTACTCGCTTTATTTTTATTATATTCCATTTATCAAATTAGATAAAAAATATATAATAATAAATATAAATAATAAAGTAAAATTTTAGAATTTGATACTGTTAATCCCATTTTTGCATATATTAAATCTACACGCATCAAAAAAGTCTAAGCAACATGCGTGATATTACAAATTTTACCATTTATATTAATTAATTTCTAAGTATTTACTCAAACAAAGTGTGTAGGTAAGTAAACTTTTTTATTATTGATGACATACTGGCTGGTTGTAAAAAAAATTTGATTATGTTTTGTTTTTTCATAAAATTCAAATGACTGTGAATTTGTTTGAATTTAAGTGCGTTTTAATTGCTACGTTTAGTCTTGATTTTATAATTTTACCCACAATTTAAATAAAGTTAGCGACAAAATTGAATTGTTAGATATTCTTTACGTCATGAAGCGAAGTCATGTGATGGCAGATGAAATGCAAAGAGCTGTAGGGATGTTGCAAGCGGGAAGTAATCAATCTCAGGTATCTCGACATTTTGGCATTCATAGAAGTGTTATTTATCGTCTTTGGCAGCGCTACAATAATACAGGAGAACCCGCTGAACAGCATCCAGGCCGTAAAAGGAGTACAACCACTCGGCAAGACCGGTACATACAACTGACTGCAAGACGCCAGCCGATGTTAACCGCTCGAGAGATAAGTTTGAGGCTACAAATTTCAAGTGGTGTTGAAGTAAGTCCTCAAACCGTGCGAAATCGACTGCATGAGTACGGCCTATGAGCTCGACGCCAATCAGGTGCCCACCGATACGTCACGGGAGTCGCGCTCGTCGATATGAATGGTGTAGAGAACGCATAAAATGGACCCAGGAACAATGGGATAAAATTATGTTTTCCGATGAGTCGCGATTCAGGTTTAAGCCTGATACAAGAAGGGTGCGAGTGTATCGTCGGCCCGGAAATATTGAAAGGCTCAGGTGCGTTCAGGAAGTTCATCCATACAGCAGCTCAACAGTTATGTTATGGGCGGGTATTATGAAGAACAGGCGAACTGAGCTCATTTTTGTAAATGGAAACATAAATGCTGAAAATTACATTGAGGATATTCTCAGACCTTATGTCTACCCATTTGCACAAACCTTTAGCTCCGATTTTAGGTTAATGCATGACAATGCGCGTTCACATACAGCTCGGCGAATCAGTGAATACTTCGCAACGGAGAACATCCGGGTATTGCCCTGGCCTGCACAATCGCCAGATCTCAACCCCATCGAGCACGCATGGGACATGCTTCAGAGACGTGTTTTGAAGGACTTGGACGGAGCGACAACAAACCAACAGCTGAAGTACTTGCTACAATTCCATTGGGAGCGAATACTGCAAGATGACATAAACAGTCTCATTAATTCAATGAATAATCGTTGCCGACAAGTTCTGAATAGCAGAGGAGACCATACTTTGTATTAAATTGTGCTATTATTTCACAATAAATACATTTTCTTTAGAAATTTCATTTTGTAAAAAAAAAGTTTAGTTTCTTATGTATCTTAGTTTCTACAGTATATTCTAATATTGTTCATTTCTGTTATTAAAAGAACTTATAAAGACAACAGCTGCTATTTGTACATCATAGAACCCTAAAGATATTATTTTAAAAATAAAATACAAAGTTATAATGTGAAGAACCATCCTAAAATTTAAATTAGTACATGTTGCTTAGACTTTTTTGATGAGTGTATGTTCAGCGTAATAACCTCGCTTTATAATGTTTTTGGCAGGATCTTAGTCTGTCATGTAGTAGCTTTTATATATATTTTGTTTTATATCAAACGAGGTAAGCGAACAGATGGGTCACCTGGTGGTAAGTGATCACCAGCGTCCATAGACACAAACAACACCAGGGGAGTTGCAAGTGCGTTGCCAACCTGTGTTGGTGGGGAAGAGGGAACGGGGATGGGGGAGATAGGAAAGGGTGAGGGGGGAGTTAGGCCTCTGACGCTCTCACTAAACCAGTACTTGTTTCAACGTGGCTCTACCATCTACAAACATTTTTGTATGGCTATTTTTAATCTTATGGTGTTTTACGTAATATAGTTCGGTTAATGAGCATAAGTGAAGTGGTTGGAAAATAATAGCACGGAGCATGAATTTTGAAATGCCACAAAAACTCCCCGGAAAGTTTGAACGAAGGAACCACCATCTTGTTAGAACATTAAAATTATCGCAAAAAATTTGTAGGTTATATAATTACCAACTCGGCAACTGCAGTAGAATCTGGAAAATAGGTTGCCAAAAATAAAATTTAAAAATAGGTTGCCAAAAATAAAATTTAAAAATAGGTTGCCAAAAACAAAATTTAAAAAATTGGTTGCCAAAAAATAAAATTTAAAAATTGGTTGTCAAAAATAAAATTTAAAAATTGGTTGCCAAAATTAAAATTTAAAAATTGGTTGGCAAAATTAAAATTTTTCGCTTTAAACAGATTATAATTTCATTTATATATCTATTTTGGAATAATCCGTGCTCTAATGCGTTTTAACAATCATTGCTTACAGCTTATATTAAAACTAGCTTCTGCCCGTGACTTTGTACACATGGAATAGTTTGGATATAAAATAGTTTGGAATACTTTGGGCTAACGCTAACTTTAACTCGCGACTTCGTTTACGTACAAGATGAAAATATTTTTAAATAATACGTTCGTTAGCCCCGATTTTGAAATTTTTTTTCATTAGTGTTCCGCTCCTATCGGTCTCAGCGTGATGATATATAATAGCCTACTGGGTTCCTCGGCAAAGAAGCTAATTTATAACAAGAATTTTTCAAATTGGACCAGTAGTCCATGCTATTAGGAAACAAACAAACAAGCTTTATAATATTAGTATAGTATAGATGATATTTTATGTATTCTATTTTTATTTTATTTATTTCTTCTATATATTTTGGGGTGTAAGGGGTGTCGCGTAACATCTTAAGACTTGAGACACCCAAGCCAACCTCACCTGCACGTGGTGCACCCTGCTGATCAACGAACGAGGCAATGGCGATAGCGGAGTGGTAGGGTTTTACAGCCCGACTGGGTCGCAACCACCATGTACATGGCGAAAAAGCCCGTCATAGTGACTCGCTTCTGCGCGTCGCGTTTCGGGATCAGCCTGTGCATATCCAGTACCGGGTGACTTTCGTCATCATGGCCGGCATGACAGCGGCGACCGGCGATGGATAATCTGTCTCTCGGTGGTTGCCGATGTTTTTGGATTGTACTATGCTTAACATCAGGCGTAGTGCAGTCACTATGTCGTGCTTCAATAAAAAATATATATATATATACATTATGTACACTATTATTTTATATTGCTTATTTTCTATATATTGTACTTAACTTTTTTTTTTATTATGTATGGTGACTTGTAGTAGGTTACAGCCAAAGATCAGCGCTGAGCGTTTCTTGGGACACTTTAGCATATACTGAGCTGGACACCCTTTCATAATACTGCGATGTGCAGATTTTAATCCACTTTTATATACTTTGTATCGTATAATGCATTATAAATAAAGTTTTTCTTTATAACTCCCTTTTTTTTATAGAAATTTTGTCATAAGACTAGGTCATGTAATTACATTTTCAGATTAAGTAACACCAATAACAGTTTTTTAGGGAATAGGGTTAGGTTTTACAATATAATCCCAAAATGTATTACCGATTTGCCGGATTGTGAATGTAAGCGACATGTCAAGCGGGTTTTGTTGTCAAAGGGATATAGACTAGATCAATATGTGAACGATGGTGATGTCTGGAATTAATTCCTCCCTGTGCATCCACTAAAAACGATTGTGATGTGTACATTACAATGTATCTAAGTATTATAGTTAAAAAGATAAATCACATCGAGTTTCTTGGCGGTACTTCTCGATGACTGAGTTGTCTTCCAAAGCGATTGGTAGTTTTGGCGTTCCAAAAGTGCCTTCTTAGGGCTTAAATTGAATAAAGAAAATTTTTGATTTTGATGAAACTCGAATCTGCTATTATCTCTTATGCATTATGACTTCTTCTCTTATTACGTAGGTGGTTGAATTGTCGACAGGATGTGGCGATCGGCATCGCTGGGCGCGCGTGTCTGCGCAGGTATGGCGCTGGCGATGTCGCTATCGTTCGGCGCTGGTCGTCGCGAGTACAAAGACCCAGAGTCGAGGCAGAATGACATCTCGATGTGGATAGACGAGCAGCAAGTGCGAATGTTCAGCGGTAAGAGCTATTAAACTATAAATGCTCCTGTTAACGACAATTGACCGTCGCGTTTCTCGTGCTGTGTGCCATAGATTGCTGTGATTGTATGTTTGTGCGCTGGCCATCGATCCAGTAGCAGCTTACGCAATTACCTATGTCATTCTATACAAATTTGTTTACGACAACGACAGAAAGTTGAATAGTTAAAATCTGAAAAGTAACAAGCCAACAAACAGAGTCATATTAGTATTTATACATATAATAAAAATGTAAATCTATCACGTTCCGGTGAACCTGTTAAGACCTTGCCGGGTCAATAGCGTAGACATTTCGAAAAAAAAAAAATCTATCACGTCAGTACTTTTTAAATAAAAAAAATGTTTCAGGTGTCGAAGAATAAGTAATAAAATATATTTTTATCAATTTTAGAAATGTTTTTTTTTTCTTATAGGCTGGGCAGAGGCTAGTCTATAGGCTATATATCTAATAAAGGAATATTTGATTTTACAGGAATATCAATGCAAGTGTTCGCTATAATGAACGGTCACGTATCACCGTACGTTTTGGATCCGAATTTTTCCAACAAACTACCCATTATACCGTCCGAAGTCGGCTACGTGAACTTCACGTGGAGATCGAAGAAGCGATACTATTATAACTTCGATACTCTTACGTCATCGGACCTTAAAATATTAAAGCCTCCGCTACTTTCAATAAAGACGCAAGGCCGGGTGCCTAAAACTTCAAAAGGTATGTTAACCAGCTATATACCACATCATTTACAACACCTAGTCCTGTAGATACACATAAACACTGCACTGAAACGTTTTATATAGTTACTACCAAGTATATAAATATAAATCAATTACTGAATGTTTATAATCGCATTACTTGAGAACGGATGCACCTATTCCTCAACATTTTGAAGTCAAACTTTTGTGGCAGGGAAAAAATTGCGTTATGCGTTAAACATGCGGTATGGAGACTTTTTGGTGCGATCTTAGAATGCTATGTAGTGGATTTTATACTTTATTCATAATTTTGTTATTTAACTCTATAGTTTGTAGTATTGGTAGTATTTTAGGTAAAACCTAACGCCACCATCTTGTTAGTTGACTGAAATTATATTAAGAAACTTGTAATATCATTACCTATTCGACAATGGCAATAGTAATCTATCAGCAGATCGGTTGCCAAAATTAGGATTAAGAAGAAGATAGGTATATATTTGTGAGTATTTGGTGCACACGAAGTTACACGGGTCAGCTACTAATCCATAAAATCCATGAATAGATGTTAAATTATTTAATATCTATTTATATTTAGAAATGTAAATAACAAATAAAATGTCCAAAAGTTCATTTAGGGTCCCAGTTCCACAGTATTGGTCAAAATCGAAGAATCTAAAAACAAAAACAATTTTGCCAACATGCCAAGTGCTTAGCGTATCCATATGGATTCAGCAACATTAGGCGTATAAATATAGTGCTAAAATAAAACTAAACTATCGTTGACCTATTTCAACATATAAATACATTATTTTAGAATAATATTACACGAAAGTAACATAAATTAATAAAATAATTTAAAAATTATGTTACTTACTCTCGTCTCGGGTCCATTTTTTCCGCCGTTTTTGACTTTGGTGAGAATTGAATGAATTTACCCGCGAATTTAGATTTTTAAATGACATATCAATGACATGTAAAAACTTTGACATTTCATAGCATAGTATGACCAGTTAAATATTTCTAAACAAATAATGGTTTACCACAAAAATTATTTTAGCAGACCCATATTTTTGTGTCCATATGGACACGCTAGGCATTACTGGGTTAAATGTAATAATAGCAAAACTAAAAACAAAAAAAAAAAAAAAACAAATTCCAAAGTTCCAAAAAAACATCCAACGCATCTATACTTAAAATATAGATGTTGAAAGATCTCGAGTGACATTAGGAGGAGAGGGATCGAAACAAATCTCACGACATTTAGGGGAGAAGATGGTTAAAAAATCTTCAAAAGGGCCTCACATTATTAATGATATGTGCTGCTATTGTTCACAGAGTTTAGTATATTCTTGCCGTGTGTCGGCAACAGTAGCGGCGTCGCGACCTTCGAAATAGGCCTTGTATTAAAAAACGGCAGAGGTTTACCATTAAAAGGCACCCCTTTAAGATTAAACCTAAAGAAGGAATGCGCACAGAGAGGTGTGTATTTAGAAAGGACAGGTATTGTATCGCCAACGCATTTTTAACAATTGCACGCCTGTGTTTTTGATTCTGTTTTTTTCTTCTTCGATAACAAATTTGAGTATTTAGTGATTATTATACCATAAACTTGTACTAAAAGATTATTATACGTCTGCTCGTTGTCTTCCTTATTTTACCATATTATACAAAAATATAATATTTTTTATGAGTTCTAATTTAACCCAAGGTTACGTTTTAACTTACCACAATAATTTCGCCGATCACAAATGTGTGAATCTCCCAGGACCAAACATATGGACGTACCAATAAGACTTTTAGAGGTGGGTTAAGTTTTTCACCAATCATTTGGCACAGTTACTTTATTCAAATTTTAACGTCTGCATAAAAGCAATTTCACGACAACTGTCTGTAACTCAACCATGGAATCCACCTAATGTTTACGTGACTCTAAAAGCCTACTATATATAATACCTTTTAATTTACCATTATAGAAGATACATTCTTCCACTTTACATACCATCGCGTGCCTTTGTGAATATTCCAATATATCTCTGACAATTAAGGAGTCTTTGAATTGGCAATTTTTTTTTTCTAACTAACAATTAGATAATCTAAGAATTAGAAGCGATTTCTCCATTACGAACTTACAAAGCTGCCATAGCACTCCATGACACTGACTTGCGCTAGTATAATGGAACTCATATTTTTGGTGAACTCAAGTTCCCTTACCGTTTTTTTCATACACCTTATTGGCGGGGTAGCAGGGACTGCCGACTCGATAGGTGTGGGCCCTCTAAGAGGCCCTGACTGCGGTCTGAGAGGTCAAAGATAGTATACCCCTCAACGAGGGAGTGGGTGTTAGACCCTCCTTGACGAACTGTGGGAGTCCCTTAAAACCTTATGGCAACAATCTAACCGTACCACGTACCGTACATACGTACGTGCAAATTGCCCTACACTAGTTTACTGTAATCCAATGAAAACGGGCGGATAATATTTTAGAACTAAAACCTTTGAATTAAATAAGATCCGTAATCTTGAACACCGCTTTAATTATGATTATTTTTAAAAAAGTACACAATTTATGTTGTACATAAAAACCAAGTTTCAAAAACACAGGCGTATCGCTTATTTTAATCACTATTATCAACATATTTTAACATTTTTCCCGTCGTATATCCAAATTCATCACCTTATTAGCTTTAATAGAATAGCCCATAAAGCTTTATTAATTCAATAAAATAGTCTTAGGACATAGAATATGTTAAGCTACGTTTTCAAAGATTATCGTTGGAGAAGCACTAAACCTTTCCATTCCATCTATTTCAAGCTCATATTGTTATGCTTATGCTACTAATAATACGTTTTATGGTTAGTCGATACAAGCGAAATGGTGTTACAAGAAATGGCGATCGTTTCAAAGCGTCATACGTACCTACTGTTTGTGTTTTAGAGGTGCCGACTGACTTGTGACACAGTATCCTAATGTGTACTTCTCGTTGCGAACATTTTTATCTAAAGTTTCGTTTGAGAACATTTTAAAATAAATCAGACAAATAGACTGTATAAGAGACTATTGCACCCAACCGCGTGATGCGTTAAGATTTCATTAGTGTGATTATTACGTCGTCCATAACTTTTTTGCCAACTAAAAAAAAACGTATTTAATTCATTAAAAAATAAAGAATTTGCGAGAAAAAAGTATTTTTCGTATTTATCTCTTTAAATACATTGTTTTTCTACTGTTGGAACATTCTAACAATTTGTTTATCTTTGAAATTTTCATATCTAATATTCCAATATTACATGTTTAGATTCCATTAAATTAATAAATCAATTTTATTAATCCGAATACAAACCTAGGTCGCAGGCATAGATAATAGGAAAATAAGAAATATTTTCTAAAGTTTCCACACAAAGTATTAACGTATAATTTATTTTTATGAAAATATAAAGCATATTTATCAAAAATAAAGTAAGATACGTATTATAAAGTATAGTTAGCAACTTTGTCCATGTTTTCGTAGATTCATTAATTTTGTGGGCGCTTATTGATTCTTTATGAAATAAACATTTTTACTTTAGTAATGAGTTAGTTCATTGGTCTTTTGCTAACTAGTAATTGCTTTATTTAAATTACGCCAAATATTTTAGTTACTTAAATTTAATAACGTTTACAAAAGTTGATTAGTATTATTCATCTTCAAAAAAAGATCACAACTGGTGTCTTAAATATTATTTACCTGATTTCGTCTTGTGTAACTTTAGATTCGGCAACGAAGTTTGCAGTAAATGTTTAAACTGTAGTTACATGGTTGATTACGCTACGTGGCGTTATGATTACGTCATTCGGTCTTACTAGAATCAGTGTAACCTATTTCCAGCAGAGTTCATACTCGTTTAGATTTCAATTTATTATTTATTTCATACGGGACAAAACCAATTGTAATGTTCGCTCTGTATCCATCATAGATATGTTACAAGTCAGTCGTCACTCATCTGTCACCACCTTCCGTCGCAATCTGAACAATGCACCTATTAATATTTTATGACCTACGGTTTTGTTTTTCGTTTTATTTATGACCTACTATTCGTCTTTTCCTTTCGTGTAACAATTCATAACTTGAACGGAATTATTATGAACCCCGATTTCGTACCAAAGTTTAGTAATGAGTATATATATATTTTTTTATTGAAATGTGTTTTTTCATATTCTTTGTAGCGTTTAACCACAGTTTAATCTAATATTAAATGACGCCTAAGATGGTAAACACGCTAAACCCAGAAGGAAGTTGGCTTTGTTTTTGTGACAAATATTCAATTTGGGAATGGTGGCTTGCAATGAACCATACTTTTTAATATTTATTAATTCTTCTTATCGATTGATGTATATAATTATAAAAAGTTAATGTGTGTTTATTTACATATTAAAAGCATTTAAATGGATGCTGAAACACACTGGCGTCCTTTGTGAAGTACAGTAATGTTCTGAATTTATGATGAAACTATAATATGGCCGTAGAGTTATTTACAAGACAAAGGGTTATTTAGCCTGTTTCTTTAAAAAAAAGTTGGAACACATTTAGACCATGGACTTAAAAATATATATATTATATATATGTCATTTGATTCTAGAACGTTCTTTACGAATTAAATCGTTTTTGTAGTCCGGTGAAACTGTTAAGACCTTGCTGGGTAAATAGCGTAGTCATTTCGAAAAAAAAAAGAATCGTTTTAAGTGTATTTAAGAACTGAATAAAACCTTCTTTTATTTGGCCGACGTTTACAAAGTTTTGTACATTAGTCGGAAGTTTCTTTGTAATGTTAACAAAATAAATAATCAACAAATGATTTCAAATTATTCCTGTAATAAAAAATATATCACTTGTTTCTAGAACATTCTAAAATATTCGGGAATGTGATTAAAACAAATATCTAAATTAAACACAATAAATATTGTCTAAACGAGAATATACTAAGATAAGCTTTAGCCACAACCCAAATAATAGATTGTAAGAATGTTGACAATTAGAAAAGGACGTGAATCACCTTTTTATTTAGTATTTTAATAACTTTATGTACATCTCATGTCAATAACTATATATAAAGCTTACTCATCACTACCTTTTACTTACTAATATATCTTCTGTGTGGTATAAAGCCTGTCCGCGTGCAGTCAGGCTATATTAACATGAATGCGTTGTTTTCCGGGTGCATTTACGCCGAGTGCGCTGACCGGGTGCTTACACGATGCCTCTGCTCACAGCATTTGCGTTTTTAGGTTTGTACCTTTTGCTTGCCTTCCTACCATATTTATTATAAGAAAAATATGTTTTTTTTATTTATATTGGCAGTAAGAAAAAAACAATGATTATATTTTAGAAGTAACATTTTCATTGGCTATGAAGATAGAGCTATCAGTAGATTTCGTATGTTAAAACAAATTTATGTATTAAATTTCATAGTATTCAATTGTAATTGCAGTGTCCACTTATTTTTATGAAAGTCCTCTAAAATTGCCGGGCAAGAGAATGTACCACGAATAAGGATACCACCGAGAACATTATAGGTTATGTGGGGGTTGTTCAAGTATCATGTAATTAGAATTTCTGTAATTTCTGACTGCCTCCTCCTTCTTGTCAGCAAAAGTAAACGATGCTCTTACCGAACCCCCCATGCTTATGTAGATACTTCTGTATTTTTACTTTTTGTCAGCAATGCTTACGTAAATACATATGTATTTTGAAATACATATGTATTTTATACGTAAATAATATGTATTTTTCAATACCTATGTATTTTATACGTAAATACTTATGTATTTTGAAAAATTTTGTACTGATTAAATAAATATTGCCGATGTAATTACCATCCAAGCCCCCCAACTCCTCTGTCATCAAATACAAGCAAATCAAAGACCTTATGAACACTGATTACGTAATAGTTGGACGGTGTCAGGTCATTAATATTGGAGGATCTTGAGTAGGTTTTGTAATCACCAGGGCCCGACCCAGAATGTGATAAGAAATGCGCGAACCAGGGCTGGTGCAATCAGGAGAAGATATGTCAGTGCCCGGACGGTTACATGGGCCAGCACTGTCGGACCGCACTATGTTACCCGCAGTGCATGAACGGGGGGAACTGCACCGCGCCTGGCGTGTGCTCCTGTCCGCCGGGATACCAGGGACGTAATTGTGAGGGAGGTGGGTACCAAATTATCTGACTTTTTAAAGCGCAATTTCTATCACCTCAAATTTTTTCTTCCATCTCTCGCATGTCGCTTTACAACTGGCGAGCGGTCCCAGAGTGAAAAGTGAAAGGCGCTCGGCAGAATAACCAGCGCCAATATGGCGGCGTCCATGACTCAGTTTTTAACATAGTTTCTCATATGTAAGACTGTATTATTAGGTATTTCGTACTCTAATACGTAGATTGAAATAACAATGTATAGTGGGATATCTTATCTACTATAAATTTCCCATTTTCTAATGAATAAGATTAAAACGCGATTTTAATAACTTAAATCGAATAATTCTCCGAAAATTTCCAGTGACTGCCTATGATCCGAAGCAAAGTTTCACTATCATAGTGGTTCCATAAAACCATTTTTTTGCTGTATCCTATATTCGAAAAAGGCTGGATAGTAATAGATATTACATTTTTAAAGTGAATAAATTAAAATCATGTAACATCGATCATACAAATTTTTGTTAGGATTCCATTTCTTAACTAGCTGTAGGGATAAATAAACTTTCACGATACATTTCAAGCCATGTTAAAAATTATGCGGCGCTTCTAATACTATGGTGCCCCACGGTTCCTGAACCATTATTTAAATCCGGTTCTGAGTAACACAACCCGAAAATTTGGCTATTCGATAAAATGTATCACTGGATATACCATAAGGTAACGGGATATTCATTATTTATTTTTTATATTGATAATTCATTAGATGTAATTAAAACTAGCTGTCACCCGCGATTTCGTTCAGGTAGAGTTTACCAAAAAATGTGTACTTACATGCGGTACTGGTCATTAATTCTTTAACTTATAATTGCGCGGGGAGCTAATTTTGTTTTCTAAAATATAAATAGCATAAGATACTCCTTATAGCATTGGCTATCTGCCATTGAAAGTGTCATCGAAACCGGTCTAATCGTTTAGGAAATAAGTCCCAACAAACACAACGGACATAAATTGGTTTTATTTATAAATGCCCTATATATTTTAACGTCTAGAAGTAGTAAAAAGTTGTTATTTTCACATTACAAACTACCACTTCAATTATATTTATTCGTATAAATCGTAGTAAATTGCGAAGAAAAAACTAAAAGTAAAATAATACAAAATTATTACATAACCTAAAAATTTATTGAACAAAATTAAATTGTACTTATCACAATATGATACTTATTGTAAAGTATATTAAAAAAAAAACAGTTTTCAAACAAAACAAACGATTTAAGGCAACGATTTTTAATTTAACAGCAATTCCAACAAAAAGGAACATGCATTTTTTTGTGACATATCATTTTCAAAATTATTTACTAAGATAAACGTATGATTTGAGAATAAAATTTACATATTAATTTATTGCGTAATCAAGGACATTGGTACATATTTTAAGATATTGTTTATTGGAAATTATTCATATTACATTTTCTACCGTGTTTATAAAGTAATTGAAAATTAATCCTTTGAGTAAATTATCATTATTGAATGCATTAGTAACGTAACGAATTATAAAAGAGACATATGAAGGAAAACAATTTGTGTTAATTTTAAAATTTTATAAGTATTTCCATTGATATTTACAGCGAAAATGTTAAATAAAAAATCGTGTGGTAATAAAAGAATTTATTAAACATGTATTGCTTTGTATTTGTGGCAAATCTTAGAAACACCTATTCGTTAATACTAATGTAATACTGTAACATTGGTACGTGTATTTTAAAATTCAATAATTGAGACGTTACATTCCAAAATCAGCTAAATCCAATGTTAATTTTACCTTATTTTTGAAGATCTTCGTTATTTGGTATTTGTAAAAAATTATTAAAAAAAATAAATTAAAAACTTTATGGACAACAAAATCTGGACTTTGTTCTCGGTGTGTAAAAACTGGAAATCTTGAAAAATGAACATGTTAAATGAACAATAAAAATTGAATTTAGCTCATTTTCTAATGTACCGACATAATTATCACCTAAGCTATAATTCGCATAAATAAATAATTCGTTTTATATTAAACACTACCGTCTGTATACATTATCATCTGATTATAATAGACGAAGTTGTAAACTAGTAAATTTGTTCTCGTCTAATTGAATAACATTTTACTTTGTTAAGAGGTTATGAAAGTTAAACGATTTAAAATGAACGGTGTTTCGATCGCTGGTCGTGGGGTTGGAGGTGGGGGGCAATTGGACCCATCGCTATCTACCTAAATCCGCCTCTGTTCTTGGGAGAATATAAGAACATAATTAAACTTTTTTGGAAATAGCGATGGCCGCTTTGCAGCCAGCTTTGATGACCTCAGTGAGGGCTTTGTAAAACGGTGCCTGTTCAGCGCCATGATCGATCCCAGTGTCGTGATGTTCCTGCTCCTCATCACGGAACTTGGTGATCGTTTCTAGGATCTCCTTGTCTATGTTGGGATCCTGCATGAGGGTGCGGAGCTGGTCGTTGTAATGGTCCACTATAACGGTTTCAACTGCGACTGTACAAGCCATAGCTGCTTCTTTACCTAATAGAGCCGTCCCTGAACGCAATCAAACTCAATAAAATTGTTGTATATATTAGAAACTAAAGCATGAAATTCCACTTTTACAGTTCTAATTAACCAAATATTGACCATAAAATTGTCTCTCGCTTTATTCACATCTGACAATGAAAAAGGTCGAATTGAAATAGATATGACCTATTTAAAACATCAAAGCTAAATGTGCTCTTTAGAGTTTTTAGTGGGATCTTGGAATTTCATGTAGTTTTTTACATTTTACTAGCGAGCCCAATGGATGTTGTCCCGCCCTCATAATAAAAATCATCTAGACAAATCATATACCTAGACCTTCCTCATGAATCACTTAATCTATTAGTGAAAACCGCATCAAAATCTTTTTTTTATATCAAAGGAGGCAAATGAACTGGTGGCTCACGTGATGTTAAGTGATCACTAGCGCCCATAGACACTAGCGACATCAGGGACGTCGCAAGTGCTTTGCCAGCGTTGCGCAAGTGGGAGAAGGGGGAGGGGAAGGAAAGGGAAAGAAGGAAAGAGGGACGTGGGCCTCCGGCTCTCTCACTGACCGAACGAAACACAACAATGCAAGCACTGTCATTTCACGTCGGTTATCTGTGAGAGGGGTGGTACTACCCCGGAGGAGCCGACCCATTCATGCCGAAACCAAAAATAGCTTCAGTGGGGTTCTACCACCTACAAAAATCTAAATCAAAATCTATTCAGTATTTTTGAGTTTATCGCGAACAGACAGACAGATATGACAGAGAACGTTGTTTTATAATATGTAGGTGATTCATAAGCTATATATATTTATTTTTTTGTATAAAGTAGTACGGCAAAGAGACTGCACTATGCCTGATGGTAAGCCCAGTGCAATCCAAAAACAACGGCGACTGCCGAGAGATACGTTATCCTTCGTCGGTCGTCGTTGTCATGCCGGCCTGCGTAAATGTCTCTTCAAGTTACGCTTGAAGGACACCATGTTATAGGAAGGAAGGAGCACACTAACAGCAAAATTGTTCCACATAGGTTGGTTCATGAAAGTTCTAACAAGATGGCCACCACCTTGTTAGTTCATTTAAATAATCGCAAGAAACCTGTAATATTATTACCTACTCGATAATGACACTAATAATCTTATACAAGACTGGTTCCCAATAAAAAGTGCAGTATAACTAGCGAAATCATTTTTCCGTTTAGACAAAAACTCACCAGCTCCGAGCATAAAACCGGCTACATTCCATATAGGAGTTAAGACCGTGGGACGCACCCTGTATTCGTTGATGAGTTCCTCGAACTTCTCTCTATGTTTCTTCTCCTGGTCCCACATATGCTGGATGAGCGGTCCTTCGGCCGTACGACCGAGGACAGCCATCTGACCCGCGTAAATGCGATCCGCCCCCAACTCACCGGCATGGTCGACGCGGATTATTTTGTCTAGCTGTTGAACGTGGCATAAAGTCAATCATCAATCAATCTCAAGCAACTTTGACTGACTTTTTGATTTATTTAAAAAAAAAAAATTACAATAGACATTAAGTTCTGTTGACATTGAAATAGTGAAGTTGTTACTAATGTAATCTACTAGATACGAAGCTAAAATGCACAATACGATACCTTAAATATTTGAATAGAATTTTTATTTTCAAATTAACTGCTACATAAAAATGAAATAAAAAAAAACAATAAAATGGCTAACCATAGATAATCTTAGTGTAAACATTGTACAATTCTCTGTGTTGTTAAACCAATTAGAGATGACAGAATTAAGAAAGAGTTTCTGTGTTGCCACACATTTATTCCATTTGTACCACCTCTCATTCTGCTGTTTGATTTTGTACAACTCAATACGTACAGACCATATTATATGTACCATTAAAAAACTTTTACATGAAAAATATCCAGTATGACATAACAAAAAGAAATTGTAATTTCTATCTTTTTTTCCATTTCATAATCAGAATTTTAGTGATTGTCGATAAGCAACTTGGGTAGGCCCCCTGACGCTTTCAAACGCTCGATGCGCCTTATTAAGCTAGTTGTTTAGTTGCATTAGTAAGTAGCTTCGAACATTATCGTCCGCCTTTGTACTCGTATGAATTTGTGTTTTATTTGACCTCATAATAATAATGTCCTAATTAGATTGTACATACGTAGTTGACGACGAATAGTTACCTTGAGCTGACGCTAACACGAAGCGAAAGCTTTAAAAAAGAATAAAGAAACCCGATTTTGAAAAATTCTTCATTGGTGTTCTGCTCCTATTGGCCTTAGCGTGATAATATATAGATTCCTCAATGAGCTACATGCTTAGTGCGTTCAAGCAAATAAACAAGAGTTTGACTCAATAACAAAAATAACAAACAGGAGACTTCTATATAGTATTAGTATAGATGAGATACATAATAACCATTAAAAATAGGCTTAAACTGTCAGCCAAGATATCAATATATGCTGGTAGTATTGTTTTTATATTTGATTCATAAATTAGCAATATTTTAACATTTACATTCATTGTGCCCAAATAAATTTCAGTTAAATACCTAGAAAATAACTCTAAAAGTACTGACATTCATTATTTAGTTAATAAACCCCAATTAAATTAATAGCAACGCTAGAAGCTAACTTCTGGTTGCAAAAGCGCTGTAAAAGATTGAAACGATTTCTTTTCAGCCAGGAAAATGGAGTAACATTTATAAATAGAGACGCTTACGTGCGGATTTTTTTTCCAATATGGTCTCGCGCTACTGTTTGTATGGGCCCTTCTAATATGATGTAGTAACGGTGGTCGCATTGTGCTGAGGTTTCTGAAACAATAACATATTCTACTATACACTTTAGTAACCTAAAGGGCTTAATATTTTTTTAACACCATCCAGAATCTTGATCTTTGTATAAAGGGCACTAAGGAAGGCTCATTTGTAAAATGTTTTAGTATTTAGTACCTGGAAGACCGAGCCTAGCTCGGTTCTTTAAAAAACATTTTTAAATTAAAATAAATTGTTAGGTTTGCCACACAAAATTAACATTTTTCCACATAAAAAAATATATATATACTCCCGGATTCGAATTTAGGTTACACGGATTTTCGAAGCAACCAATTTTCATCTGAGCTAATTTGCATTTGACAGCGGTGCCTAAATTTACCTTAATATTCTAGCTATATTTTTTCATTGCCTGAAATCTCAGTTAAAAAAGTTTTCAATGAATAAAATCTATCTAGATCGATTTATTGTCCCCGAAACTACCTACATACTAAGTTTCACGGAAATAGAAGACGCCGTTTCCTAGATCCTGAATATATACAAATATAAAAATATACAAGAATTGCTCGTTTAAAGGTATAAGATATTAATTCCTTTATCTTATACTTTGGCAAAACTTAACTAAAAATGTATGCTTAATGCTCAGAACAAAAGAAAGGCACCCCAGCCAATGGGCACGTAAAATAATAGGTTTTTAACGACAAGCAATGAACAAAAAATAATTTTTGTTTCAGGCATATGCTCCCAGAAATGTTTGAACGGTGGAAAATGTATACAGAAAGACACCTGCGAGTGCTCCAAAGGGTACTACGGACTGCGATGCGAATTCTGTAAGAATGTTTTTTTTTTTTTTTTAACTTTATTTTTGACAATCAATCTTTCAGATTATTACTGCCATTGTCGAGTAATCAATAATATTACAAGCGTCGTATGATCATTATAATATCAAGCGTCGTGTCAATCAATATTCTAACAAGATGGTGGGTCTCTTGTTAGAACCCTCCAGGGAGTTTTTGTGGCACCTCAAAATTTCATGCTCCGTGGTATTATTTTCCATTCCCTTCACTTATGCACAATAAACTAAATATATTCCGTAAAAAAACCACCAAATTTACAAAATATAGAGTCAAATAACAAAAGATTATAAATAAAATATAAAATCCACTACATGGCAGACTGAAATCCCGCCAAAAACTCCAGAATGTATTTGCTATTGTGATTGTAGCTATCATAACTTAAGTGTAAGTCAAGAAAGTCGTGGCAATCTCGAAGTCCGTTAAATACCTTACAATTAATCCCAGATTAGGCCCCCCTCGGCGGCGGCTCAAGCCTAGGTCCGTTCCATCGGCGTGGAGCCCTTGAGTGCGCTGCTCGCGGGATACAATGATACAAAATCTTACATCACTTCAACATTACACATATCACATCAACACACACGTGCACGCATACACGCTTACGCATGAAAGTGAAAGGGTTTTGTTTCTTTCCCTTATTGAACTGAAATAGTTTAGAAAATTCTCCGATACAAAATATATATAAGAGTTGAGGTATTTATGCTTGGTACACATATATGATCCAACAACTCATATATGTATGAATATTTAGCTTAGATCAGCTCAGGTCGCGAATTGCACGTATCACGCAACAGCCCAAGCCGAGGTATGCCGTGCACCCTTGAGCTAGTTGTCAAATAAAATCGGTTGAATGTCCTAAGCGTTTGCCTTAGTAGTCCGGTGAAGCTGTTAAGACCTTGCTGGGTCAATAGCGTATTCAGTTTGAGAAAAAAAAAACTTAAGATTAATGATCGCATGATTTACCAAATTATCAAACGATCTGATAGCAGACTCCTTCTCTATTAAGCCCAAAAGACCCAAGGAATATATACGAAGATTGTTACAAAATATTATATGTTCCAAGTCTCTTCGTACTAAAATCTAGAGCATTTATATTAATATTTGTATCATACGATAGGTAACCTAATAGATGTACGTAATTTTATAATATCCTGCCATTTGGGTAAACATGTAATACATGGAGTTGTCATTCTAATTTGCCAACCTTGTGATGTGATTATAATTAAAGAATGGCTATAAAAACCAACCATATTCGCCGAGCCCGCTAGTAATTAATAAAATAAACGAAAGCAGGAAATTGGTGCGTATATAAGAGTCTGCAGACGTAAATGTAAAATTTTAAAAACCCTGTAGCGCCTGGCGCGGTTTTCGTGCTTGTCGAAGTTAATCGGGAAGAATATGTAACTAGGCTAAAAATGTAGGACGGCTGATTGCGACATTGCGTTGCCTCGTTTCGGTTCGGTGTGAGTTCTAATCCTTGTAATGTGTGCAATGATAGATTTGTTGTTGGCACAGCGAAGTGCGTGATCCCGTGCCTGAACGGCGGACGGTGTAAGGGAGTTAACAAGTGCCGGTGCCCGGCGGGGCTCGGCGGGAACCACTGCGAGGTGGGGCGGCGCGGAGGTGAGTGCGCGCGCGGCTGTAAGCACGGCACATGCCGCGCCGGGGTCTGCGTCTGCGAGGACGGGTGGCGCGGAAGGTTTTGCCATCGATCCACTGGTCAGTACCCTATACAAACCTCTTCACAGATAACGAACTCACTTCCTGATACAGTTGCTTTAATCTAGGTTACATGTTTTTTTTTTGCAATCCACTTTTCCTATCAGTTTTGCTAAAACAGAATACAAAATATGGACTCCAGTATGATGAAACAGTCTAACTATATATGTCGCATTAAAAAAATATAAAGCATTTTTTTTGCAGAATCCTACATCACATGATGGTTTATATTCTTATAACTTGACTTTACATTGTGTAATATCGGTGATTTCTTGTGTAAAAAAGTTGGTTATTATACACAAGCGAAGTTAGTGGCAAAAAATAATAACACGAAATATGAATACTGAGATATGAAAAAAAGATTCTATGAAAGTTCTAAAAAGGTCGCCATCTTGGAACAATAATGTAATGACTATACAGTTTTGCTAAAACTTGTAGCCATTTTTAGAAGTCTCTAACACCATACTATCCAAGTTACGGATGACGACCTGAGATTGAATAACCGGTTTTTAAACATAAAAATCCCTTTATCTTAATCGATATTAGACATCGAAGCAATACCTAATAGTGTCAAATCATGATTCGAGTTTTTCGATTTAGATAAAAAAGGAAACCATACAAAAATTTATAATTAAAAAAAAAATCTCATCATCATTATGAATAATAATTGACCCTCTAGACCTCGATTTCCTTATGAATCGATTACATACGCTTGCGATCGATTGCATCACGATTTAAAAATCGGTTGTTTTTTTCCGAAGAATCGTCATTAGTAATCTAAGTCTTAGATTAAGCCTATTAATAAATATATCATAATAATACATATTGTTAACTCTACATAACCCATTTCAGGGTCATCAGAAGAGTCCGGCGAATTCAAACGGCCGCGATAATACTATTTCGACAAGTCGAAGATCTACTTAACGCGTTTATCACTAAAGATATAATTACTATACTAATGTTAATAATTTAGTCATTTAGGTTTAAGAACTTCGCCATTTAGTTATTATGTACTTAGATGTAAAACATGCAATAATATGAAGTCGTGATTATGAATTTAATGTTGTTTTATTTCCTTTTATTGTATAAATTATATAATCTACTAGCCTCTACCCGCGACTTCGTTCGCGTGGAATAGACACTTTGGGCTAATGCTAACACGCAGCGGAAGCTCTCAAGAGGGAAATAAATTCCGATTTTTAAACATTCTTCATTGTTGCTCTGCTCCTACTGGTCTTAGCGTGATGATATGTAGCCTATAACCATCCTCCATAAATGAGCTACATAACATTGAAAGAATTTTTCAAATCAGCTTGGCTGTTGCCTGTTGCATGCAAAATCGCGACCTATCTTGGCTAACCTAGCTAACTATTCATATATGTATGAGTTGTTGAAACGTATATGTGTACCAAGCATACACGCCTCAACAACTACTCCATATATTTATTATCGGAAAATTGAGAGTTTTTTAGTTCGATAAGGGAAAATGAAGTAAACCCTTCCACATTCATGTGTAAGCGTGTAGGCGTGCACGTGTGTGGGGGTGATCGTGTAGTGTTGTAGCGGTGATGTGTATTTGTGTCTCACCGTATCGCGCAAGCAACGCACTCAAGGGCTCCCTACCGAGGGATCGAACTTAGGCTTGAGCCGCTGTCGTGGGAGGCCTAATCGGAAGTATAGACTAGCGGGCCCGGTGCACGTTACCACATCCTGATAATAAAAAAAAAAACTGACAAATGATATACATAATCCTTTCTCATGAATCACTTTATCTAGTGGTGAAAACCCCATGAAAATCCGTTTAGTTGTTTTGAGTTTATCGCAAACAGACAGACAAACGTCGAAGAGGACTTTATTTTACAATATGTTTTTGATATATTATATATTGTAGGCGATATTAAAGGCATATACTAAAACCTTTGTTGCATTTACCTGTTTGAATCCAATTATTAGCACTATTGTGTGATGTTGAAATAAAACAACAAAAAAGTTCATGTAGTACCAAGTAAAAAAACACATATTTACATTTCTCTGTATGTGATATTGTCAATATCTCACTGGCCTGTACAGTAATTAAAGCTATATCTTGTCTTAATCTATTTTTTCCCATGACAGAGACTTTTACATACTGGTATTGCCATTGTTTTTTCTATGAAAGTTCTCCGCTGGAATGTTATTATATATTCACTTAACGTAGAGTTAACAATTATCTTCCCAAATACTGATTAAAAACTGAATTTTGATTTATATTTTGTTTTATACATAATTAGCTTATTTATATAAATAAAATTACCAATTGTATATAATTCTATCAATTTTGTTTAGTTTTATTAATAATATATGGTCCATACCAAAAAATGAAATGATCCCAATAGTTTCATTTATTGTAAGTTATTGAAATATTCAAAAACCTTGATTCTTATAAGGAGTATGAATACAGTGGTGTGTATTATCTTGCCGTGGAGAAGTTGGGCTCAATTCTCTCTTCATAATGTAACAACATATTCAAAATATAATTCTTAAAACTATATCTTCCGTACCATGGATAATCATGAACAACAAGATTTATAAAATTCTAAATGACCACAATCAAAAAAGATATTTAACTGACTGTAATAGAAAACCAAAAGTGGCTGAAGAACCACCCTAATTCTTTAGTAAGTAAACTGAGCCAAGTGATATATAAAAATAAAAAAATACGTGTGGTACTCGGGACTGCCGGGTAAAGCTATTGCATAGCATTTTTTATTAACTTATGCAATTATAACTATTTATTTATTTTATTTATGCAGTATTTTTTTTCCTTTGTTTTTTTTCTTTGATATTAATAAAAGTTACTCTTTTTGAGCATGGTGACTGATAAGAAAACAATTTTTTTTTCTTTTTTGGTCAAAATATTTTTATTATCTTACAATACATGTAGGTTATTCAGGAATATTAATCATTGAAACTGTAGGTTTATGGTAACTGAAATAAGAAACAAAAGTTTGAGACTTGAGTGGTGTTAGGTTTTTTCGTTACGGAATTTTTGGATTCCGTCTCCACGCTCAAGGCCCGCGGTAGAAGCTATGCAATAGCTTAATAAAATGAAAGGACATATACTAGGTAAAATGACAACAACAACCAATCACAAAACAATAATAGTTTGCTTTCAAAATATTGTGACATTAAAAAACTTAATCAATGAACCTCCATATTAGAACCTAAACATAGAATTTATAGTTATGTCAAACACAAAAGAGGCTATATGTAAAACTGTAGTACTGTGCACTAACTAATAAGAAGTAAGAATGGAGTTTTTGGTGGGATTTTAGTCTGTCATGTAATAAAGTTAGTTTATTGTGCATAAATGAAGTGAATGGAAAATAATACCTTGGAGCATGAAATTCTGAGATGCCACAAAACTCCGTGGAAGGCAAGGGATCCACCATCTTGTTAGAATATTGATTCACATGATGCTTAATTAATATTAAAATGATTGCATGACACTTGTGATATTATTGACTATGTGACAATGGCAGTAATAATCGGAAAGAAGGATTGCCAAAAATAAAGCTAAAAAAAATTAAGTCAAAAAATACTTGTGCAGTAAATATGTTCACAATTATTCTTATAAGAATATATATATGATACTTACTAGTCAAAATCTGTTATAACTAGAACAAAGGAACTATTTTTTAGTCTTAAAATCTGATAGTTGTAACAACTTATGATGTTTTTGAGATACAGCATTCAGCCAGGACCATACTTCTGGGTCAAAATAACCTGTACTTCTAAATGATGTCACCATAAACGGTTTTGACTGCATATGTACACATACATAAAAAGATAAAATTCTTTTCTATTTCCGACACTATTCTGTCATTTTTGTATACATGTACATACTAAATATTTAATCAACTTGAAATGATATATTCTAGATTATATTAATATCATTTTTTCATTCGATACTTAATATTGGAGATACATATCAAGTTTATAACTTCGAATGCAGTATGAAAATAAGATTAGCCATAGAAAACTTGATGAGTTATAGATTAACTTGGTATGAGTGTATCATGAAGGGGGATGGGACTCACACGACCAGGAGAGTATAAAGCGTGAAGATGTAAGTACATTCATACGTACGTACGCTTAGTAGAAGAAAACTTAATATCGTATGAATTGTGTGAAGAATGATAAGTGTATAAAGCTATGAATACTGAGTTAACAGCTGGCAGAGAGTGAGATGAGTAAAACTCATATGAAATAAAACTAAGATGATTCTATTCAATGTATACATCACATAAGGAAAATTCGCAGACATCAAACCTTATTACTAAATCACACTTATGATAAGGTATGGGAATGAAAACAAAACACGTAATTCATTTACACGTGTCGACACAAACAAATAAAAGAATCAAAATATACTTAACACTTACATCGTTCTTTCTGTGATGTTTTAATGAAAGACGTTGCGTAATTTGTTGTTTTACTATACTTTATAAAAAAAAGTTTCAAAACACCATGCGATTTCAGTTTGTTTACTAATGTCACGAAGTGTCAAATACGTTGCGTGGAAAACTTCCTAGATGGCGCTATGAAATGACGTGAATTGATCAATTTCGAAAATAAACTAAGAATTTTCCTGAACGCCCTCAACCACAGAGTCTTAGAATAAATTCGTGACTATAATCGAAGGTAACCGGTGAGTATATATTTACAAATTATTATTATTTACTCACAAGACTGAGTTCCCGATCCCCCCTCGGTTGGAGGGGCGATTTCCCTCTCCTTGCGAAAAACCATACCGCGCAGACTCGTACAAAATGGCGACCCAAAGATACGAAGTGTATACGGTTCACGTAGCTCGAGCACCGATCGATACCAATGGAGGATTCGGATTTTTCGGGGTCCCTTGTGCACTCCACATATTTCGTGAAATAAGTGTACCGTCGCGTGTGAAAGTCAAAAAAGTGTCATTTCGTGCCAGTTACATCACAGCGGTTCTGCGAAGGTTCAAAATAAATGGCAAAATGTGTTTCAAATCACGCAGGTGCGTACGCAGTCGTAGTCTTTCTATTCTGTCTGAGCCTGCTCGAACGCGCGGCTCCCCTACATGATGGCCATTCGTTTGGGCTTGTGCTTTACGCCGCCGCAAAGAGTTCGCGTCGTGCGTCTTCGAAATTGACCCGTCGCGGCCCACCATGCACAGCATAAACAAAACATCCATAGAATGCGACATGCGTCATTCACTTCCCCGGCATTATACAGTGCGCCTGTGAAATGCAACTCGTTGCAAGCTGATGCATTTAACCTCCATTGAATTATATTACAGAGCGAATAACACTGCAGTTTGGAGATAATTCTAGGTGTTCGTATTTAATGTAGGTGTATTCTTGTGAGTGGGTAGCACAAATATTGATTTTTCCTACTGGTTATGCCTACATAATGGAAGTATCAAATGTTCTGTTTAGTTGATTCAAATAAATGGCCTGTTAAAATATCCAGCTCTATAAGATTAGGTAGGAATTTAGTTTTCTTGTATACTTCTATTACAATGGTTTCAGTCAGAATTACAAATGCAGTTTTAATTTTAACCAATATAATTATTATTAATTTGTAACTAGAATTATGAATTAAAAACTAGAAATGGTTTTTCGAATGAATAATTATAGTAATAAAAATGTGGATTAATATTATTTTCAAAGTGAGAGGTTTTGCAATTAAACTATAATGGTGATTGAAACATTTGATATTGATTATTGTTCAATAATATAGTTTTGAATGTGTCACAATTATGAAGCAATTAATGGATTAAATTATAATTACCAGCAAAACTGTAACTAAGAAAATATCATATTTCTAAATGTTAAAATGTATGATCATTAGTAATTCCATGAAAAAAATAATAGTTATTATTAACATTATAAAAGTTTGTATTCATATACAAATACAATATATTAAGAAAATATTGATTTGACACAATAATATTTATTTCAGTAAATTGGAAAGTGGAAATATTGAAACAAGATGTACTCTGTTTACTCTATTAGGAATATAGAATGATAATAAAAAGAAACACATAATTATATTGAGGCAGAGATCATTTTAATGAGCCATCATTCATTTCAGGAATTGAATAAAATCTAAATGTAGTCTCTTCCACAATATTATGTCATTTTCTTTTACAATTCCACCAATATTGCAATATAAAAAATCATCTTTTCAATATGTCTTATGCAGTGTTATTGTATATATTTATTTGTTTAGAGAATTTTTGAAAAGTCTTAAATTCTTTAGAACAGTATAGCCACATTCAGCAACTGAAACTTGTCATGGACTATCTCACTCACTCAGAGATAAATTGCTCCTTAAAAACTCAATACAAAATCATCAATTCCAATTAAATTAAGGGAATAGTGTTAACCAACAAACAGAACTGCAGAGCCACTGTATTCATAGATTGACTAATCTAGTTGCGGGGAATGTCTTGTTTACCATTGATAGCACTTAGATACAACGTTACAAGTTGTGATACAACATCACAGACTGGAAGAATTTAGCAATATTTTTAAAGCAAAAGTGCTACTTTGTTATAATACATAAGCATAATGTTGTAGAGCATTTGTAAAAATACATGACAAGGTTTATGACTCCTACCTTCTCAGATGGCATTATAGCCAGGAATTCAAATGTTACTTAAATATATAATTAACATATGAACCTTTAAAAGGAACCAAAAATAATTACTAATAAGTTTCTACTCACACAGTATGCTTTTAAACTATTAAGAAGAAAAGGGCTTATCGGCTGAGTGCCTTAAGCTCTCGTCTCAGTAGTCCAGTGAAACTATTAAGACCTTGAGCTAGGTCAATAGGATAGTCAGATCGAAAAAAAAAAACTACTATGAATGTGTTATCATCAATAAGATGGATCTGTCTTTTGGTATATTCCTTTGACATAATTATTGGCTACTAATTTGACGTGTTTTGTCACACCTTTCTTTTTAATTCATCATACCTAGTAAAGTATCAATAAGAGTACTTACTAAATATTTCAAAATATGATATTTGTGTTGTTGTTGCTGCAATAGATAACTTATGCAGAAAAAGTCGATTTTGTAATAGGATAGTTTGCAGTTTATATAGTCAATGTCATACTGATTATTAGTTTTATTTATAAATTTGTAAAACTGCAGCTAGCTGTACTTCATCAATGTAAACATAAATTGGAAACCAAGAATGCAATTTATTGCTCTTGCTAGTCTACACTATTTAATCCATAGGCTTGCTAATATGATAGTTCTAAAGATAAAAGAACTATCCTGAGGATGTATTTGCAAATTTTGGTTGTAGTTTATTAAACAGAAGTAAAAAAAACTAGACTTAAATTTAATGGACTATCTCTGTTTTTGGGACAGCATCGTTCAGTCAGTGAAGAATACCATAGTAATCAATTAATCCTCATTGCCATATGATGCATGCAATTTAAATGTAATGAAAGTGCTTGAGTCACATCTCTTTAATATAGTAAACCCTTCTTATTTCCAATTACAGTATTCTCAGTTAAAAAAGTTGTGATCACTTTCCATAAACCATATTATAATCATTATGTAGTAATTAGTAGTATTTAATGATTATTCATAATAGGTAATAATCAATAAGCATTAAAATATTTATAAAGAAATAAAGTTAATTGTACCCAAGCTGATAGACGCCGCTTTGATTTAGAATAATAATGCATATCCTAGGGTATTTAATATAAATCAAGAAGATATGTGCTTGAGCCTAGACCCCAGAGTTACAGTGACGCTGAAAATTATCAGTCACTAGCTGAACACATACAATACAAATCACCTTACATGCATAGAGTAGATACACATATGGGGAAGAGTTTTTGTTTTTCCTTATTTTTTCACCTTGGTTAAATAGTTCAGTCAAATTGTCCGATTCAAAATAAATGTATAAGCTTGTGAGGTGCACATTTACACATACATATACCAGGTGAATGTTTAGACAGTAGCAATATTTATGGCGGACACTCTACACTCGATTCTCGTTCTAAATCAATTTAAAAAATAGGTGCTTAATATTTGACTTACTTCTCTAGAAACATGAAAATTTCACTCAATCCTCTGAGTGTCTTAAAGCGAAGTGTCTATGACCGTTTGGTGAAGTGAAAGTGAAGCCAAACAACTAAAAAAGGATCATATTCGAAGTCTGAACAAACAGAAGAGTTTAGTGTTTGTTTTATTACCGAAAGTTTTTAACTCCTGGTCACTGCTGGCAGATTTTATCACCTGTTATTCAACCTAGGTTTATTTAGATTATTATCCATACTTCTGAAGTTTTTACATCAAACTTTACATAGGTTTCTCTTTTTTGTCTATTAGTATTAGTTTTGATATTATTATTTCATGTGTTAAATGTGACCATGAACTGTCGTATCAGAGAATACTGCGAGTGTCTAACCTTTCATCTGGTATAACAAGTTTAGCTATTTTAGCTTAGTCAGATTCGTGATCTTGTATTCCTTTAGTTGCCAAAGTGGTCCAGGTGGACCCACAGGGGTCCACGTGAGACCCGACCGGGATCGACGTTGGCATGACAACCATGGGGGTTCACAGTTGTAATCGTCAACGAAAATTTATCAGATTTCTAAAATGTTGTTTTAACTTTATCTATCTGTGTCAGCAGAAAATATTTGAAGAAACTCAGGTACTACTGTAAAAACTTGCATATTCCATATTAATTGCAATGTGTAGAGAGTTTCCATAGTTAAATCTAACCTTCACATTTTTTGTCGACTTTTGAGAATATAGTAGAAATGTAGCTACAGATGGTCCACCGGAAACACCGAATTTTAAAAGTGGTCTATGAGAAAAACGTCTGGGAACCACTATTGTATTCAAAGGTACAGCTCAAGCAGAGGTTCGGCCACTTTCGTGCCCTATTGCTGTTTGCCATACGTCTGAGCCCTTTAAGTCCTAAAAAGCCTGCTGAAGCTGTTAAGACCTGTTGCGTCAGGCCAACAGCGGATAGAAGGTTCGAAAAAAAGAAGCGAGGGTTTTTATGTTTAACTCTATCATGTATGAATTTGTCTTATTTTAAAGTAGCATTGTTCATGAAGTTAAAGCTGATATATGGATAGGCTCATCTAGTTTTGGACAACGTCGGTAGGTCGAAGCTAAGCATACGAAATTACATGCCGTATTAAACGATGCAAGACCATAAATATGTCGCTATTTTTCAAAATGAATTAATTTTAATAACTCCTATAACATGTTTAGTTTTTAAGGAAATTCGTTCTCACTGTATAAAGACTGGAATTTTTATACAACGAGAACGAAGTTATTATTTGCAAATCGTAAGATTTTTAGTTTTTTTTAATGATCTATATAAACATTAGGAACGGCTAAAATTGGATTTACTTGATTTTCAAACGTGACAACTGAAATATTTACTCAATTCCTTAAACCTTCACATAGTCTATTATTTATTGTAAGAAATTATTATGCTTACTTATTAATTTGCTTTTATTTCGATTTATTTAAATATTTCTCGTATGAAATACCATCACATATTTCCTGTGTATCTTTGCAGTGTTTACTATATTGTTTTCCTGGAATTCGATAGGAAACAATATGTTTCATAAAACTTTTTTTTCGTGGTAGGTGCTAGAATAAAAATATATCAGGAAGTACTACGGCTGAACATCGAGTAATTTACCCAATGGTCCAGGAGTTAAAACCTTTGGAGGAAGACGAAGATAATCGACCAGAAAAAATGAATTCCGCCGTCAGTACCGAGTCGATGGATATGGCTGAGGAGGTGGGTATACAATTTTTTAAAACACGAATTTTTTTAAATGAAACGTTTTTTTCCATCTCGAATTTTTTCGTCCATCTAGCGCATGTCGGGTTACAGCCGTGGAGTAGGGGTAAAGTAAAAGGCGCTTCCGTCCAGGCCAATTGTCAAGGGTAATATCGTGGCGCCCATGACTCAATTAAAAACGATTCAATGATTTAATAAGCATCGTGCTTACTTTTTAACATGCGTATATCATCTGAATGATTATATTTGTTACTAACCCGTGCCCGCGACTTCGTCCGCTTACTAATAGTTGCTCTGAGCTAACGCTGACACTTAGCGGAAACTCTCAAGAAGAGAAAAAAATCCCGATTTGAAACATTTTTCATTGGTGCTCCGGTCCTATTGGTCTTAGCGATATATAGCCTATAACCTTCCTCGATAAATGAGCTATATAACACTGAAAGAATTATTCAAATCGGACCGGTAGTTCCTGAGATTACCCCCTACAACGTCACAAATGCACAAATATTACCTCTTTATAATATTAGTATAGATGTAATTCGTACTCTAATACGCAGAGTGAAATTAATATTTATGGTTGAATATATTGTCTACTATTGTTTCCCAACATTATTTATATTTTCCTACGATCCGAAAAAATGTTTCATGTGCATCGCTGTTTCATAAAACCACATATTTGTTTTTGTTGTATCATGTATTCGAAAAAGGCTGTATAGTAGTAAATACTGTCATGTAAATTAAAATCTTCTCACATTAATTATACTTCATATTTTTTTTAGTATTTCATGTCTCATCTAGCCGTAACCGACTTCGTTAGGCGTAAATTATCTTTATTAGTTTAGTTCACGAGTGTGTTGCTTCGTACGTCTAACAGATGGCGTTTGTACAAATTATTAAAATACAAGAACTTTATATCAATTTCTTTCACTACGAGTTGAAATTACAGTGTGACTTAAAATAGGGATGATCGATATTCATCAATGTTGACGAAACATCGGTATTTAGCCCGAATAAACATCGATGTTTTGATTTTAATAACATCGACATATCGATGTTTTGATTTTAATAACATCGACATATCGATGTTTTGATTT
>JACEII010000053.1:631037-697422 GCA_014332785.1 Antheraea mylitta | reverse complement strand
ATCGATGTTTTGATTTTAATAACATCGACATATCGATGTTTTGATTTCGATAACATCGATGCTATGAGAATACAATAGAGACTAGATAATCATCAAATTTGTAAGCTGTACGAAATTATTTCTTTGCATAACCTTTTTTTTCGTCGCTGGCCAACTGACGATTTGGAAAACACCCGATAAAGTTTGTATTTTTACAGACAGATTTAATTGCTAGTAAAAAAAATAAAATCGATGTTTTCAGACATCAATGTTTATTACGATAAACATCGATGTCGATTACGATAAGAATCGATACTTTTGAACCAATGTTGACATCGATGTCAACATCGATGTTTTTCTAATATCGATCAACCCTAGCTTAAAACTCTAGAGCATTATCTAAGGGGTATAGTTGTTAGCAGGACATGTCTCAAGTAGATGGGTGTGGGTTAAGCGGTGCATCAGAAGATGATGAAGAGTGTGCTTCCTCCCCGTCCGGCTCCACGTACGACGACAGCGCTGACATCATCAAGCACGCGATGAGCGATGAGGTCACCAAACAGCTTGCCGCTGCTGGTCAGTCATCTATTTCTCACTTAATTCCTTTCATTGAATTCTAAATTTTGGCCAGATCTTGGAATGTTATGTAATGGATTTTGTATTTTATTCAGAATCTCGAGTTACTTGACTCTATTTTTCTCTATCTGAAATTTGGACATACGTATAATTTAGTTCAACTTGAGAGATAAGATAATTTATACTTAGATTAAAAGCCTCAATATTTTTTAATTACAGATTAAATATTCGTCAATGTTTATTATTATTATTTATCGTAAGTTTCATCAGCCTCGAACAGATGGCGCTTTAAATTAGTCTGTTGACAGAAAACTATAGGATCACTGAGATGGCGCCACTTTTTAATATTGAATTACTGTTTATTATATGGTACACGTTTTCTATTATTTAGTTCTTCATTAATCTATTTACTACATAACTTCGTTTTTTCTGTATCCAGTTTTTAGACAGGCTCATTATCCCATAAGAATGGATACTTTACCATAAACTCGGAAATAATTACTGCATTAGAAAACCTATAGTAAATATCTATAAAATATAGTAGAATATATCAACTAAGTATGTTAAGAAGATCATAATAAATAACAAAAGGGCTGAACGATAAAGTAATTTTCAAGTTTTATATTAATTTGTTTGTTTAGGTCCGGTTGGCATGGCTGCCGCTGCTGCCATAGCTTCTTCGAAGAAACGAAAAAGGCCGCATTCGTTTGAGACAAACCCATCAGTAAGGAAACGTCACCAAAACAGACTACTCAGAAAGTTAAGGGTGAGTATATCGAATTTTATATACATCAAAGTATAGATTGAATAATATTAACTAGCTAAATGGAGTCGAATTACGAAACATTTGTTGATACATGTCGAGAATCGAACTTGAGTATATCGGATTAATATTTCACCGGTCAAACCACTAACGTCGATTATTAATTTACTGTTATTCTTAAAAAAAAACCTTAAAACATGATGTATTAAGTAGTATTCCAGCTAATACATATTATAAATGAGAATATTGGTTTGTTTCTTTATTACCCTTTAACCACTCAACTGATTGTCATGAAATTTTACGTACACGTCAGCAGTATAGAGGAGATAGGTTACCTTTCACCCAGCGTAATTTTCACCATCGCTAACTTTTACCAGGGTAACTTTCATCAAATGTAACTTTCACCAACGGTAACTTTTGTCAAGTGTAACTTTCACCAACAGTAATTTACGCCCAGTGTAACTCTCACCAAATGGTAACTTTCGCTTAGGGGCACGTTCAAAAACTTTCACCCAGATGAAAATTACCGTTCGAGAGGTATAGGTGATATCCTATTTAAATACAAATCGAAGCCGCGAGCAAAAATGAGTGTTATATATTTATGTAATAGCAAACTATAGAGGAATTCGCGACGCGAGTCGGTCAGCAAGCCATCGTGCTGGTCGCCACGCCCGGGAAGCCCAACGCCTCCTACAGGGTGTTCGGAGCCAAACCCCTCGAGGACGTCGTCAGGAACCTGCGCTGCATGATCATGGAGGAGCTGGAGAACGCTCTAGCGCAACAGGTAACATATCTCTATTTCAATAACATGCACTTAATTATCATTTAATTTATAGGGGATCAGTGGGAAAAGGATTCTGATACTTGTTAATTGACGTTGATTTCCTCATTGAAAATGTGTCAAAGTTTATCTTATACTATTTATTTTATTCTTACCAACATCTAATATAAGTTTGTTGTGATCATTTTAACTTACAAGATGGTGGCTCCTTTTAACTTTCCAGTTTTTGTGTGGCAAGTCAGAATCCATGCCCTATGATATTATTTCTTATCCACTTCAGTTGTGCACAATAACCGAACTATATTACGTCAAAAACCACCAATATTAAAAATATAGAGCCAAATAACACAAGATTCTGAATAAACCATTAGATGATTTTCCAAGACCCCCGACAAGAACTCCTCCTTATATGTACTCTGTGACAATCTTGTCTAGGCTTTGATGTCTAAACGTAAACTGGTTCTTTTATATATCTAACTAGCCTCTGCCCGCGACTTCGTTCGCGTGGAATAGTTACTTTGGGCTAACGCTAACACGTAGCGGAAGCTCTCCAGAGAAAAAAAACCCGATTTTTAAACGTTCTTCATTGGTGCTCCGCTCCTATTGGTCTTAGCATGATGATATATAGCCTATAGCCATCTTCCATAAATGAGCTATATACCTAACATTTAAAGAATTTTTCAAATCGGACCAGTAGTTACCGAGATTACTCCCTACAACGTCAAAAACTCATAAACTTTACCTCTTTATAATATTAGTATAGATAAAATGAGGGATCGAACACACATCTCTAGAACAAGATTAAAAAATAACGATATCATTTTAAGCGTGCAGTTCCGCGTATCGGTCAGTTACACTGCCGCCTCAGTTGTTATTGCCAGTTTTTATCGCAAGGGCCGTTTACAATTTTGGATTGTTCTATTGTTCGAAAATAGTGTATTTTATGCATTTCATGATAAATATTTAGAAGAGTAGATTTTTTTAAATAAAATTTTATATTTTTTTAATCCTTTTTCTACTGAACTCCTTCATTTACTATAATAGAAATAATTAACTAAGACAAGTCAACCAATTCATATTAGTTGTTCTACGTTCTAGTAATGGATATAGGGGGCTTGAGTGTAGGGATGATCGATTAGAAAAACATAGATGTTAACATCGGTTTAAAAGTATCGATGTACGAGAAACATTGATAGCAAAACATCGATGTTTTTGCTAGCAATTAAAACTGTCTGTAAAAAAACTAACTTTATCGGGTGTTTCTAGCACAGGAGATGGCCAGCGCTTTTATTCTCATTTATCGAAATGAAAACATTTTCGACATCAGAACATCGATGTGTCGATGTTTTCAACATTAAAACATCGAAGTTTCTTCAACATCGATGTATCGATCATCCCTACTTGGGTGCAGGATCATCCTTCCCTACTTGGGTGCAGGATCATCCTCTATATAATCTATCGCCAATTCATAACATTTGATATAAAAAATTAGCCGTACTTCTAAGTTAATCTTTCGTATGCCGAACACTCACCTATTTCTTATTGTAGCTTAGAATATTATTATTATTACGTATTATAGTTTAATAATATATTTAAATTAAAATTCATTGGGAAGTATATGTTGGCGCGGCCGGCGGAAAAATATAAATAATAATATCCTCACTGAACCACCCACTATAATATTAACGTCATAATTAACTGAACTACCCACTATAATAATAATTAAATCAAATACCCTTAATTCAATTTATGAAAGTCAATACTACCACCGGTTCGGAACCTGCACAGTCATCGAGAAGAACCAGCAAGAAACTCCATCTGGTTAATCTTTTACATATTAAATATATTTACAAAACATAACCCACATAAATATTTATTCCTCCATTATAATATCATGAACCACACATAATAACAATTTTATCACATCTCAATAAAAAATAATAACTAATTCGTTTGCACAAATGAATTATCGAGAGTCTAGGTTAAACAACTTGCAACGTACGTATGTACCGCGTGTCGCCAGAGCCAAGACCAACTTAACGGCCTTTTTTTTTCTCGAACTGACTACGCTATTGACCTAGCAAGGTCTTAACAGCTTCACCGGACTACAACCAACTTAACGGCGGTCGCTCCGCTCCTTTTATAATGAAGTCGAGTAGTAGGGAAAGAGGCGTAACCGGGTGACGCAACTAGTGCGGGTAGTTGTAGACGCCGACACGGCAATCGGATGACGCAATTAATGTAGGTAGGCGCCGACATATACTTATTGTATCGTATAAAAAAGGAGAAACTGTCTGAAATAATTATTGTGATTCCTGTAAATCTGTTTCTTCGCAAAAATGGATAAAGCTATTTTCCTGTTAGAGCTATGGTTTCGATGTTTGTTAAACTATAATAATTTGTATATAAATAAGCGAAAATAAAACAGTCCGGATATAGTTTCCTCTTGGTTTTTCTTAAGCTTTTCATGAACGCTGGAATTATCAATGAAAAAGGGTTAGACACAGTCTATTTTTCATACAATTGTTGAATAGAAGTCTTTATTAATAATTTACAATTGTCACTTCTTCTTCTTTACATTTATAGTCTACAATACGCAATAAAGCTTTTAATAATTAGAAAGAAAAATACCGGTAATATATATACGTATATTACATGTCACGAAAAAACTGTACACTCTATATTATGTCGAATTTTGACCGGTTGACGATCATTACTTGTAATTCTAAATGCTGTATAGTTTTTAACTTTGCACTGTTTGGCATACGAAAGGTTATAAGCGGGATATCATCTAGTTTTTAATAGATTTTTTCCCGTCGACCGACATGATGATAGTAGTTCAAAACTGTCAGTTTTATCAGATTTGAATCAATTCGACAGTTGATACTGTATTTGTGATTAAAAATAATTGAGGATCATGATGATTGAATGATACAAAGATGCTTGCATAATACAATGTAGACGTATTATTTATCTCTGTGAAGGTTATTAAATAACTTCAGTAAACTTGAATACCAAATCTAGATGGTTTTAAAAAAATAAGGAAAACTCATTAGGTTAAGATAAAATGAGTAGTGTGTATCGTTTCTCAATTTTTGGGTCGTGATGGTGACAGGTTTGCGTTTAGAAAGTCAAAATCAAAAACACTTCATTCAATTTAGATCCTAAGAGGGCACTTACGAACGTCAACACTACCACCGATCAAGGTCGAGTCAGTAAACAAGTAAATAAGACTCGTATAAGAAATATTATTGTACTTTTTTGAATATCAAAATAAACGTCAAAAAATACCTATTACTTTAAGATACTTCGAACGCACGGATCGTGACTGTAAAAAGGTTAAGAAACGATTAAGTAGTTATTGAAATATGCAAAAGCGGCAAGCACACGCGCCCACGTTGTCCCGCGTTGGCCGATGTTGGCTCGCGTCGGTACACGTTGCCTCGCATCGGCACGTACTGGCCCGCGTCGGCACGTGTTGGCTCGCGTCGGCACGTGTTGGCCCGCGTCGGCACGTATTGGCTCGCGTTGGCACGTGTTGGCTTGCGTCGGCACGTGTTGGCCCGCGTCGCCACGTATTGGCTCGCGTCGGCACGTGTTGGCCCGCGTCGACACGTATTGGCTCGCGTCGGCACGTGTTGGCTTGCGTCGGCACGTGTTGGCCCGCGTCGGCACGTGTTGGCCCGCGTCCGCACGTATTGGCTCGCGTCGGCACGTGTTGGCTTGCGTCGGCACGTATTGGCTCGCGTCGGCACGTGTTGGCTTGCGTCGGCACGTGTTGGCTAACGTCGGCACGTGTTGGATCGCGTCGCGCGTGTTGGCCCATATTGGCACGTGTTGGCCCGCGTTGGCACGTGTTGGCGCACAGCCGCATAACTCGCGTCAGTTCGGGCGGGGCGGATGCCCTCAGGCGCCGCCACCGCCGCAGGACGACCCCTCGCTGTTCGAGTTGCCGCCGCTCATCATCGACGGCATCCCAACGCCGGTTGAGAAGATGACGCAGGCGCAGCTCCGGGCCTTCATCCCCCTCATGCTCAAGTACTCAATGGGTGAGTTTCCTTAGCACACACACATACACACACGCACATGCACCACAGATCTATGTAGCCAGGTTCGAATCGAGTTAACAGTATACCTAGTGATATATGTGACACATTTCATATCTCTAAAGTAGTCCGGTGAAGCTGTTAAGACCTTGCTAGGTTAATAGCGTAGTCAGTTCGAGAAAAAAAAAATATATTTCTAAATCAACCGGTTTAGATAAAATAACCAAGTGGGGCGTCAAAAAGTTTCCAGGCCTGCATGAACCGTTCTGACGATGGATTGTAGATCTCTCGATGGTCGCTATCGTTTTTTAATCGCACTGTATTTGCCATGAGATACAGTGCAGTCACTTTGTTGAACCAGAATAAACAAATTGATACAATGTCGTACTTCTCGAGGTAGCCAAACATAGAAAGCAAACGAACAGGCGGGTCACCTGATCTTAAGTGATCACCGCCATTCACAATCACTAGTAACACCAAAGGTGTCGTAAGTGCGTTGCCAGCCTGTGTTTGGGGGAAGGGGAATGGAAGGAAGGAATGGTGGGCCTCCGGCGCTCTCGCTGACATAGCGAAACGCAAACAGTGCAAGCACTGTTACTGCACATGGGTGTTTCTATGGGTCGGGTAGTACTACTCCAGACGAGCCGACCCATTCATGCTGAAACCAGTAATAGCTTCAGCGTGGCTCTACCACCTACAAAACCAGGGTATGTTTTAGGTTCTATGTCATCAAAAGCAAATCAAGGACCCATCAGTGCTTATGTAGTATTTGAATGGCTCCTTACACCACAACGTCATTTAATATCAGATAAGATTGTGGTCGAAAGCCAAAAAAATATTTCCATGTGAGAATTGAATGGTTGGTCCAGTTCGCGGGAAGCCCGGGTGGGGCCGCGAGTCCACGCGGCCGCCCTGGTGGCCCAAGGACCTGCCCTGGGCCAACGTCCGCATGGACGCGCGCACTGAGGACGAGAAACAGAAGGTCTCACACACTCTTTATTTCCTACTCTTTATTCGGTTTCCCAAGTCCAATTTATAATACAATGTTCTACGTTATTTCTATCAATTTTTTTTAGAATACGATATAAATATATGTATGACAAATCGATAACACATATTGGAGTGGTAAAATTCAGGGACGTGGCTTTTTTAATTCTTATATTATCACATAAACCTGTAGCAATAGACTGCAGGACTTTTCTCGAAGGAAGGTATGGACATAATCACCAGGTCAGGACACGACATATTGGTAATTGCAAACTTTAAGAAATCCACAATTCTATAGATTTCCCTCACGTTTCTTGGGTTCACGTGTCGTCATGACGTTGCCCTTCATCGTCACTCGATATTATCCGTTAAAGTTAGTAAATGTACGCGAAATGCCTGAATTCAAATCTGTGGGCGTCGAATTAATATGTATCAAACCATTCGAACAGTTATTTAAGAATTTTTATGTAAGAAATCCACTGCAGGGTCATAAGCCTCTTCCCGAAGGAAGGTTGGACATATCACGACGTCAGCCCACAACCTATTGGTGATTTTAACCTGAGAAATCCACAGTTCTGAGTCTTACAAGTGCCACATATTTGTGGTACTACACGGCAATTCTCGGGTTCAGGTATCGTTACGATATTTTCCGACACCGTCAAACGACAATGTTGCCAATTTAAAATTAGCAAAATATACGAGATTTACGAAACATGTATTAATACTTGTCGGGATTCGAACCTATAGACATCGAATTAACATTCCACAAAACAAACCGCTCGTCAAGATATGTCTGTAGTCTTTGAAAGTAACATTATTTTCTTTGCTCAATTAAAAGTTTTCCCCATTTTGAATTTTAGAAAAAATACGGTTTTAATCGATTAACAATTTTGTATCAATCGACATAAACGAATCGATTGAAAACCAGTAATAAATTTGAGTAATATTGTAACAGATGTCATGGACGCACGCGCTGCGGCAAATAGTCGTGAACTGTTACAAGTACCACGGTAGAGAGGATCTGCTTCCAGCTTTCACTGACGAAGATGACAAGCCACAAACACAGCCCGTGAGTTTTGAATATTAACTATTTATGCACAGTTACATTCATAAATACAACATTAGTATATAATTTTATAATGAATCTTAATAAAAAAAAAATTGAGTTTTTAGCGGGATTTTAGTTTGTCATGTAGTGGATTTTATATTTTATTCATAATCTTGTGTTATTTGACACTATATTGTGTAAATTTGGTGGTGTTTTACGTAATATAGTTAGTTTATTGTGCATAAGTGAGGTGAATGAAAAATAATACCACGTAGCATGAAATTCTGATATGCCACAAAAACTCTTTGGAAGGTTCTAGCAAGGAATGCACCATCTTGTTAGAATATCGATTCACATGATGTTTAATATTGAAATAATCGCACGACGCTTATGATATTATTGATAACGTGACAATGGCAGTAATCGAAAAGATTGATTGCCAAAAATAAAGTTAAAAAATAATAATAATTTATGTTACTATCATTAAAATCTAAGAATATTTCGTTTTTAACACTTGAATCACATCAACCAATTTGTTCATATGAAAGTAACTTTAATGCTAAATTTGATAATGAATCGAGCCCACTTTAGCCATTTCTAGTTTGTGTTTGAACTTAAAACTTTATAGACGCGTTGAGCGGTATTTTTTTGGCAAGGGATCAGTTTATAATTTTGCATCATGACACGCTAGTAAGCGTTACCGACTCTATTGCGATTGTGTCGGACTAACGTGACACGTAGTATAGTAGCCTGTGTACATCTGATGTTGATATTTTGTATTGAGCTTGTGGAGCCCATCATAAAACTATATAAAAAAGTATACAATTAAGTATTATTCAGAGTGTCAATAAATGTGAAAGAGAGGCGTCATAATAATTTCAAATTACAAATTATAAAATTTAAACAATTCACATTATAATTAATTTATCTAAAAAAATTAAAAAGAAAACAGCTTTAAATAATTTTTTTGAGTTTTCACTTCTATTGGCAGATCTTATGACTGTCTTGCCTTTTTTTTTATTATAATCATATACTTGTATAATTTGAAAATATTAAAAAATAATTATTTGTACGATTCAAATTTGACTTGGTTCATTGTGAAATGTAATGATTCAGTTATAGTATGTTCTCTGATATAATATAACACCGCTTTAGGTACTAAATTAAACGACTCATAAAATAATAATTATTTATTCACTTACGCTGTCACATTGGGAATGCCGCTCTTATGGATTTGGTAACGTAAAGATATCGGCTTGTATGCCCAACGCGGGTTCCAACTCGGGAGGTTCATCGAGCGGTGCGGGTCGCTCCCACCAGCAGGCTGTGCTCTCGCAGCAAGTCTGCATCGATCAGATGACCCTCGCTGATGTCGATGTACGAAACAAGACGATATCAAAATACAAAAAAAATACCTCATACAATTTAGACCCTGAGTAGGCACATATGAACGTCAAAGCTACCACTGGTTAGGACAAACAACTCAGTCATTGAGAATCAACAAGGAACTCGATCTGATTTATCCTTTTACCATAAGATCATTAAACAAAGTCCCCTATCCCGTCTGTTTGTCTATTCCCGATAAACTCAAAAACTACTATACGGATTTTCATGCGGTTTTCATCAGTAGATAAAGTGATTCACGAAGAAGGTTTAGGTATATAATTTGTCAAGGTTGTTTTATTGTCAGCTCACGACAACGTCCGCCGGGCCCACTAGTATATTATATTAAGAATACATTACACGTCATGATCGTTTTTAGTGGATGCACAGTAATTAATCAAAAAGAAAGGCAGAAGGCGATCAGAAATTACAAAAATTCTGCTTCCTAATATCTGAACGGTCCCATTCCATTATGCCAACATATTTCTTACCTTAAGCTTTTTTTTCAGCTTTCATACCCTAAGCTTCTTTTACCCGCCAATTAAAAACATTTATTATATAAATTAGTATTAAAAAAAAAGACTGAAATGATTGTCGTGTCCAATCATTGGCCGCCATTCAAGTCCAATCAACATTAGACAGCCAATAGTAATCAAGTACTGTTCTTATTGGCTATGCACTACAAGTCAATAGCAATTTAGTACAAGACAATAGTAAGATACTACGTCAATATTGTTACTTATTTATTTTTGTGAAAATAAAATTTTGGTACTCTTTAAAATAATGACTGCAATATAACTGTCATATTTAGTTGTTTGCCGACTTTCAAATGGAGCCAATAGCTGGCAGTTATTGCTAATGAAGTACTGTTTGCTATTGGCTATTCATATGAGCTGATAGCAATCTAGTACAGGTCTAATAGGTTATTAGTAGTCCTTAATATGCACTTCGTGTTTATAGACAGACTATGAGATTTTTATAGATTAAAAAAAAATTAGTATAAATTACTACGCTCTTCTAACGGTATTTGAACAAACATTGATAGTACCGGTTGAAAGATGTTACCAAGATAAAATGAAATATTATCATTGCAAACTAATGAGTTATTATTACCCAATACTATTACAGACATAAGTACTGATTTTTTAGCAGATGGCTTTTCTTGTCTGATGTACGCATAGTCGCACAAAATCAAGATACGTTTAGATAATAACATTACATTCACACAGGAAGAGTTAAAATGTCTTGGCCGTATTTATGGATGTGTTCTGAATAGCAATATTGAGACGCTTGTTAGGAATACAATTTTCTATTGATGAAACTAAAGTTTCAGTTATCACTGTAGGAACCATCTTGCAATTCAAATGTTTAGATATTTTGTTTTATCACTCTAAAAGATTTAAGCTATTTGTTTCTTACAAAATAAACAAAGACCATTTTCTAATTATATCAATAAAGAGTGTGAATAAACGTCAAGTGTTGATGATAAATTGATAAATATAATAACCAACTATAAAATCAATTAAAATGTAGGTAATTCTGTGTAATACTTGTTGGTAGTTTAAGTTATTGATGGAATTAATAAAAGGTTGTCCGTCCAGATGTCACAGTACGCTCCCGCAGTGCTGCAGACGATCACGAACCCCGACGGTACCGTGTCCCTGATACAGGTGGACCCCAACAACCCTATCATAACGCTTCCCGACGGAACCACGGCACAAGTCGTAAGTAACATTATTTTAACCCTTTAGGAGGTATACGTACCGAGTGACACTTGTCATCGATATGAATTACCAAATTTACACATGAAAATTCTCATTGGGGCTCAAAAGGTTATAGTTAATTCAAAAAATCTGAGATTTTTAAGCGGGATCTTCAAATGTCATGTAGTGGATTTTATATGTTATTCATAATTTTGTTTTATTTGACCATATTTTATAATATTCAAGTTGTTTTACGTAATATAGTTTGATCTATTGTGCACAAGTGAAGTGAAAGGGAAATAATATCACGAAGCATGGATTCTGATTTCCTCTACGGGCTTACAGGTCTATGTTGGCGTGAAAAGGGGGTTTACAAATCATAAGTGGGGCTCCACGAAAATGTATCTGCTTTCGATTGCGAAGAACTAAAATGTTGGCTTGAGTTCACCTATTAATTTAGGCAGATAATATTAGGTCTTTACATATGAAATACCGTTTTGTATGAAAAAATGTAAAGGATTTTTTTTCAAGTATTTTTTATTTGCATTAATCGAAGTAATCACCCATGCAATCAGTGCATCTTTGACAACGTAGTGGCAGTTTATTGATGGCCTCCTTAAAAAATCACCTGGATGGGAGACAACAAATTATTCAAAGGCATTTTGTACTGCCTCTTGGCTATTGAATTTTTTTCCCGCCAAAGAGTTATTCAAATTCTGGAAAAAGTAATAGTCTGTAGGCGCAAGGTCTGATGAGTAGGGCGGATGACGGAGAACTTCCAACCCCAGCTCTTGAAACTTGGAGACCGTCTGCGGTGCAGTATGAGGTCGCGCGTTGTCGTGCAGGAGCAGCGGAGATGAGCGATTGACCAGTGCTGGTTGGAGATGTGCCAGCTACTCAGTAATTGTAGCTGCAGGGGTCTATGGGAATCAGCTAAATTTTGAAAGTGGTCTATGAGAAAAAAACTTGTGAACGTCTGGTTTAGATCATAGATTAATACTTTTTGTCTCTTAGACCGCTTGCCATGATAATCGGTTATTTGAAGGCCCTCGGATATTGAGTCTTTGGGAATTTTTCAACTTTTTGCACCCTTATGATGAGGTTTCGTTTGTTATTACCTAGATTCACAGCGGCGAGGGTGGAGCTGGTGTCGTCGGTACGCTGGACGGCGAGGGAGCGGTCGCCGTCGACCTGAACGCTGTAGCGGAGGCCACTCTCAACCACGATGGGCAGATCATACTCACCGGGGAGGATGGACATGGTACGCTTACACTACATCTATTTACATACAATAATCATACAATTTGTAGCATTATTGCTGACACCAAACACAGCGGAGACGATAAAACACGCAACAAGCATGACAATCGGGGTTATGTCGGTGTACTGTTAATATAAACGTTTCATAATATCGACGGGAGAAATCGGAAATGTCGTAACGTGCATTTTGGGTTAAATTACTTTTAACCATATTCTTGTATAAAAAAAATACCGCTTTAAATGTTCTCGGTCTCGTACTCCTACAATTCAATCGGATACGATCTTCGTTTTCTGCCTAGTTTTAGCACTACACATAAAAAAATAATTGAAGTTTTGGAGTAGTTTTTTGGCTCTGCTGTAAAGTTGGATTTTCCAAGTTACGACAATTCTGCATTCTTCCGTCGATATACACTTGGCTGTGAGTATTTGACGAAATATACACTTAATATACACATAACTTATTTTATACGTTGTCTTATTAATAATTCTTGAGTATTATCGCCTTTGATGCCAAATGACAATGTGGCCGGAGATGGTAAACACACTAAACTAAGAGGGAATTGTTTCTCAAGTGTTTGTGCTGAAACATATCGTTGGGTGCTTGTTTTTTTAGATTTTCTATTTGAGGGTGATAGCTAGCAGGTCGTGGACTTAGAAAGTCATCTATCATTATGTTATGGTTCTGACACCATGTTTTTTTTTATATCATAGCAGGCAAATGAACAGTTGAGTCTCCTGCTAAGTGATCACCGCCGTCCATAGACACAAGCAACTTCAGTTATCACACCATAACCAAGACATTGTCAGCCTGTGTTTGGGGGAAGGTGGACGAGAAGAGGATAGGGTTGGAAAGATGGTGGTCTCACTTACCGAACGAAACGCAACAATGTAAGCACTGTTTAGTTGACGGGTGTTTCTGTGTGTCGGGTGATAGTACCACAGGCGAGCCAACCCATTGATGCTGAAACCAGTTACAGCTTCAATGTGGCACTACCACTTACCATGTTTTCTTTTACAGGCAGCTCTGAATAAGTTGTTAGGATTTGACCTTGTTTCCATTGATATGGTCTCTGAACATATTATCGACTAAGTTATGATAGTATTGACTGGACTTGATGTATATTTATGGTGGTTAATATTTAGTAAATTGTAGATGAAGGTCTTGAGAGAATGAGGTCTGTTCATTGATGGTTATTGTATTAAAAATATTAAATTTTATTAAGTAATTAAATCATATACATTTATGTTATATGTAAGTGCAATATATGTACATCAATCTATGTTGAATTTGATGTTGTCCGGTGAAGCTGTTAAGACTTTGCTAGTACAATAGAGTAGTCAGTTTGAGAAAAAAAAAAGCTGAACTTGATATGTATTTATAGTGCAATGTAAGTGTGATATTTTAATTAAAAAGTGAATTATTTGTAACATGGGTTGTTACGAGTGAATAGGAAGTAGTGTATATATAAGAGGTTGACAGTAGGGATGTGGTTCAGGGTACCCGGTGTCGGTGTCCGGGGTGATCACGGTGCCGGTCTCCGCCTCCGTCTACCAGTCGATGGTCGCCTCCATGCAGCAGCAGGACGGCGTCTGCGTCGCGCCGCTCATGCAGGTCCCTCCGCCCTTGCTACACCTCGCACACGCATAGACACACACACCACATATAGACACGAGCACGCTCGCGCGATCACACATGCAGACAGACAAACAATAATATATAAACAACTTTTACTCAATATGAATATAGAAGCGATACTGTGCAGATGTCAGGCACAGTGTCTCAACTAAAAACTAGTCCGATCTCACTGCCCAGCAATACCAGCAAAATGTATATGAATTGCTTTATCATTGCATAGCTTTTAAATATATAACAATCAAGTGTCCACAGCGAACTCTAAAACTACTCAACCGATCTTTATAAAATATTGCCATTTATGTATTTAAGTCCAACTTGAGAGATAAAATTTCAATTAATGGCCTCGATATTCTTTAATTACAAATTAAATGATTATCAATACTGTTTATTGTTAAACGCCTTAAATTAGTTTGTTGACGGAAGACTGTAGGACCGACTGGTATACAAATCTCATAGATAAAGCTCAGGAATTTAATATTAAAAATAGTTTATTATAATTTTAATGAAATCTACAATTATTTCAAAACTAGAATACATAGGTAGATTTTTTTTCTATATATATGTTCTGCATTTAAAGATCTCTCAAAGTAGTATAAATACGGAGATGTTTTTCACACAATCAATATGTACTCCACACATTAAGACTAGAGTCTTCATCTCATTTAGTTTATATTCATAGTGAGATATATTATAGTATTATGCTTTAAGCTTGTTAAATAATTTATAGGGATATTTTTTTTAAATATCTATCAAGTGGGACCGATTTTAAAGATTTTCTTTCAATGATTTTCAGCTACCAATTAAATACAGCGACCAATGTATTACATTGTTACTTTCTCCATTATATTGTTATCTTTATGACAGTTTGTTTTGATAATAATTATATTATAGAAACTAAAGTAATTTACAAATGTGGTTATTAAAAAAAATGATTTAATTTAATAACACGTAAGATTAGTATTATTCTATTCAATCTCAAGTAAATGGGATATTAATCCAAAAGTTTTTTTTTTTAAATAACTAATAATTTATGCATAAAAATGCTTGCAGAAAGTTTTTATATGTATATATATAAATACTTAATAGAATTATAAAATATATAACATAATGGAAATGTATGTGTGAAATAAACTAATGGTATTTTTTAATATAAAACTAAGATATGTGTTCGACATCTTTAAAGCAGGTCCGTTAGAGAATGCATGTACATTGAGTTTTGTGGCTTGAGTTATTCCTTTGAGCTTTGTTCTATTTTTTATTGTTAATATTATAACCAAATCTGATAATATTACATCTTTTATATATTAATTATGCAGTTGCCTTTCAATTTTGGGTATAAATCTTCGCTTAGAATGTAATTTTTTTTTTATATATTTTCTTTTAGTCTGCAGACTCTTGGTCCGCACCTTTTTTTGCTTATATGTAGTTTTTTTTTTTACGTAAAAATCTTATCCGTGAGCATATATATATATATATACATTATTATTATTAGTAGTTTATTAAATATTCACTGTTTAATTATTATTAACTTTTTTTTTGTTTTAATGACGTTATTGTTTTATAGCGCTTGCATTTCCATTCTTTATGTAATATTTTCAGATTTAGTTATGGCTTATTTCAGTATTGTTGATATTGAGTGATGTTTGTTCTAAAGGCTATTTGTAAACGTTGCCAAATTATAATAAAAGCTATATAGAGATATTTAATTCAGTAAGATTTAGTCAAATATTGTTTTAAGTTCTCAAAGAACTGAATAAATGAAATTTTTATTAGATTAATAAGTTGTGATTGTGGGTGAAACTATACTAATATTATAAAGAGGTAAAGTTCGTGAGTTTGTGACGTTGTGACGTTGTAGGGGGTAATCTCAGGAATTATTATTATTATAACCGATTTGATACATTCCTTCAATGTTATATAGCTCATTTATCGAGGATGGTTATAGGCTATATATCATCACGCTAAGATCAATAGGAGCGGAGCATCAATGAAGAATGTTTCATAATCGGGTTTTCTTCGTCTTGAGAGCTTCCGCTGCATGTTGGCGTTAGACCAAAGTAAATATTTCACGCGAACGAAGTATAATTGAAAATTACTAAGTCAAACTCGATTTCCTCAGATTCTATTATATGAGTCTCTTGATACAGACAATTTAGTAGTATTTCATAGTTATGTATGGATTGTTAAACTTTTATCTACAGTATATATTACTTATTATAACCCAGTGCCATTGCATTGCTAGAAAAATAATAATTGCCTTTTGGTAGTTTTACTACCGTTTCCAGTAGTTGTTATTAAGATATTTAATGATATTTATGTTTATATGCCAATCTTACACTTCTCCAGGGCTTTCCTATGCTTATGTTATCATTAGACTATACCCTGGTAATGAATTCCTCATTCATTTTTATCATTCCCATATGGGGGGAAATTTTTGAAATATTTTTAAATAATACCCAACGATGATTGACTACAACGAACTTATATAACGTTGAGTTATTACAATTGTGATATTAATGTTAAATAGTTAAATTAAAGACTTAACTCTCTTGTAATCTTTAGTCCAAGAATCATACAATCTCCGTGAATGTAATTATTCAGTTAAGCCGAGTTGAGGCCTTATGTTGAAATATTATCTAAAATATTCCAGGGTAAAAATGAAAATTCGAAATTACACATCGTCTGGTCATCACGAGTTAAAGATATACTGGGCCTATAAGTGATACCTCATTGAAGCATAATATATTTGGTATTTGCACGTTTCTATGTACACATCAATATACATCTCATTTGCGCATTTTGACGTCGCCATAAGAGTAAAAAGGAGATGAACACGCGTTAGATGCAATAGCGTAGCCAGAACACTGATTTGGAGGGGGGGGCATTTACTGAATAGGGGGAGTAGAGTTACTGGACAGGGGGAAAAGTAAATTTGGAAGAAATACGTAGTAAACACATAAATTATAGTTACTCCCTCCTTCCCTGCTTGTTTTTGTTTTGTTTTCTCATGGGAAACAAGTTATTTATGATCTGAATGTCTTTTTTGGTTATAAATTAGGTGCTGCCTGTATGAATATCAGACAGTTACATTGCAATAGGAGGATATAGAAACTGTAATTGGGTTATGATTATTTACATTTAGAAATGTCATGCAAGTTTTTTGTTGCCATATTTGTTTTGTTGTAATAATTTCTAGCAATTTAGTATAGAGCTCGCTTCAGCGATTCAATGTATAAATAAGTACTATACGCTAGTCGTTTGTGATCATTTTATTTTAATGTATCACATGTGTAGTATAAATTTAGCTTATTGTGTTCTATATTAAAACCTATATGCGTATTAATTTAATCAAGGATTTAATTTTAAAAAATATTTCTATAAGTCTATGTACAGCATAGACAATCTATTTAGAGAGACATCTAATGTCCAATTCCATAAAGTTCGATGGTTATAAATTATTACTGGAGGGAAAAAACGTATATTATAGATAACAAATTTTTTTTATTGCGTAAAAAGTCTATATCGATTCATTGTCGATGGTTTATATTGACATGTTACCGAATTTTAACTAACTTTTAATTTAATAGGTAAAAGTTACAGATAAATATATATATATTTACAATATATCAACGTTAATTATGTTTTTTTAGTTTTATTACAGTTAATGTATAGTGCTTAATAATGCCTGCCATAATTATTTCTATATTTTTTTTGCCAAAGATAATTTTTACGCAATTGTTATTGTATAGTTAAATAAATAATTTATCGTCTGTTATGTCTCGCACTGTAAGTTTAATTTCGATTTATAGAAGAATATGATTATTTTCATATATATTAATATTAAGCAGAGGTTTTATTTTTAATTTTTGTAAATTATTATTTTCTAGTATTTGTCATTGGATTTGGCGATTTTTGTTGTGTTGTTGCGTGCTTGGAATTTTATGTGTATTTTTTTGTAATAGTTAATTATTTTAGGGTAATTCTATGTTTAACACATAGATTCCTAGTCAGTTATATATGATATTAAAAGGTTATGTATTTTTAACAGTCCAAAGAATATATTATGATTTGTTTTTTTGCCCGAACTGACTATGCTATCGGCCTTGCAAGGCCTTTACAGCTTCACCGGACTGAAGTTTATATTGTTTTTTGTTCCTAACTACTCTATTATACACATCTAAGTTGGAAATTTTAATCAAGCAAGTATCGCATTATTTGAATATGCATTTGAGTTGCAACATTTATTGAACATAGGGTCAGGTTGTGGTCAATCGATAATTTTTATTAATATAAATATTTTAAAAAGTCATCAGTATTTCCCTACGTTCCTGACTCACGTTGTCCCAAGCATGAGTTGTTGTTATAGTAAATCTCCGCTAATTATATGTTAATAAATGTGTGTGAATGTGTTTTTGGTTTTATTTGTTTGATTTGTCCTTGCACCCCTCACTGCTTACCCCACCCGTCTGCATGTCTATTGCGTTTTGTATTTCATAATTTCAAAAGACACCTGAAAATATATTTGGAAAAACGACTCTAGCTTATATTAGTGTATTATGTTTTTCAATACTAAAAACTATTTGAAAGTTATCAAATTTGCATTTTTTTGGTTTTAGTGTACTTGTTTATTGTGACTTAACTTTTTAATTTTGCTAGCTGCTACCCAATCGTATGTAATAAAAATATCCCATTTCAACCTATAATTGACTTTAAGGTCGAACTTTATTCAAATCTGATTAATTTTGTGATTAATGAAAGCTTTTTCACGTCATGTATTATAGACAATTAAAAAATATAATTGAATAAGATAAATGAGATATAATATTTACGTCTCTACAGTTCTCATTTTTGGTCTTGAATCATCTTTTTTTAATAATACAGTTCGTGTTTAACTCTTTCTGCCATTAGTCAATAGAGATACTTCCGGTACTATATATATATATAATAATGACATCTGTATTTTAATAATGTAGTGATATTTGTTATCTGTTGATAATGAAATAAATACCTATCTTCTTTTTGTCCTATTCTATGTTATTAATTCACAATAGTATGTGTGGGTGATGACAATATTAATTATTCTTCGATTGGATCTAATATAGGATTTGTTTTTAATGAATATTAATATAACAGAGGCAATATCCAGAAGCATAGAATATAAATCTTGTTAGTTATAGATTCTTTTTTTTATTAACTAAAACGTTAGGGATGATATTTGAAAGATGGCATAATTATATACATGCCAAAAAAAACACAGGTTTGCGTGTTCTGAACGACTCACTTGCCTAAGCATCCTAGGAATTAACATCCGAAACGACCTCAACCTCAAGAGATTGGGAATCCTGAATAGAGGGAGAGGGTTTTTCATGCCCGACCAACTATACCTTCTCTATAAGGCACAAGTTAGGCCGTGCATGGAATACTGTTCGCATCTCTGGGATGGTTTCGCTCAATACATCCTTGATGCTGAAACAGGTTGCAGCGACGGGCTGTCCGTATTGTGAATGATGCAGACATTACCAATAACCACAGTACAACAGCTTCAGTTGCGAAGAAATATCGCCTCACTGAGCGTGTTGGGAGCTACATTTCTAACTTTGTAGAAGTCTACTCTTTTTCTTTCTCTGGATCGACTAATTTATAGATATTGTATATTCTTGTTCGTACACGTATGGATACTATGGATGTTTTGTATAGACTTTTTATAATTTTATGGCACGGACTCTTTTATTGAAATTACGACTTCTACCATCACACATACGTTTGGATGGATCAATTAAATTGAAATACAATAATATTATCGTATAATGTAGGGAATCCAATTATTCATATTGTTGACGATTTGGAATCATGATATTTAGGTTGAACAGAACGGTGAAACGTTGGAAGCGATATCGATGGGCGGGGGCGTGGCGCAGGTGATGCTGCAGGGCGGCGGAGAGGCACAGGTTCTCCAAGTCCTCAGTCTCAAAGATGCTACTGTACTTACTAAGGCAATGGTAACGTATTTTCTCAATTATTTTTCTACTTTTTTTATATCAGATAGGAGGCAAAGGAACAGGCGGGTCACCTGGTTTTAAGTGTTCGCCGCCGTCCATGGACACTAGCAACACCAGGAGAGTAGCAAGTGCGTTGCCAGCCTGTGTTTTGGGGGGATGGGGAGATAAGGGCGGAGGAGAAGAGATGGGCCTTAGCAGTTTAAAACAAATACGTTATTTATTATTCAACCAATAATAAAGAGTCAATCTAATATAAAAAAAACTTTTCATTAGAATCAACAGAGTCATGGCATCAACAGAAACAGAAAAACTCGTAAAAAAAACTAAAACGTTTGAATAAAAGATAATGTGTATATAATGACAGATCAAAAGTTCAACAGCGAATTTTCTTAACTTATTTAAAAAGACATGCGAGTAAGGCATCCTGTTTAGTCATTTTTTTTTATATTAGCACAAAGGCTAGAATTTTTTTAAATGTACAAAAGACAAATAATTGTAAATTAACTTTGAAGTCGAAATTAGTGTAGCTTGCATGTCATCACGTTTGAAGTTAACACACATATTTCACATATAAGATTTTTTTTCGAACTGACTACGCTGTTGGCATTACAAGGCTTTTACAGCTTCACCGGACTACTAAGGCGAGCGCTTAAGGCACTCAACCGATTTTATTCAGGTAACATGCTCAAGGGTGCACGGCACACCTCGGCTTGGGCTGTTACCGAAGAAAAACCCGATCTGACCTGGCTAAACTATTCTAAGACATTCGTACAATTAAAAATTGCATAATTCAAAAACACAATATGTATATCGGAATGAAACGAACTAAACTAAGTACTCAATATAAGATAGTATATGTATTTTCCACAGCAAGTGAAATCGGAACGTGATGCAGTAGTGGCAGATTCCTAGCTACTAAGATTGGTGGCGAATACTCCGCCACCAGAGAGCTCTACATCCGACTGCTCCGACCTCTTGCAAGAGGAGACATAGCACTCGCACTTTCTAACAAAACGGACGACCTCTCTTTAGTTGGATTTTAATCAAAAAGAAGTTCTGACAATTAGTAGCAACCGAATGGCTTCCCCGTCTGCTTCCTCCTACGTTGTACAACATTCTACATCACTCACCTTTATTTTAACTTCGAAAGGTGTTTAAAACGAAACCTAAATAGCTAATACGTTAGCTATGAGATATTAGAGTGTATGTGTTTGGTGTAGGGATGAGCGATATTAGAAAAACATCGATGTCACCATCAGTTCAATAGTATCGATGTACGATAAACATCGATAGCAGAACATTGATGTTTTGCCAGTAAATAAAATTGTCTGTAAAAACAGAGGTCAGCGAATTATCGAAATCAAAACATGTATATGTCGATATTATCGACATTAAACCATCGATGTTTTTCAGCTAAACATTGATGTTTCTTCAACATCGATGAATATCGGTCATCCCCAGTTTGGTGTAATGCTTAAGATACCTGACTAATATAACGGGAATGAATGAATTTATGTGAGACATGTAGTTTCAAAAATATGAGACATTAATCAAAAAGCAAAATAGGCGATTCAATTTTACGTGATTGCTTACGGCTGCAGGTTTTAGAGTGCAGACAATGCTTAGAGGAAAGTGATGACCAAAAGAATCTAATTTAGGTTTTCGTCGAACGATCGATTTAAACTTGAATTGGTTAGGAATGTGGGAATCTATAATCGCTTGTAAGTAACATAGATACACTTAGACGTTTGTAACTGTTAAGAACAAGTAAACTAGTCGTTGTTTCTCGCGATTATTTATACATTTATTTTGACAGACATCCAACATACGGATAAAATTTATATATAATAATACTAAATTGTTTATTGTAATATTAAATTTATCGAATCATCATACCTCGCCGTGATTTCACATTGGACCAAGAACTTTAAGTTATTCGATCGATATCACCAGTGTAAATATTTATATCCACTAATACTGCCGCACAATTTATAACCACACTAGAGAACATGTTAAAGGTTTCGAAAAAAATGCGGTATACCATGAAATTTTATTTGCAATTCGTTACGTTATAAACTCCGTATATGAATTGCGCAGCAGAATATTTTTCATATATATGGCAACACAGATTTTTTTTTGTCAATTTTGGTATTTAAACAGGTTAATAGTAAGATGTATACCATATTATCTATGGATATAATTATATTTCACATGTTCGATCTATCTAATCGGATTTGATTATGTAATATACATTTTACTTATTTCGTATGTAAACTGTGGGACAATGAAAAGTATTATGAGAAATTGTAGTCCGGTGAAGCTGTGAAGGCCTAGTAAGGCCAATAGCGTAGTCAGTTCGAGAAAAAAATAATTATGAGACATTTTTGTGTTAGATACATTGAAAGAATGCACTAAAATTTCATATTTTGAAGAATTTCCCACCACAATGGAGGAAACAAAGGTGTTTGCTGTCAAATGCGCTTTTGTTGTGGCTCGAACAACAATACGTCATTTGGTTATAGACTTGTCATATCCGAGAGAGCGTTCTAGCTGTTCCTTTAAAAGAAATATAGACAAATGTAGCACTGAATTATATATAAAAATCGTTTTTCCGCGTACAGCGAAATATAGTCGAAGAAACTAATTAGTAGTAAGCTGTAAACAACGGTTTCCATTGCATTGCATTGCGTAGATAGATGATAAAATCGATTGAATTAAAAATAATATTGAATGGTTTTGCGTTCGTTCCAATCAGTCGCACGCGACACTCTAGTCTAATTTTATTTACAAAAATATAATATATTTTTATTTAAAAGACTTAATTTATATTTTTTATTTTACAAATCGTTAAATATAACTAAAGATTTGTGCAATAATTTACAGATCCATTCATTAATTTAATGTCAACGTTTAAAATTTACAATGCAATTCTATTAGAAATGGGTGAGAAATTTATAATTATAGTAGATAATAAACGAGTACATTCCCTAATTTATTTAAGTGTGTTTGTTGAGTATATTGTTGTTTATGTTTAATTTATTACGTATAGATAAATGTTTGTTACGTAAATCTATTTATTCTAGTCTACTTCGAGTCAATAGAAACGATGCTAGTCTTAACATCCTAATCGAGTGAAATTAATATAAAGTTATCGACACTTTTGTACGTAAATGTACCTATATGTATAATTAATGTGAAAATACTTAAATGTAACTTGAATAAACTAATTACGGTATATAAAAAAAGTTATTACTCTTAAGCAGGGTTTGGACGGTAGACATCAACAATCATCAAATTACTAAATGCATCATTAGAAATATATTCCAAAAAGTCAGTGACATTTTATAGTTTCACAAAATGAGATCATGTGTTAAATTGTAAATAAACCATAACGAATCCATTTAAATTCACTTTTAAGGTAAAATTAATTATACAAAAGTATAGATTGAACTAGTCTCTAAGGTAGAAAATATAGTACAAAAGTGGTGTGACATAATGTGAAGGAATTACAATTTTTAAAAGTTTCAGCTTTTTGAAAGATGGGAGAATTATAGTATTATTTTTTATTGTTTGTTTCTGTCCATATTCTATTTTTGTTTATTAATTAATTTATTTTTTTACCAACGTCCGGATTGCGTTAATAACATTGATTATAATAAAGCACAATTTTGTTGTTAGTACAATGAATACGTGAATGTAAATAGCGGTATGACTGTGTGAATATAGCAATCATTAAAATATTTACGTATAAAATCTTTTTTATTCACCTAAACCTCAGAATTCATGAAACTTTATCTCAAACTAAACAGCTTTTACTAGTATGTGGTTGAAGTAATATATTTATTTCATACTAACTTTTACACGTGAATTCGTTCGCGTGAAATTATGAAAAAATATGTTGTTCAATGTAAACATGTTCGTGAGATGTGCGCTCACGGACTCCAAAATTAAATATAACAGAATTGAATATATATGCATGTAATTTAAAGTACAGTTTCTTTTTGGTCAATGTAGCGGCGGATTATGTTTCATTTACAGGTATATAGTTTTATAATAATGCAAAATTTCAGGACTTATTGTCAACTTATAGTCTACAATTCAAAATGATTAATACTAATTCTGAAGACCGAAGAGATTTTTCATATTAAACCATAAATGTATTATTACCTTAAAAATTTTATAGTTCAATTTCTTGTAGAACAGACAAGTGATTACTGTTTTATGGTCGTAAAAACTTATTTATATTGACAAGATGTGCTCATAATAACATTTTATAGATATATTTTCACATGATGTATAGCTCGAAACTTTCGTGTTTTCGAAAAAAAGTTAGCAAGGGGGTTATGTTTTGGGTTAAAGTTCCAAACATGTGGGTGTTGGTAAATTCGGTTCCGTACACTGTTAGCATAGTAAGAGCTCGCCCGAAATTGCATGCAGCGTTACTTCTTTCCTGCGGTGTTTAGGAACCTTATGTTTATTTTTTTTTTCTCGACCTAACTACGCCATTGACCTGTGTATGTTTATCATTTCAAGCATATGTTGATGTTATTGTAAGTATAAATTAGTATAATATAAAGATATCAAATATTAATCGTAAAATTTTTGACTTTAAAAGCTTTTCAAAAGAACCTTGAATAGCGTTTCTAAAAACCAGTTTAATCACTATGAACGAAATTTTGGACCAATTTATTGAACATGACCCAAATTTTGGCAAGAGTTCAAAGGCAAGACGAGGTGTTATGGATTTCTTATCCACTTACGCATAACTTCTTACATAGCGCAAACGGAAAACGCAAATTACATTAGATACCTTCTTGATCAAAAGATAGAAAATTGGGAATACAAAAGAGACTGAACGATCTGAAAAGCAAACATACAAACTTTGCATTTTATTTAGGTTTATAAGTATATTCGTTTATTGTTTCTGTGTTTGTAAGAAATAAATTTTTGTTTTATTGTTGTAAAAACATAATGAATAAATGTAATGGTAGAATACCTGATTAATTTGCTACACATCTTCTCCTAATCGCATTATTTCAATGATGAGTTAATCCCGTTTTACGAAGTTTCATATAAGCTCTAGTTTGATAGACGGTATACCATGCGTGAAACGGGGTGTTACTGTGTTAACACACGGAGTAAAAAAAGGGGTCTTCTTCTTCCGTGTTATTATCATATCTAATTACACGTTACATGTTGCAATAACCGTGTACTTACAAATGTTACTTAATAATTGTTTTGTAGGTGGTAGATCCACGCTGAGGCTATAACTGGTTTCAATACGAATGGGTCGACTCGCCCGGGGTAGTACCACCTTCTCACAGAAAATCGACGTGAAGTAACAGTGCTTGCATTGTTGCGTTTCGTTCGGTCAGTGAGAACGCCGGAGGCCTACCTCCTCCCTCTCTCTTATCCCTTCTTCTTTACCATCTCCCTTCCTCTCCAACACAGGCTGACAACGCATTTGCGACTCCTGTGGTGTTGCTGGTGTCTATGAACGGTGGTGATCACTTATTATGAGATGATCCACCAGTTCGTTTTCCTCCTATGATATATAAAAAAAAAGTAATTTGATTTCTTTCTGGAAAACAGTTTATTGAGAGTCACGGGATTACTGGCTTTACTTTTCTTATGATCATAAATCGTGTATGCGTATTGTAAATACACTTGGAACGTTTTCTAAGACAAGAAGGACCTATAGAGTTAAAAAAAATGGTTACTATATAGCAGAAAAGAGTTGCGAACATTGCAGTGAACTTCAACACGGAACAATGTCAGCTTATTGCGGAATTCTAAGTATCAAATTACGTAAACCAAATATAAATCTAATAATATAATTTCGGAGTCGTTCAAATTTATCAAGTAAAAAATAACGATTGTTCCAGGTTCCAATAGCTCTAAGGGCACACGAAAAAACATGTTATGATTCAACGGTTAGGATCCCATCTAACCCCCAATAAATTTTGATACCTGCTCTATGCGTCAACCGCTATGTTATCCACAAACGGAAAAACGCTGATATCGACCCACCCCTATTACGTATCGCAGAAAACGGTACATGGTGGTTCCGGTATGAAAAATACAAATTATATACCAATTGTCACCACAACAGTGAAGCAACTTTTGTGCTGCCTGAAGTAACCAAATCTTTCTAGGACCCAGTTTAAAAACAAGGAGTATTTTACATAACGGCTGAAAGAATCAAAACACCTATACCTTTTTGTGATCAAGATTTAGCTATTTATGGTAAAATTTGCTCTTACTAAGTAGGAAATTAGGATAACAATGTACTTTGGCAGTAATAATTTTTTTTAGAAGTGCAAAAATTTATCTATCCGTATAGTAGGCTGAATAAAAATCGTCCCAGTAAAAGAAGTTCTTGAAGAGCTTTTTTTAGTTTCTTTCAATTTACCATTTTAGGAAAATACATAATTTATTTGCTTGCTATTTGTATACACCAATAATTCTGAGCTGATACAGGGACTAACTCTGTTCTTGCTTCCAGAAAGAGGTATATTTCCTAAACAGGGATATTTGACCCAATACTTTTCAAAATAATCCAAGTCCAAATTTATTTGGTTCATCATGTATAGAACTCGATCATTTAAAAAAATAAAGCTTATGAACAGTTAAAACTGGACTTGATTCATTATGAAACACATTCTCATTTACATGCAGGATAAGAACATTCTGTCATGAGAAATAAAACACATATGTAACACTAATGTATTTATACATTAGAACAAAGCATGTCGATTTCAAATGATGGATAAGGAATACTTTAGTCTTTGCTTCACACAATGCAAAATAAAAAGTTGACAACAAAACTATTATACAAATTTTCTACAACATAATGTGATCGCCTTACATCTCATAAACATTCTCTAAAGCTAATTCTGGTTTGTCATAGCCGAGCTCCTCGGGTGTCTCAATGCCCAGTTCTGAAAGTGTTGGCTTGATTTCCTGGATGATGTATGGGTAGATTTCATTCACTTTACTTCCGCATTTGTCTTTACATGCCTCAATAAACCTGACAGCGAGGGCATAATCGTTAACTCTCCTGCAGGCGTGAAGGGCAGATTTTATGATTCTCGGGTCAGGCACCAAGTCCATACCACAGAGGTCGTTCATCCCTTTGCGGATTTCCCAGCCATCAATATCTTTTCTGTTGAAGAAGGCTTCATATCTGAAAATAGTAAATTAAGAAGTTTTAGAGCTGAATAATTTTATTACATCAATATAAGTATCTAATTTCTTTAGCCCAATATTAATAAGAACTAATTCCTACTAAGTAGTAAGTTTATTATCAAAACAGATAATGTAGTTGCTTGGTTACATTATACAGAACATACAAGCAAATACAGCCAAGATACAAAAACAATACGGCTTTTGTCATAAAGTGAGATAAATTAGAAACTGTCAATATAAAGTGTATCTTCAATTGATTTCAGTAGTTCTGAACAAAATTTTTATTATCAAAAATAAAATCTATACTATAATAAAACTGTAACAAGTCGAAATTTGTACATTAAATATTTTTTGAAAATTTTAATCAGGGTAGACTATGTTATCGATATAGAGGCCAAAAATAATCTTTTTACAATTTTTGTCTGTCTGTCTGTCCCTATGAACACGCATCACTCTGAAAGTACTGAACCAATCTTGACGAAACTTGACATAGTGATAACTAATATTACGAGATTACATCAAAGATGATGCAAACGGGTTGAATGGGATGAACGGGTTCTAGGCTTATATTAAAAAAAATCACATATAATCTGGGTATATATTTGAGTGAGTCCGTGGATTGTTTAAATTCACAATTGGAAACGGTAGTTGTTTCTGCATTCGGGTATCCATTTTATTAAATTTTCACGTTTCAAAATACAATTGATAACCAAGTGAAGATACAGTGATAACCACTTTGGTGCAGACGAAGTTGCACAGGTCAGCTAATCAAAAATAAAACAATTAACTTATAAAATTTACAATAAGTAATCATAACCAAAATGTATAAAGTACTATCTAATCAGTAGGAAAGATTGGTTGGAAGTAGTGAATATTTGTGGAAGCATGCCTTAATTGAGGTAAATAATATAATATAAAATAAATAAAATAATATCTGTAAGACTCTCATTATTCCATTCCTATCTCACTTCCAGGACATTCAGTTGAAAATGAAATGTGTCTAAAGGGCAGTCAGATGAGCCAGAGTAATGACAAATTTAGTATAGGTTGTGTTGCTGAACCTACTCATGGAGAATTAGAGACTTGCTTAACTGCAAACCAATAAAATAACATTTAGCTGAATAATTATTTTCTTTTCTTTCTATTATTTTTTGTTCATACTTTAAGTCCATTTAGATACATAACTAAACCACAATTACAAAACCAGAAATATTAAATATGAATTCTGAAAGTCATGGCAACTTGTATTCATTATATGAAATAGCACAGTTAAAGGAAATGTTGCTTATTTTTTCCACATAGCAGTCAAAACAGGAGCGTTATGGGGTCATTTATAGATAAAGTTAGCTTAAATAAGTGCTTCATTGTTCCAATTGTATAAAATCTTACATGATTACAAGGTAAATCTTGTAGTCCGGTGAAGCTGTAAAGACCTTGCTAGGTCAATAGCGTAGTAAGTTCGAGAAAAAAAAAAAAAAAAAAAAAACAAGGTAAATCAATTCTTTGCTCGTATAATCCGAGTCCGATTCGTTTAGTGTAATATTATCGATTTTATTTCAAAATTATACTAATTATTGGTAAAATTCAAGCTGGCATCGAACATTCTTCAATTTTATAAAAGTACCAGTTTCAAAATTGCAGAAATAATAGCACATTAGGAAAGTCAACAATGGTATGAAAATTATTACTGATAAACCTTGCATTGATATAAAGTCAAATAGCCGACAAAATCATCAATATTTCAAGTTACATAACGTCAAGCTATGATAAAATTCTAACCTGGAATCGAACTCGTCGTCAGACTCGACTGGTCCACCGTGTCCTCTTCTTACTGACACGGCGCTGACCCTCGCGGCTGGGACCAAAGACCTCATCAGGACATGGGCCAATGCACCTGAAGCTGATTTCAACATTTTGTTCGGAAGTTTTACTAGACTTTGGCAGGATAACAAATGGCTGCCCAAGACCACAGATTATAAATTTTTACTTGCCGTTGGCTGCGCCTGACAACTTATATAGGGTTGTCTCAAGTATTGATTTGCATTTTATACCATAGAGTTTTAATCATTAGACTAAAATCAGGTTTTTTAGATGATAACAACTGTGTACTACTAAAACACAGAAAATCAATTGTTTGTTTTAAATTAATCATTGTTTTATTAGTGTTTCTTTGAAATTATTTTAATGTTTTCTTATAATCTCTTGGAATTTATAACAAATCGGAACTAAATAAATGTTTAAATACTAAAATTATGTTCCTATAAGCGCTTAATGGGAAACAAACAAGTCCTTGCCGTAATACTGTGTACTTACTTACTATACAGGTACAACATATTATATAGAGATAACTTCACAGAATTTTTACCTTTTAATAATTGTCATAATGAAATCATACTCTGTCTATATCAAGTGAATAATATATCTATCCCGTAATTTTACCGGTTATGTTATTAATGTGAAATATCTATAGGTGCAGGTAAACCTGACTGCTGGCGTGGCGAGTGTGTGAGACGTGGTGACGGGATGCCATGCGCAAGCAACTGCCCGCAATCTCTCTTACCGCACTGACCTTGTATACCTATAGTGTTATTTGACATTCCTTCGATTCAAACAATTTCTAAGTTTCACATCTGCCATGCGTCCCGTGACGGCTCAATATTTTTTGTTATCGTATTCAACCCTGCGTTCATTATTTTTATTTCATTCTGCAATTTCTGACAGTTAACTATACAAATAATGGCGTTAAGGTGAAGATTTCATGTAAGATTTAAAAAAAAATTAGAAAAAGATATAATTGTTACATACAAAATGTAAAACAACGCTGAATCATTGACAAAACGTTGTAGTCCGTTGAAGCTGTTAAAACCTTGCTAGATCAATAGTCAAAAAAAAATAAATTACAATAAGACATTCAGTGGTAATACTTTATTCATAAAGAATTGTGATCTGTTAATAAAATTTATAATTGTTTGTAATAAAAACGATAATGAGTACAAATTAAATTAAGCTTTTAAATCTAATAATACAAAACATGTTTACTTGTTTTTGGAAATTTAAATAATAATTATTGTATGCTTAAAACTTTTTGGTCCTCTTATATTTTCCTTCTTCTTTTTTTTTTGTGTGCTGTGATACTTTCTTGACCACTATCCTCTTCAGAACTGTCTGAGGAACTTGTATCACTGTCACTGCTGGATGAACTGCTATTAGAAGAACTATCTGAAGCCACACCAGTGCCTTGACTAAGATCCATTACACTTGCTATCTTATAGAGGTCCGGTTCCTTTGTTTCTAAGGTTTTAAGCCATTTCTTAGATAGTTTCGGCCGTCCGCGTACGGTTTTGTGCCAAACAACAGGAAAATTTGTACGACTGCAGAAGTTTTGTGTGACAGCTACTGTATCATCTAGATTGAGTACAACATGCCACCAACCACCGGGGACAAATACTGTTTCACCTGGCTTTTGAAGAATTTCCACCTGAAAATTATTATTAATCTGAGTCTGACAATTTGTATATGCTATATAATGAATGTGTTTTTATTTCTTAACTCGTTTTTGTTTGTTTGTTTTTGGCAGACATGAAATCCCCCCGACAGTAAATAGTGACTGCAGCCTATGGCTATGTATATATGTACATGTATACTTCAGTATTAAGGCTTGTTATAATAGTTTGCTATTTTTGAGGACTTAGTAGGAAAACTTATGTCTCAGTATGTTGTCAACTATACCTATGAAACTGAAACACAAGTAAACACATTGGTATTTTGCTACAGTGTATAGTGTTAGTGCTTCCACAGTGTCTTCGACTGCTGAGACTCAGGTTGTTATCCTGTCAATCTTTTACAATGATTATAACTGGAATTCACTACGATACGAAAATGAATACATGGTATAACTATACAAAATTAAATTATTTTTTCCTTTCCTATCCAAGAACGTTTCATAGAATAGATTAACATGAATTGGTAATTCATTGTTAAATTAAAAATACAATAGATTATACCATTAAATAATAGTACACAAAATGAAATAAAATAAAATTTATGACATACTGGTTTATATTCTTTTGGCCAAGAATCCAGTTGGGTCTTCGGGTAAACCAGTTTGAACCATGTAACAGCTTCATCTCTTTGTTTCCCTCCCATTGCTCCTGTCACTTTAATCAATTCTCTCGGAGTCTGTGTTGGAAATAGACACCATCTCTTATGTCCAAACACTAGAGCATTCCATGCACTTGTTCCCAATGGATCTATGTGAATCCCTGTTCCAGAGCGTTGTGGTCCCATCACAAACCAACGATATGGTGGCCTTCTTTCCTCACCACAATACTTAAATAAATCATCCCTAAAATATTTTGGGACTTCATAGTCTTCGAGAAGTTTTTTCCTTCTCGGATGCTCTCCGAAACTGCTATCAAAAATATAAAGAGGACTATCATCAGTCGTTGTCCTCATGTACTCTATATAATACTTCATTTTCATTTTAACACTGTAACCTTCATTGTCTTCACCACATTTAAACTTTTGGTTACGGTACTTTTTGGCAAGTCTGTCTAATGTCCACTTACAGTTTGCCTTCCAATTAGTCTGGACATTAGTTATAACAACTGGTTTATATATTTTTTCATATGTCTCTATAAATTCTTCTGGTTTGATTTGATTTTCACTTATTCTATCCACATTGTCATTACATTTCAGAAATTCATCAAAATTATTGTGGTATTTTAAAGCAGTCCATTGCAATTTGTCAGCTAATTCTGTAAAGTAAAAACTATGTATTATATAATATGTCACAAGTTTTATAATTAACTTTTTGCAGTAGGATAGAATTGTCCTGCAAAAAAATAATTTAAAAATGGATCAGTCGGATGGATGGAATGGAAGGAACTTCTGATCCGATTTGAAAAATTCTTTCAATGTTAGCTCATTTATCGAGGATAGCTATAGGCTATATATCATCATGCTAAGGCCAATAGGAGCGGAGCACCAATTAAGAATGTTTCAAAATCAGGGTTTCTTTTCTCTTGAGAGTTTCTGCTGCATGTTAGTGTTAGCCTAATGTAACTATTCCATTGGAACGAAGTCGCAGGCAGAGGCTAGTATATAATATAGAGGGGTTTCATTCCATAGTATATATTGATATGAACCACAACAGCACAAATGATGTGCACTCAACCATAAAGTTCAGTAAACAATAAAATCTTTCACACTTAGTTCAGAAACAAAGTATATTAAATTACACTATTACAGTATTTTATCCATGCTTTTTGAGGTATAATACAGAACATGAAAATAACTGCTTGGAAAGGATTTGTCACACTTGAGAAACAGCCTCATTTGTTGGTTAAGGTTAGGTTACCTATGTCTATATTGTCACTTAGTGAAAGGGCAGATAGTTACAACTATTGTTTATATGAAGAGAATTACATGGGTAGTTAATTCAATAAATTATAATCGAGTTTTATTGTACTTATCTAATATACATTTGCACATTTACTTTCTCATACATATACATAAGAATACTGTAGGCTATAAGTGAAATTTGTACTATTATATAAATGTCTCTATATTAATTTTTTATCCCAATCTGATTACTTTGTTTAGCCTTATGTACTTTTGTTTATACATTAGATTATAATCCCAGATATATGTCATTATAGTTATAAGAATCAACATTCACATGTATAAGAAAGATTAGGGCAAGGACGTAACTATCTCATATTTTTAATTCTGTGCTCTATCTACAGTTATGTGAGCAGACGTGATACTTTTCGATTGTAAAAAAGTATTCAGGGCCGTCCCGAAACACGCTTCCGACATCACAGATTTTTCTAGAATTTTACTCATAACCTGAGAATAATTATTTACGTTGGTACTTTGTAATACTGTTTTCTTTTTCTATGTAACAATATAATATGTAAAAATAACAATAAAAATCGGTTAACAACACGAAACAATTTTTTTTAGTCTGATGGTATACTAACCGGGTCTAGCTTTCCTTTTAACTTCTTTGATACGTTTTTTAGCTTTATGAGATAGTTTATGCTCACTTTCCATAATAATATAAAATAAGTATATTTAAAAGAATTAATAATAATTCCTATGTTAAGTTTTTTACAGGATTTATGACAGTGGTGACACAATTTTCATGTCTTTTCACTCAGTTCTACTAATTATCACAGACAACATTGTATTTTTTTTATTATTGCTCGTGTCCTAGTCTATGATTCATAAAAAGAGGTCCAACTTTGTAAAATTTGTAATTTTTGTAACCTATCAACTGGTATTTAAAAATATATGTTGAAATCTATTTATATAATCATAGCTTATTTTTTATTTAATAATGATATAAAATATTTTTCTCTGTTGGCAATTCAACCATCCGTTTTACCAAGCATTCGCACTTTGTTGTCTGCAATTTTAGCATTGAATAATTCTAAATTGAACAATTACATGTATTAAGAAATCAATTTTGGATTTTTATATAGGTTATAGTATAAATTTAATAAATTATTTTTTATTAATAACTTTATTTGAGTTTTACTAGTTCAAAATTAAAAGTGTGTAACTTGACTTTTGTAGCGAAACAAATTTCAAATGTTCCAGTCTGAAGTGTGTAGCTAGTTGGACGTAACTGTCATTCTGGGTGTAGAAATTTATTTTGTAATTTTCACCGGTTCTCATGTGTAACTTCCTAATGTGTTAAGATTTTTTGAACAAAGGTTTATTGCGAAATAATGTTAAATAGTGTATGTGGTGTATAAACGTGTACAAAAATGGATGAATGTATGATGAGGATTCATGATGGCGCCCACATTAATATAAAAAGAACAGATGGTAAGTTTGTTATTCGTGAAATAAGTACGTTAGGATTGTGATGTCGTTTGTTTTTCGCCTTTCTCTATAAACGGCAATGTGATATCGAACGTTGGTTGATGACATACAAATTCGGTATGATTCAAAATATCACCCGATGACTTATGTTTCGAATGTCCGTTACTCAATTTGTACACAGATAAATCAGTCATTTATGCTATTCAAAAATGTACAGTTGTTCCAACGAGGTGCCGGGCCTAGTTTCTTCTCAAACAAATATTAAAAATTGTAGAACCTTTAATAATAATAGAAATATATATTGAAGTTCAACTTTTCAATTTTTATTTTTTTGACTGCAAATATATATAGTTTCAATCAATATTGTAACTATATAAGAGAGTATTGAAATATCTGTATAAGAACAAAAGATCTTTCTTGTATGGTATTTATCTAATAAGGTTTTTATAACAACAATACCATGTATAATTTGTACAAAGAGTTTTTATTACATTTAAGGAATGTATGTTACTACAATCTTTGGACTTATCAACTACAGAAGCATATAATCTGCTTGTAATAGGAAGTATAAGAACTAAAAGATCCTTCTCTTATTTGGGAGAAAGTGTGTTTGAACACAAATTTGAAAATATCAAGATATAATGTTTCTTATACATAATTAGCAGCGCTATAAAAATAGTTTTTTTATATTTAAATTTTAAAATGTTAGTATCTTTTTGTATATTTTGTGATATAGAGTTACATAAAACACAACGGAGCAATGTGATAAGTAAGCCTGTATAAAATAATATATTTTAGTCTCTGTCTGCTATTTATTGCATAAAATATTTTTATTATCATTTGTTGTTTATCTTCTCAGGTCAGGATAAATAATTGTTTAATTTCTTTTTTTATCAGCCAGTGGGCTTACCATATTAATTTTTCCATTATAAGGTAAAAAGCATAAGGAATTCGTAAAAATATTCTCTAATAAATATATTTCAACACATTTTGTTGTCAGTATTTTCTAAATCATTAAAAAATTTAAACAACTTTTATGTGTTGAATACAGATATTCTTGATAATATTTTAGGGCATAATATAATTATATATAAATATATATATTAAAAAAAAAGTATATATGTGATTTCATAAACTTTAACACCTTATACCTGATCACTTTGAAAATTGACAGATATAAGTGTTTTTTCTTGGTCAAGGTTTCTTTCTGTAATTTTAGGGAGAATTGCAACACTTCAACTTACATATTGTACAAATGAACATTATGATTTTTTTTGATAAGTAGATATTTCAATAAAGAATACATACAACAATCGTGCTGCATCAAAATGCATAATATATGGGTGCTGAGCTGATACAGAGATAGGCATATATTTAAAAATAATAAACAGCTCTGACAGTATTAATAATTTCATTTTTAAATGAAAATGCAGTGGAAGTAAATTTATAAATTGTCTTGGAAAACATAAATGGAGAAGGTTTCATTTATTTGTATAGTATGATTTCCTGTTGCATATAAATATACTTAGTATGAAATAATTTACCTTTTTCACACTGAAGAAGTGAAGTATGTGTTAAATGTAACTATATATTCTTTTAAAACTTGACGAAGGAGGTTCTCAGTTTGATTCTATTTTTTGAATGTTTGTTTTTTCAGAGTTTTGTCATGATTTGATAAATTGATTGTTTTATTGTAATTTATTTTCAAGGAATGTCTCATTTTAATTTCATTTGCAATGGACTTTTGATTTTGAGGGGACACCAGGAAACTCTTCAGAATCAAATAGGAAATGTGTAAATTATAACTGAATGAAAATAAAGGAGATATTGGTACTCTATGACAGGCCAAAATTATGTAAGACCTTACTATGACCTTTTTTTAGATTTATTTTATTCATTGTTAAAACTTTTTTGCTATAATTTGTATTGAATTTTTTACTGAACCTTTATTAATGGTCAGAATAACTTATGTTATGACAAATTTATACATAACATTTTTAATACACTGATATTGTGATGCTAGTTATGAAGAGCAAATTATATAAGTACAGTATATCACTACACTAGCTGTTTATTTCAGTTTTACTAGCGTTAACTTTTCAGAAACCTCATTTAATTCAAGATAAAACTTTGTAATTTTTGTGTGAACAATCGTTATGATTTTATTTTAACATTTCATTACATAAATCATACTTTATTATTTTTTGGACTTTTTAAAATCATTATGATAATCGTGATTCTTCTGGCGTCGCTATAGACGATGTCGGCCTTGCGTTACACCCTGCTATATACGGCACGTTGTTCGACCGGCGCACGCGCACGTATCGTCGCAAGTTCCAAATACAGCGCGCTTTTAAACACCGCAATTTTATAATCTATAATCGCAATGAACGTGTCTTTATCCCGCATGTTTTCCTATACCATACATTTTATTACGATTAAACTTTTATAAATCATTTTGCGAATGTCTGTGATTAGTGCAGCCAATTTATTATGAACTAGCTGTGCCCGCGACTCCGTCCGCGTATGACCTAATGTTAAAAAAAAGAGTGACTAATAAAATCATCTGAATGTATTGAGTCCATTTACTTATCTACTCTTCTCTCGTACTAAAGTCGCGTCGTCATCAAAATTACAATAACTTTTGAGGTTTCACCGTGAACGTATTACTGTAGCAGTGACGCGTGTTCAAAGACCGACCAACATTAAAAAAAAAAAAAATTTTGAAAATATTCTGTCACTTACTCCAAGACACCTGCAACAATTTTTTCCACGAAAATCTAAAAAGTACATACACGTGACATTTAAATTCTTATAATGTATATGATATAGATATAGAGTTTTTTTTTCCTCGAACTGACTACGCTATTGACCTAGCAAGGTCTTAACACCTTCACCGGACTTCACTGGACACGATACACAGATGTTAGAGCCGAAGTTGGAGTTACCGATAATATCAATGTGGTTGGGTTCAACTTTAAGCCCTTATTTATTTTTTCTTGTTATCTAGAAAATGCTGCCAAGGTTCAGAGTAGACAGATAAAATGGAGAAAAAACTGGAGAATGTTGGTTGGAAAATTGGTTGATAGAAAAAAACTTGAACATTTGTTTTGCGATTTCGGTGGTACATCGAGGTTTTTCTCCTATAGTCTTATATGGTGTATCCTTACCAGGCTGCTCCAAATTCCGGTATCTCTGTTCATTGATCCAAAACGATGGCGGCATAGATAAGGACGTGAGGAATAGAATAAAGGCCGGGTGGATGAAATGGCGAAGTCTTTGGGGTAGCTTGTGACCCACGAATATTTTATTAAACCCAAGGGGAAAGTTTTTTAAAACTATTACGAGACGGGTCAAGCTGTATGCATCTGCGCTGGACTACGAAAGAGACGGATGAGAGAAAATTACACGTGGCAGAGTTGTGAATGTTAAGGTGGATGTGTGGTGTAACTAGATCGGATTAGATTAAGAATGAGTTTATCAGAGGAAGTTTGAAAATAGCACCAGTGACAGAGAAGCTGAGGAGGAATAGGTTAGCATGGTATGGGCATGTCATGAAGAGAGATGAAAACCATATAACTAGAGAAGTTTTAAGTATGATAGTGGACGAATATAAGAATAGAGGAAGACCGATAAAAGTATGGATGGACTGTGTGAAAAACGATATGTCCGTAAAAGGTGTGAATAATGAGATGACATCTGACAGGAGAGGGTGGAAATAGAAAACATGTTGTGCCGACCCTACTTACATTAGGTGGGATAAGAGTAAGAAGGTGATGGTGAGATATTGTGATAAGACATAGATAGTTACATTCGTTTTGGTGTATGCACAGAGATTGGCGTCATTTTCAGACGTCACCATCGTTCATCGTATTGCAGTAAAAAAGTTTAATAGTAGATAATGAGAGTGAACTAAGAGTTCGTATATGTATAATAATAACAATATATCATTATCGAAAATATCTAAATCAATATCTGAAATAAAGTTACTGAATTCCAACTAAGAAATTGAGTTCTTGGCGGGAACTTAGTCTGTCATGTAGTGTTATATTTAATTCATAATCTTGTGTTACTCAGTTCTGTACTTGGAATATTATTGGTGGTGTTTTACTTGTTGGGATGGATGGGAAATAATACCACGGAGTATGAATTCCAAGATACCACAAAAACTCTCTGGAAAGTTCTAACAAGAAGGCCACCATCTTGTTAGAACATTGAAAATATCTCAAGACACTTGTAATACCCTGATAATTATTTACACGATTGCTTGCTAAAAATTGAATAAAAAAACGGAGAAATTAGTTATTCTAATATTTATCTAATATATTGATGGATGGTCATGCCAGCATCCTAATGAATTCATAAGCGTCACAGGATGCCATCGATGCCACTTGTCACTGCGGTTGGTTCATCAACGGATGGCAATATACGGCCAAGGGTATCGCAGCACGTCGATCTAGTTCAAAGGTTATCGTATCGATTTCAAAACAAAACAATATCGTATCGGATTACCGATCATGTAGGGCAGGTCATTAATGGTTTAGATTTACCCGTTATAAATATGTGGAACATGGAAATCACTAATACAATATATTTTTTTAAATTATGTTTAAGTTCTGATAGTAAATTTATCGACTTGTTTAATCTAGGCTTTGTTAGAGAAAAACGTTACGACTAATGGATCAGGTAGGCAGATGTTGTCATATCATAGAACTTCACAAGTCAGAAATATATTAAGAAAATGAATGAAAGAATGCTGAGAGGCTGGAAACTTAGAATTGTGTTTTTTTTTTATATCTGACAAATTCTAAACAATAATAAAAAAAATTAAGTCTGAAAAAAAAAAACTAGACTTCGATCTACTTCATGCTCCCATCCCCCATAATCAAATAGTTAAAACAATTAGGAACAGACGTGCACCAGCTTTTTTATACCTAAACGAAACTGAAGTAACATATGATGTCAAGGATGTAGCGTGTTTGCCGAATAATTCTGGTTTGTTCTTCGTCTATAGTAAATCTAATTTCCTTCTCGCATCTTGAAACGGTTTAACTTAACCGATCATTTTATTTTTTATATAAGTTGATAAGAAAGACATTCTACTAGCATAGTTTAAGATTGTTTCTTACCTTCCCGGTTAATATCATTGGTAATTCGTATTGATTCTTTTCGTTTAAAGATGAGTTAAATTCAATTCCAATCATTCGTATATGTTTCATATTTTTTAAAGAATTCAGTTGTTTTTTATAAACCGAGAACAAAGTTCAAATGTTGCTGTTCATAAGATTTTTGTTTTTTTTATAATCTTCTAATGTAACATGTAAAAAATTTGAAGATCTTGAGAAACAACGTAAAATATTAGCAACGACTAAAATTGGATTTTGCTTATTTTGAAATGTAACCAGTCGAATGTTAACTTCTTTATTTGTATTATGTTCATTTGTTAGTGTTAATTGTTAGCATGAGTCGTAGCTATCAGCTATTTAAATATAATTCCTGACCACTGGTACGTCGCCCACGAAGCCTGCCATCAAGGTTGAATCATCGTTCGCTTTGCCCTTTTGGGTTGACATTATTTGTAAATTCTCACGAACACGACATGTTGTATTCATTTAAAATCGAATTACATTTTCATACGTTTTTTAACATTTATATAAAACGCTAAACTTAGAGGAATGAAGACCGGGTCTCACTTGCTCCTGCTTGAATATACCTATAGTTGCGGCATTATCAACTTGAAGCTTATAGCTAGAAGCGGATAGCTTTCCTTTGCATGGAGGTAATGAGAGGTTTATGTCGGAATTTTACCGGCTAAAAACAGCTCTTAGCGTTTTTGAGGGATCGCGCAAGCATGCCCGCAACTTCCGAGACCCTCAATTTGTGAAGAGGCTATATATCCCTTTAGGCTTTGGTTCTAGAAGCACTGACTTATCCACCACGAATTTTAAATCCCAACTTTCGTACTAGGACTTCATCACTATGGAAAGCATTGATCAAACAAATATTTTATCGATTTTTTATGATACATTTTTGTTAAACTCAAGACCTTTCGCTTGAAATGAAGAAATGGGAAAGTTATATAAGTCTTAAGTTTTATATGTAATAGCTATATACGTCTAATCTAAACAAATAACTAATAACTTATCCACAATCCTTGTATAATTTGTTAAATATGATTAAATTTAACGTCATCGTTTGATGTATATACGGACGTGTAGGTTTCTTGGCATGTAAAAACACTGATCTTATATGTTTCTAGATGTTCGTTGTCCGTTTTTGTATAGGGCAGTATTTTGTCTTATTGTATAGTAAAGTGTTTGCGAAAATATAAAACGCTTAGTTATGAAATACAATTTCTATCATAAACTCACGTGTAATATTGAAATACGAATACGTGTTTCTAATACCATTTGTGATAAATACACTATTAAAATGTATTTGTACATAATATGATAATAAATTATTTGTTTAGGAAATGAGTCGGCCAGTGCTAGAGCATATGAAACGCGTGGCGTGATTAGTAGCGTCGTGTCGACCGTGAGTCATGAGCGAGCGGGTTCCCTCGGTTCGGGCGCCCGCGCCTCACTCCGCGCATGACCGACATAACGAAATAAACATTTACTCGTACCGGTCTCGAATGCTAACAGTAACGCTCTTTTTTATTTATTTCGTACCCATTATCATTGTAATAATCGTATAATTATACTGTCGAATTTCTAGACAGAAGTAGTTTTTATTGTTGTCGATACGCAGTTATTCTTACGGAGCGGTATCTCTAGAAGTTTTTACCATACAAGAAATGTAACTCGCAATAAGGACGTTTATGGGTATATCTAGCTTCCAAACTGGCGTGAAAATAACAACTATCGAAGTATTGAAGATATTTTCAGTCGTTCTCGTTGTTTTATTCTAGTTTAAACATATTTATTTTTGTTTAGCGCGCATCAAGTCTGTTTTAAATCCCTTAGATTGAATTACTTTCTTATTTGACCTTTTAGTGTTACTTTTCATCGTTTCTTCATCGTCTATTTGATGTGTTCTTATTTTTCGGTTTTTAATCTTCATAATAATATCTTGCTGGAAGTTTATAAAAAATAATATCAGTATTTCTGTGTGAATAAATTGTTTTTTTTTATTAGGAATGCATTTAATTAAAAGTCGTTTTTAATGTTCCGTGTGGCATTTCATTAGAAAAGTTATTTTATTTTTGCATCTACATAATCCACTTTTTAAGCAGCTTACATTTCAGAAGTTTATTATATATTTTTACCTCTATCTAACTCTGTTGCCTAGAAGGAAAAAAAAAGTTACCGAATCTACATTGAGGCGAACAAAATTATGTGTAAAAACTAGTAAATTATATTTGGGTAAAGTATAAAGAACGTACTGAATCGATGAGTTACATCGCGATTTTTATAGATGGCCCGTTAGGCCAATGGCGTAGTCAGTTCGAAAAAAAAAACGAGCTCCATAACAAATATTGTGAAGTCGACGCTATTAAAGTAGTTACGTTTCTCAACATCTTACATCACTGTGACAACATTACACATATTGCCACACACGTGTACGCACACGTGCTTACACATAAAAGTGGAAGGGTTTTATTTTTTTAAACTGAAATAGTTTAGAAAAATTATCCGACACAAAATACATATAAGAGTTGTCGAGGTATGTATGCTTGGTATACATATATCTGTAAATAACTCATATAAGTATGAATATGTAGCTTAACTTAGGTCGTGAATTGCATGTATCAGGCAACAACCCAAGCCCAGATGTGCCGTTCACCCTTGAGCTAGTTGCCAAAATAAAATCGGCTGAGTGCCACAAGCGCTCGCCTTAGTAGTTCGGTGAAGCTGTTAAGACCTTGCTGGGTCAATAGGGTAGTCAGTTCGAAAAAAAAATAGCTACGTTTGTATTATATATAGAATAGGATTTTTTTTTTCTCGAACTGACTACGCTATTGACCTAGCAAGGTCTTAACAGCTTCACCGGAATAGAATTAGATTGCCCGGTAACCTTGTTGCGTAGACGCACATGCGTGGGCAATTTATATCCTGTCGCGATCTCTCTAATTGGAGGAGTCTTAATCGAAACATTCGAACCAATTAATCGCTTTAATTCGCGAATTCGATTCGGCTAATTAACTAATTCGGGTCAAGTGGATACAAAAAAACAACTACCTCCATATTTATTTATTCAGTACACGGATTTAAATAATGTAGGTTTCTTTGTCTGTGAGAAGTCTTAGTTTTGTATTTACTCGCTTTCTAGGCTATCTATGTAAGGTGTTACTGTATTTTTCCTTTCAATAATTTTCTGCTTTATTTAGATTAATTTAAATTATTCGTTGTTATTATTGGTACAAACAATGGTCTGTACTATCGCAGCATTCCAACGAGCAACCATAACTAATAGGTGTGAGCGGGACAACACTTTACGTCGCAAATAGTTGTGAACAACGAATGTACAAACTCATTATGATAGGATTACTATAAATTGCAATATGATAGAAAACGGCAGATCATTAAATATCGTAATAATTGACAGTTATAATATCAGTTGTAAAATTACAAATAAGCGTAATTTATAAATATCACCAACCCATGGTGTCGTGTAAAATTAATTGAAAATTGTGTCATGGGTTGCGATAAATTTCTTTATTTTCTTAAAGTTATAGTACCTGGGTGACCGAGCCTAGCTCGGTTCTTAAAAAAACAATAAAACCTAGCAAAATCGATTTATCGTCCCCGAAACCACCTACATACTAAGTTTCACGGAAATAGGTGACGTCGTTTCCGAGATCCTGAATATATCTATACTAATATATAAAGCTGAAGAGTTTGTTTGTTTGATTGTTTGTTTGTTTGTTTGTTTGTTTGGTTGAACGCTATGATCTCAAGAACTACAGATTCGATTTAAAAGTTTCTTTTAGTGTTAGATAGCTCATTTATCGAGGATGGCTCTAGGCTACATATCATCACGCTAAAACCAAAAGGAGCTGAGCACTAATGAAGAATGTCTCAAAATCGGCTATTTTGGAAGCTTCCGCTGCGTGTTAATGTCAGTATTATATGCGTTGCCATGGTAACGCGATAACATTCTATCAAAAATATTTTCATGGTTTATTTTGTATTCCTATTCAAAAAATTTATTCTACGTTAGTTTTGTTTTCGATTTTTAATTATACGTGTTACGTTTATATCGCAAACATTTCTTAAGTTTACTTTGTGTTGTTATTCAGAAAGTTTAGTAGTAATAATATTCGTCCAATAAGACAGTCGAAGGAATTAATCCATACAGCCAATTCTGAAGTTGTCAATATAATTAGTTTTCTTCTATGTCCAAGTTAATGTAAAGGTATAAGCGCCGAATCCTCTACATAATATAACGTAATTTTTTATCTTCTTAATCTTCAAGACCATAGAATTAATGCTTCGTGGTTTTATTTTTCATTCATTTCACTTATGCAAAATAAACAAACGATATTATATAATACGCAACCAATTTCTACACGATATAGAATCATGTAACACAATATTATGAAAAAAATATAAATCCACTACATGACAGACTGAAATCCCGACAAACACTCTTAAAAAACTTTATTCTACATTAGTTTTGATGCCAATTTTTTATTTGTGATATATTACGTATTATAAAAGTAAAGTGAGTGTAACTTATATTAAAATAAATTATTTTTGGTGAATACAATCTGTGATGCTACAAACATCAACATTTTTTTTAACTCTGTCGATATGTCTGTTTTTTTATTTGTTCCGGGTAATCTCCGAAACGACTGGACCTATTTGAATGTTTTTTTTTTTCTTAGAAATGACTACGCTTAACACCTTCAACGGACTACAAGTAATATTTGAACGGGAATTTTACGGGCAAATAAGTAACTAATTAGCTGTTTTATTTAATATTGTTCGATAATGTGTAGCTTCATATTTTCATTATTTTCTTATATAGTGTGAGCACTGAGGGTGATATATAGTTTAAAATTCCAGTTATGTGGCTGATCATAATTCCATCCCATTCGATACACTATTCGTATTCACATACATAATGGACACGTTACCTGTTACAGTAGATGATGTGCGTGTGATACAAATATTTTTGAAATAGTATTATTGTAATTTACACTAGATGTGTAATCACAATTTTAAATTTATTTGATATATTAAAAAAACGCATGCGAAGCCGCGGGTAACAGCTAGTACAAATATAAAAATATACAAGAATTGCTCGTTTAAAGATATTAGATTTGATTAAAATTTGAGCTCTTTACCACGTGGTTTTTGTTTCAAATTATAATTAATTTGTATTTTCATTTACACATAGATTTTTTTTTTTAATATTTATATAATTAAAGATTGGCAAATGGCAAATAAATGAGTAGCCATAATGAAAACCTTTAATTATAAAAGTATAACCTTTTAACAAAAGAACCCTAATAAAGTTCAAACTTTAAAAAATCAATTAACTATGGTCGAATGTCGACCACTGAGCGCCCATTAGTTGTTTATAATACTGACAACGACCGAGCGTATGGAGCGAACATCACACTTATAGTCAATTCTCGAGAAAGATTTTTTTTTAATCTGCATTCATATAGTGAATTGATAGACTCACTTTCAATGTCCTTCATAATAAATCGAATGTCCAATTTAGTCTTCGGTAAATCAATACAATTATTTGAGTACAAGAATGGACATCAGCCATCGACTAACTTTCGATTTTATGCATGACGTCATCAATTACGCGTAGGAGTTTGTTATTATTTAATACGACATGACGGAATGTCTTATTTACATAAGAGTTGCCAACGTTGAGTGTTGTGCTTGCTTTAGCACGTAGTTGTAACTACCACCAATTAGTGTTTAGAATGATTGCTTTTAGTCTGTTCTAGTAATTTCATAAAGACCCGTTTTAACTGTCAAATATTCATTATTACTATTGGCTTTCCGTGGCTTTAAACCTGTAACTATTCGATTTAGAATACATTCCGTTTATATATCTCATTTTAGAGGCAAACGCTTGGCAAATAATTGGCATGATTTACGGAATGAGACCAAGGAATTATCATAGTAAATATATAGAATAAGATTTTTTCCTAGTTTCAATACCTGTGTAAGGGAAAATATTGCAATATATTAGTTCTTTCATCCGTGACTCGGTGTATTTAGTATCTGTAAAAAAAAAGTCAAAAATTTTGAACAAAGTTTTTGAGTAATTTTCGAAAATTAATTGCATCAGAGAAATTTATTCGTCAGTTAATTGCATGTATTGTAATATAATGTATGCTAATTTACCTTATAAATTATCAGATCTGACCCAGTTTCGTTTAAAAAAAAAATGATACTCTACATGTTTGTTGTCACACTGGAATGGCGTGTTCCATTGTGTCCGTGGGTGGTATTGATGATTATTTAGATCGTTTTGGATACAATATGTCGAGAAAGCTCCATTATATTAGTCAATATTTTGGTAATCTAGCTAGAGTTTTGTAATTTATATATTAAATACGAGATACACTGCCTTCATCTCAAGGTTTTGTAAATGTATATATATGAATAAATTTAGAACGTAAACTAATTTTCTCATTATGCCACAAAAACCGATTATCAATCATATACGGTTTGAGATATTTACTGCGTCATATCAGCCTAAAAATGCTGCGGTGTGATACCTAGGTACCTTAAAAAAAACAAAAACTCCCTTAATATTCATAATAGATCTTGCCTTTAAAACGATTCACGTGTTATTTTAAATAACTTGATTTTGTATCTTTTTACAATTCATTATCTTCGACGAAATGGCTTACAGTACTTAATGGTACACATTTTTATGGAAAATTGAACGTCCTACAAAACCGCTTTCTTATAGTTTTTCCATTAATGCAAAAGTTATTTGAGATGAAAGGTTTATTATGAATGCTAAGGACCTTTTTGGTCTGCCATTTTTAGCAAGAAATATAACTTGGTAAATAATGGACACCCTACTGAGTATGGATACGGAGGTAGTTTCTAAAGTGTGGCGTACAGAAGACGTTGTGATTGTGATGATTTTTATGTAACGTTAGAGAATATATTTGATGTAAGCGTCGTAGAACTTTGGAACGCGTACGGTTTGTTAAATCCATCTATTTCCCTTGTTACAACGTCTTCCGATATAGGATAAAGTGATCCTAATGGAAACTTTTCGTTTCGTTTTAGCCTTAAAATGTTATATCGCCTTGAACGCCCACTCCGCAATGGATCAGCGGTGACAAGGCTACTTAATGTTTATCACTCATCAGGTAGCATATGGTTAGTTCTCCGAAAACATGCCTTATAGTTTTGTTTATATCAAAAATGTTATTGCTAACGTTCTTCAGTTCTATATTTCAGTGATATGGCGTGTATTGTTCGGTAAGATTGAGATATCGTTTTGTTGCGCAATTATATATCTAATGCTTTGTCTAAGTATATCTTATCAATTTATTAGTACTATTTATAATGATAACTAGCTCCATTCTGTGTCTTGATTTTGTTTAATACCTATACATTTAGATACATAAGAATAAGACAAATAAGAATATAAATATAACCTGTCTGTACTCTTTAGATTTTTGGAAAAAAAAAATGTTGCGGGTCTAAGGATAAGCGGGTCTAAGGATAAGATGTAAAATACATCTCAATCATTTTCAGCAATGTATGTCTATCTGTTTGTTTAAACACGCATCACAGCTTAAGTACTGCGTACATTATAAAACCACATACCAAAAGAATCATAAAGCATATATACCCTCGAGTAACATTTAGTCTTGGTTTCATTAAAATCGATTCACTCTATCAAAAGTTATTGTTGTTTTAATGACGACGCGAATTAAGTACGAGAGAAAAGTAGATCAGTAAATGGGCTTAATACATTCAGATGATTTTATTAGTCACTGTAATTTTGCATTAGGTTTCACACGGACGGAGTCGCGTGCACAGCTAGTGATTTAATATTATCACTGCGTATTATACAATAGAATAATATAAAACAAAGTCTTCCGCCAGGTCTGTTTGTCGCGATAAACGCAAAAAATACTGACGGATATTACATGCGATTTTCATTAATAGATGATTGATTCACGGGGAATGTTTAGGTATAAAATTTGTCAAGTTTTTTTTTGTAAATTGATTGAAATATAACTATAAATGTTGGAAGTGTCGAGAAAAGTCGAGCCGCCTGAGAGCTGTCGTCGAAGACGCTACTTGGTCTTTTGACATATAATAAAAGACGAAGTCACGGCAATCAGCTAGTATACCGTAATTCAATTAAACCATAGAGAAAAAAAGATAAACAATATATATTATCTACTTCGATGTAGGTGGAAACTGCAAGGTCGATTTTGTTTTGCACTATATTTGTGCCGGATTAAAGCACATTGACTAACGTTTTTTTTTTTTCAAGAATGAGCTAGGTAATCGGCTAGTGAATAATAAAAAATTAAATCGAATGGAATTTCCCAAAACCAGAACAATATTTGACCCTCTATAAATTTTACAAAAAAATCCTGTCAACTTAAATATATCTAAACCATCCCTGTGAATCATTCTATCTATTAATGAAAACCGCATGAAAATCCGCTCAATAGCTTTTATTTGAAAAAATGTTATAATCTGTTTTATTTATACCGTATATTCGAGTGGAAAGTACATACCTTGAAAATGTCAGTTACTTCGTTACTCCTTTCAGTCGTAATTTGTTCAAGTAATTAACAAAAAATAACGAAAATCAAGTTTATCTCGGTGTTCGTTGCATGCGAGATCAGCTTAGACTTGTCTAATTAGTGGATTAAAAAGTGACCTAGTTCTCGTTTCATGTTTAATTTTAGAATTCGAAGCGGTTTAATTTGAGATACTTATTAGAACAATGTAAAAGTCTTGCTTCTTGAATTTGAACTGAGACTCGTTGATGCACATAACGGGTTTTAATTCAATTAGTTATGAAAATAAATAGTTAAATAATTTATTAATACACTCGTTACAGTTTCTGCCTAAAGCGTACACAGCATTTAAATGTTCATAAACTTATGGGTTTGTGTCACCGATGACCTCGACATGCTCGTAACGTATTGCGCTTGTGTATTGTATATATTTGACTATGTCACTAGCGTGTTTGAATTTTTGGATGGGTAAAATCTTGTGATTTCGTGTTAACGACACTCACCGATGACGTCGATATGCTCATGACGTATTTCGCTTGCGTCAGACTAACGAAGTTTAGTAAAGCTGCCTTTGTACACATATTATTGATATTTAGGAACGAAGTGCCTTTTTGATGTGAAACATTTATAGGCGTGTGTAAACGTGATTGTTGGAGTGGCGAGTGTGTGAGTCGTGGCGACGCAATGCCACGCGCAAGCGACTGCGCAATCTAGCAATATGAGAAAGCAAGAATTTGAGATTCGTTTGATTCTAAAAATTTCGACGTTTCACATCTGCCAGGCGTGCCGTAACGGCTCAATTTTTTGATTTTATTTTGGAGACCAATTTTTTCTAAATGATTACTGCCATTGTCGAGATAATATTGTAAGTGTCTTGCGATAAATTCAACGATCTGACATAGATGTTGACCCCTTTGTTAAAACATTCCAGGGAGTTTTGTGGCATCGCAGAAGTCATGCTTCGTGATATTATATCCACTTCATTTGTGTGCAATAACCGAACTATATTACATATAATACCACCAAAATGACAAAATGTAGAGCCGAATAACACAATATTATGAATGAAATATAAGAGCCAAGTAATATGCCACTAAAAACTTCCCAGAGTAATGTTAGTTACAATTTACAAATTCAAGTAACACAGATTATAATGAATTTAGAAATTCAAAACAGAACACACAGGTTTGAGGTGGTAGAGCCACGCTGAAGCTGTTATTAGATTTAGCATGAATGGGTCGGCTCGCCCGAGGAAGTACCACCCTCTCACAGAAGTAACAGTGCTTGCATTATTGCGTTTCGTTCGGTCAGTGAGAGCTCCGGAGGCCCATTTCCCATCCTCTCCCCTCCCCTCTTATCCCCTCCCCTCTTCTCCCCGCCCTCCCTCTCTGATCCCCCTCGCCCATTTCCCCCATCCTCCAAAACACGGGCTGGCAACGCACTTGTGACTCCTCTGGTGTTGCTAGCGTCTATGGACGGCGGTGATCGATTAACATAGGGTGACCCTAAGTTCGTTGGCTCCTATATGACATAAAAAAAAATATTCCATTGTTTTGACTTTCCACTTCTGTCGGTGTTATGACTGCGTCGACATTTTTTTGTTATCTTATATTACTTGATTGAGCAGTATCATAACCTAGAGTTAGATCATCTATCTATCAGAAGCGATAAGGCATGCACTCGTATCACTGACATGCTCGTGACGTGGTCCATGGCCAGTTCAACGGCCACGTCGTTATCCCCAATTGGCGGTAGACGTTTGCACGATCAATTATAGTCTTGTTTCAACTCTTGTCGTTCTATTTATTTATGTTGATTCATTGTTTTTGTTCTCGTTAGCGGGATTTGTTTCGCTATTAAAAAAACCGTTTATCAGTATGGAACGAATTAATTTGTCATGATTAAGACGCTATTTTTCAAGCGTTCCTTTTTATCTTGGACCAGAAAGTTTATTTTGAATTGCTTTCTCTTTAAATACCTTTGTTTATGAAATTCCATACTTAGGTGCTTGTTGTATATGAATTATATGGATCACTAATCGTGTTATATCGATCCGAGTGCTAGGTTATGAAAGAGACGAGTAAGAAAAGAATACGCGTGGCAGAGCTTATTTCTCGTCTGTCACGCTGGACGGAAAAAGTATTTTATATCCTATTTCGTGACATCTAATCAACATACGATGAGAAACCTCAATAAACGACGAACATTTAAAACTTCTTTCCTTTATTTTTTTAAAGGTTTTTCAATATATTTAGGAAAAAGTAAAATAGTTGTAAAATTAAATATATTTATAATAAATGTACTTTGCGTTAGTGTTATAAGTAACATAGTATATAATAAAAAAATATGACCTTGAACTCGAATCTAAATCGTGATAATTATAATGTTAGTTGAATTATATCTGTAAATTAAAACTGTATGCTCGATTAGCGTTAAATCACGTAGCTTAAACCCTGCTAGTGTCGAGGGTTTTGCAAGGCTCTCGTGGGCTGTGGGCGGCTCGTGGGCGGCGCATTGGTTCCGTACAATGATGTCATCGGCTATAAGTCTTTGCATGTTTGTTAGTCTATTGTTACTCTCATTATTTGTTGAAATTGTATTCATTTGATAATTGAATTACATAAATCGTTTAATAGGCAACATGAGTTTTCCAAAAAAATATTTGGAATATTATTCTGAGTAATGGTACTCCGCACTTTTGAATATTGAAATTATATTCACAGCAAGACAGCTTCCCTGATGCACCGCGTACGGGACAGCACCAACAACATACTCTGTGTCATTGCAAATAAACGAGACAGTCCATGGCTGAGACATTGTGTAGCAACACACATTAGAAGGGAGAATGTTTCATAAATAAATGTATTTTGTAATCATAATTAATGCAATCTAAGTTCTTAAATATGAATGTACTAACATAGGTTTTAAGAAACATTTTTACTAACACAATATGTATGGACTCATAATGTCTGAAATAAAAGAAAGATTATATATAATTATAGCTCGTTTTTAATATTCTTGTATCTCTTGATTTAATCGAGAATCAAAATGATTTAATATTTTTAATATCTCGAGTCAACATTTCTTCTTTTTGTAATTTTGGAGATCGTATAAGTAATAGTTTAGGCTCCAACAAAACATTAGAAAGTATTTCGATGATACCTTGAAACGAAAAATTCAGAATCATAGAGTTCATATTTTAGCTAACATTTAGATGCAATTTTTGTAATCTAAGACGGCGTATTAGATAAAAAAAAGAGAATATGTAAGTAATCTTTGAATGCCAAAGTGTTTCTAAATTTGTCTCTTTGGTCTGAATTCTAATAGAAGTTATTTACGGTTTGGTTAACATTATGTTCGGTCTCTCGGATGAGAAGACTCGATGCTTTATAGCCAGGTGTATAGGTTTCATCATTTTATAAAACGTAGTAAATCTGTATTGATTATAGGCGAAATTATATGAGTCAGGCAGATATAAAAGTATGACGTCATCTTTAGCAACATATACAGTGATCCACTACTATAGTATATTTGTCGAGATGTGAACGGTCGGACGATCCGCGTATAAATAATCCCCTCTTTTTTTGTTACGACATTTATACATAACGCTTGTTTCGTATTAGAGGGTATTTACTGGCTTCAGAATGAACGGGTCGGCTCGCCCGGGATACTACCATGCGACCCACAGTAACATCGACGTGAAATAACAGTGCTTGCATTGTTGCTTTTCGTTCGGTCAGTGAGAGCGCCGGAGGACCACCTCTCCTTCCTCCCTTCACCCTCCGCTATCCCCTCCCTCTCTCCCCAAACACTGGCTGGCTACTGGCAACGCCTTTACAACTCCCCTTGTGTTGCTAGTGTCTATGAACCGTGGTGACCACTTAAAGTCAGGTGAATAAGTAGAATGTAGTGTATTAGGCATTGGTCGTTTCCCTAAATAACCACCATACAGCAACTGTGGTACAAAGATAATAACGTTCCTCTGTAAATGAATAATAATAAACGTTTCCTAATGTTTCCTATCACGGTCGATTTTGCAATTCCGATGGCACCATCAAGCAGTTTGAAATTTGACACAGTAATTCAACCATTATATTGCATTCAGAAAAACAATTTGAACGCGCGACTGTCGCTGTGGTCGCGGGCAACGCGTTGCAACTTTGTCACGTCGAGGTCGTTTCGAATCTAATTCTAGTGAAATACACACGTTGAGTAGCCATTTATTTATACAGTTATAATTTTTCCTTTATATAAATTATCCTTTTTTTTTGGGAACCAATCTTTTTGTATGTTTTTACGCTATTGTCGAATAGGTAACGATTTTACAAGTTTCTTGCGATCATTTCAATGTAAAAAATGAAAAATGGTGGCGCTCTTGTTAGAATTATCCAGGTAGTTTATGTGGCAAGTCAGAATCCATGCTCCGTGGTATTATTTGATATTTACTTTACTTGTACACAATTACCAAACTACATTACATAAAACATCACCGATATCACTACATATAATAAAACAATAGTTCTCCGCCGCGTCCGTCTGTCGGTCTGTCCGCAATAAACTCAAAACTATTGAGCGGATCTGCATGCGGTTTTCATTAATAGAGTGATCCACTCTAAGAAGGTTTATATTAAGCATATAATTTGTCATGATTTTTGTAAATTAGTTAAAATATAAAGATCAATGTTGAAAGTGTCGCAATAACTCAAGCCGCCTGAGAGCTTCTGTGAAATCGCTACCTAATCCCATTGAGATATACCAAAACAATTGGCATAATAAACGATGCAGATGAAGTCGCGGGAATCGGCTAGTTACCAAATAATGAGTAAAATGACACAATATATTATGAATAAAATATAAAAAGACCATTACATGACATTCCAAGATCTCGTCAAAAACTTAAATGATCTTGTTAATAATTAGCCTTATCTGTTGATCACATTAAGGTGACCGCTCTCACTCGATTTGCGCGGCTATTAAATGCTCTCTCTAACTCAACGTTTTTAACTAACATAATTTTGAACCGAACTTAACCGAGACCTTGGGAATAAAACGAATATGTTAGAACGTTCATAAGATGAGAAGGTCAACGTTAAAACAGACGATATGTGAAAGAGGTTATTATTGTTTCGAAATAAAGTACTTAGACCCATCTATAAAAAAAAGTGGCCTTTAAAGTCGGTTTGCCGACGATAATTTTATGTGATAACGTAATAAGAAAATATTGTTAAAAATTGCATACTTTTATGAATTTCATTGAATTATTCTATAACCACTAGACCGAATGCTTAGGCCGATCGCGTCTCTCTATGACTTGTTCCGCGCTCTCGCTTGCGCGCTCGGCTCTTGGGGAACGTGACAGCGAGTGATTCTTTTGCAGTGCCTGCGACCGGCGTTCGTCGATTTGAAGGACGTTATCACGCCGATAGGGTGTGAGGGGGGGGGGAGAAGTCTTTAATATTTTAGACTCTCTTGTTATATAATAAAGGTTACAATTGGAACAGTTCAGACCACAACATCAGTCAGGTTATTCGAAACGTAAATGTATAATTTACTTATTTACAAATCATTTAACATTTTGTTTTGTTATCTATCATCGAAGACTAACTTTTTCACACGTCTAAATCAAAAAGAGAACAACAGTTGTTTATTCTCATAGTTGTGTTCGTATTGAATCGGTTGTTGAATTCGTCGTATTCTTTTCGCTACGTTAATTTGCTTTGAAAACTTGAAAAACGTAAATTTTGAGTTAAATCTTTCTTTTAAATGAAATTATTGATTTATGGTAAAAAAAGTTAAAAGGACTGACGACAGAAGTAAAAACTCAAAACAAATAAATATGTTCTCTTTTGTTTGAAGTCGCATATCAAATTCATATTTCAATTTCAAAATTTGTTTATTGAAATTATTAACATTAGTATGATATTCATGTATATTGGCACACGTAACAAAAATATTTATACATTTTTACAAAGTCTATTAATCAATCAAACTTATGATGAGCTGCAAAACCTAAATATTATATGTACACAGGCAAGCGAAATACGGCCGATAATATTGACGTACTGGTGTTTCTATCTTCAATTTCTGTTTTTCTTAATTTAAGAACAACCGTAGTAGTGGAATATAGTGACCTCTATATAACTTTGGGACTGCAGTCACCTTTGTCTATTTGTTTTATTTTGAAAAAAAAAAACTCAACAGTAATGCTGACGTAGTATGTTATGAGGCGAAATTACATTACTTATATCCTACTAAAAATACCGCTCAATGCGCCTAAGTTTTCACTTCAAAAAAGTGTTAGTGCATAGGTTATGTCGTAAATCTCTCGAGAGCTGTGTACAACGTGGGCCGTGCGCGGGCGCCGCTCGTCTCGTCTCGTGCAACCGGCTCACTGACTCACCGCTTGTCGTAACCTTCCCGCGACAGCCGTTATTTTCAAGTAATTTAATTTAAAAATTACCTATTCAATTCAACTGGTTTGTTTGATAAAAACGAATTGCGTAATTTATTCCTTTTATTTCAAGTCAGAAGGATCGATGTGAGGATGATTCTAATCATATTTATGAGGCGGATATTGTATGAGACGGAAGCGTTGTTTGAGTAAGGTTTACAGGTTTAAATATATACTGTGTTATTACGAAAAAAGTTGAATACATATTGAATACTTGTTTTAAAAAAGTTTGGGTATTTTCGTATTAAATGTACCGAGCTCGTGTTTTTCGCAAGTCAAACCTAACCTATCCAAACCGAGATAAAACAGCAAGATTTCGAACATTCGACGAGCGAAATAATTTATGCGAATATACGATAATAATAAGACGAAAGTACCCAAACTTTTTTAAAGCAAGTGTTCCGTACGTATTTAACTTTTTTGTAATAACGCGGATAGAGTGTACTCAGTCTTATCTTTCATATCTTGCGTAAACTTCGCTAAGCAGTTACTGGGATAATTCTTAGCTTTCAAAATAATTTATACTCTGACTAGCGGGCTCGGCGGACATTGGCTCGCCTTGATTATGGAAAAACCTTGGCAAATTATATACCTAAACCTCCCTCATGACCACTTTATTTGCTGGTGAAAACCTCACGATACTTCGTACCGTATGTAGCTTTTGAGTTTATCGCGAACAGATAGACCGTCAGACGTGGCAGAGGCCTTTTTTTTAACCGACGAAAAAAACGGAGGAGGTTCTCAATTCGTCGCGTATATATATATTTTTTTATGTATGATCACGCATAACTTTTTACAGTATAGTCCGATTTTAAAAATTCATTTTTTATTAGAAAGGGTATTATACTCCGAAGTTGGTCCCATTTAAATTTGGGGAAAAAAATTCAACCCTAAGGATATGAAAATCGACAATTATTGATTGTTCATGCACTGATTATATCTATGACTACGCATAACTTTAGACAGAATAGTTCGAATTAAATTATTATCCTTTGATTTGAAAGAGTATACCCAGAAGTTGGTCCTGTATACATGTAAACATGTATAAAGAAACCCCAAGGGTAGGAAAACAGGGCATGATTTATTATAATTCAGATTCTGAGTTGTGTATTACAAATAAATTAAGCATGTAGTAATTACTAAGATGATAGCCACAAAAAATTATAAAATAAAACTTTTTAACAAAAAATTAAACCGCCGAAAAAACTGAAAAGCAAAAAATTAATAAACCTTTTACTTTATTCGTTTTAATAACTAAGTTCTTAAATTAATGTAGGTATACCTAAGAAATTTTGAGTCGGCGCCAAACAATCAATGAACAAAGATCACTAGATTACTTAAATTTACACAAATAACCAAATCAAATTAAAAATGCAATGTGAAATCTCCAGCAGTAACGTGTGTGCGGCTTGCTTCGCTGCAGCGCTCTGCATGCAAGGGGTGTGTCACGCTGCGCCACCGCCGCTCATGACGCTTTACGTAATTAATTAATTTGCTTGTTTGGTGCAGACTTAAAATTACTTAGGTATACTTAAATTAGTTTAAGAACTTAGTTATTAAGATGAATAAAGTAAAAGGTTTATTATTTTTTGCTTTTCAGTTTTTTCGGCGGTTTAATTCTTTGTTAAAAAGTTTTTATTTAACATGTAGCGATTATTCTAACCTTGTGGTTAGCTTTGTATCAGTATTGTGAGAGTCTGTAAATGTAAAAAATGTTGAAGCGTGCATGTCGAAAGAATATTGAAATGATGACTGAAAGATGAAAGAAACAAGTCAACCGAGAATAAAACAGATGGTGGCGATCCGGTCCGATTCTAAGATTCTTTTTTATTATCAGGGCAGAAGAACGTCCGCCGGGCTCGCTAGTTTAATATAAAAGACTGTGTGTATACTTATTTACACGCGTTAGAAGTCGACTTAACAAGATAAAAATCTTTTCAAAAATTTTATCCTTGTTTTACGTTTGTAGAAAAAACAACACTAACAATAGAAAAGAAGATATTTAATACGTTGGAAGTTTTAATACAAAGAAATATAAAGAAACAAGATGTCGACTGTAGCTTACTTCAGGGTGTCGGTTTTTCGTGACGGTGTGCGCGCGCATCTTAAAAATGTACTCTCACCATTTTTCCCTAACGCGTCGATTACTTCAATAAAAAAAAATTGTTTATGAACGTCTAGACCAGGGGTTCCTAAACTTTAAAGTTAACGGAACACCAACAAAATATTTTTTTTTGTTTTATGGAATCCCGTATCAAATGATTACAAATCAACACTGAAATTTATATAAGAGCATTAAAAAAAAGTGACATAATTGAAACACATTATTCCTAACTTAAAGTTCTAATGTGAAGAATGAAATTATTGTACTGTTTTATAATTCGGTATTATGTCTGACAATTGTATGCGTGTGTCTGGGGTAGCATCCATTCTTGAGTTGTATTTGTTTTTTTTGTATAAATATAAATCATGGTTCCCTTGATGACTATCCTACGGAACCGCTAAGCTCTGCGGAACACAGTTTGGGAATCCACGGTTTAAACTACTACCGGGTCTGACAAACTATCCACCCATAGAGAATAACACTTTTTTCGAAATGTCTACGCTATTGACCCAGTAAGGTCTTAACAGCTTCACCGGACTACTAAGGCGAGCGCTTAAGGCACTCAGCCGATTCCATTCTGGCAACCAGCTCAAGGGTGCACGGCACACCTCGGCCTGGCTGTTGCCTGTTGCATGCAAAATCGCGACCTATCTTAGCTAACCTAGCTAACTATTCATATATGTATAAGTTGTTGAAACGTATATGTGTACCAAGCATACACGCCTCAACAACTCCTCCATATATTTATTATCGGAAAATTGAGAGTTTTTCAGTTCGATAAGGGAAAAAAGTAAACCCTTCCACTTTCATGTGTAAGCGTGTAGAGGCGTGCACGTGTGTAGGGGTGATCGTGTAGTGTTGTAGCAGTGATGTATATTTGTGTGTCACCGTATCGCGCAAGCAACGCACTCAAGGGCTCCCTACCGAGGGATCGAACCTAGGCTTGATCTGCTGCCGTGGGAGGCCTAATCGGGTGTGCGGGAGCGGAATTAACCCCCAAACCACGGCGGCGTGATCTGTGGTTCCGCGGGCGTGGGCATGAGCACGCTCTGTTTCGAGGGACAGGCTGGTACTGATCGTTAGCTGACGTGATTAAATCACAGGAGGGTCGGTAGGTGATAACACACCGGATCTGGTTTACTTTACATTACATATATTTACTTACATATTTTTATCATACATTAAGTTTACAATAGTTTTAAGTGGATGCACAGAGGAACTGGTTATTGCAGACAACACCATCTTTCACATATTGATCCACCCTATAATAGCCTTGGACACCAAAACCAGCTTGACACGCTACTTGTACTTACAGTCCGGCAAATTGGTAATGTGATTTTAAGACCTAAATAAAGTTTCTGGTGTTACCGAATCTGAAACAAGGATGACCAGTTTGTCAGTTTCGTCTAGTATTTAAATCACCGATCCGGTAATTTAAGAATACCAGACTTTTTCCTTTTTTTTTCATTCGCTTAAAAACTCGCGTAACATAACCCAGGAGCTGACGCGGACGGTAGGTGAGGGGTTCAAGTAGGGTTCAACACCATTGTGACCTCAAACACACATAGTAATAGACCAGAGAGAAACTAGCTTTAATCATTCAACAATATATCAGCAACAGTAAAGAAACTTATATAAAGCCAAACAACAAACGCTGCCAAGGTCTCATTACATATTCAACTCCTACCTACAACTGCCTTAATGTATTTTAGTAAGTTACGTGATTCATTCTAAAGGTATCCGTTATTCTATTTTATATAGGCACTAGTGACCGTCCGTGACTTTTAGTTAAATCTATATAAATAAACATAATTGTCGAATGTATGTATGTATACCCATAATTCCCGTACGCGGCTGCATTGATTATATGGCTAATTGTTTTGGAGTGAAATCTTCTTTAGTTGTCTTGAGCGGTATTTTTGGCAGGACATAAGCTTATGATTTTCCGTCATGACATGCTAGTGACGTGACCGACCGTAATGCGCTTGCACGGCTTGTGTCAGACTAGCGACGAGTAATATAATATGTATTCTGTAAATGTGGTTATTATATTTGCACATCAGACTCGCTTACCGTTGTTAAAGTTTTATGTTTGTATGAAATTCTTATAGTGTAGAAAAATTAGTTCCCAGATGTTGAGATTTTGTAATTCTATAATCGTATAAATAAACAAATGTATAAATCCATCGACGTACTGAACAGTGCTGTCGAACGTTCCCGTCGACAACATCGCTGTCTGGTTTTCGTTGCGGTTTCTTTACAGCTCTCTAATGAGTGTGGTTTATGTTAATAACTTTTCTGAAATGCTTAAAACAATTACTTTTATGTGTGCTTTTAAACCAGCTATATTCAACCTTCGGCCCGCTGGGTCTTTGTAGTTACAAACCATGGTTAAAGCGGATAATATTTTATTTTCAATTATTTTAAATTAAATGCCCATCAGAAAAGTATGAGCATGCTGAGTAAATTTAAGAGTCTATATAACCCGACCGCAATGCGTTCTTAATGATATTTTTTTTTTAACTGGTTCGACAAAATGACTGCACCGTAACTGATGGAAAGTACAGTACAGTCCTCAAATATCGGCGACTGTCGGTCTTCAAAAGTAACGGCAGTCGTCGCTATCATGCCGACCTACAAAAGTGTCTCTTCACGCCTCTCTTGAAGGACCCCATATCATATGCGGAAGGGAACACACTGGCTGGGAGGCGATTCCACCACATCTTCACAGTACGGACACAGAAAAGAGCTTTCGAATTAAGGGTTATACCAAAGTTTTTAAAAACTAAATATTTTTAGTTTGCGGCCCGGGACTCCATGAGTGAAACGTGTGTGTGTGTGACCCATTTAAAAAAGGGTCGAGTACGCTTTCAGACATAATCACACCTGATGTTAAATGACGTCGTGGCCTTAGACTGTGGAGGACTAAACCTTCTCGATCACAGTGAACCACTCGGCGAGCAGTCAAAATCGAGACATAAAGAGGCACGTGGGTGGTGCTCAGTTTGCGAAAGTCGTGTTACCGATATCGTAATTGGATGAAGTTACGGTTTCAATGGAAATGCGCGAGTCGACATCGGTAGCCATTTCAGGAGTCCCAGGTCTTATCCGTCCAGTGAGATTGCTTCGAAGTCTTTTCTAATAGGGTACCATTACCATATTAGTTTAAAGATATTGTTTGTAGAAGAATGCTGAGATATTGTAGGGAGCTCTAATTTTTTGGTTATTCACGTGAAGGATTTTGCTTTGTCGATACTTTCCTAATTTAAGAAATCATAGCTTTGTCTACATTTTAGTATGTCATTTGAATTATATACTATGTTACTTATACATACAATAAGTATGTAAATTTAACGTGATTGTACTTTTTTGATTTTCGTTAAAAAAAATGTTGTGGGTAGTTAGGAATAAGTAATAAAATAAATATTAATCATTTTTTGAAATGTTTGTCCGTTTGTATGAACACGCATCACTGCTAAAGTACTGGGTTCACAATAAAACTTCTTCAAGTTGCCTGTAAGACACAAGTACCATTTTGTATATTAACAACAAAACAATTTCGTGTCGGTTTGGTTAGGTTAGGTAAGACTTGCGTTCTGTCGGGGAATAGACGCATTGCCAGTGGCAGCTCCTGCTCTCCGGCCTATAGGTGTGTGAAGGCACCATGGGGTTTTAGTTCGTGCAAGTCGGACATAACCCACCCTCAGCTGCCTGACTAGGGTGGGTATCCGTAGGGATTTCCCCATGTAAAAAAAGACTAGAATTAAAAAGTACCGCGAGTCGGCCGTTCTTCAAAAACTTCACTTCTATCGTTTGTCTTTACGACACATCTTGTTTTTTTTAATTGCCAAAATATGTCTGTTCTAGTTTGTCACTTTGATTTTATACATATAATCTCCTCTCGATTAATTCTTCTATTAAATCGAGCGAAATATAAGATTTTTAGCAACTAAAACGCTTAAGGAAGCACCAGATTAGCGACTTTATTGAAAGTCTCGTAAATGTTGCGGCGTGAGTTGGTCATTATCTATATAGCGGGCAAGTTGCAACTCTTTCTCAGGGTTCCGTGTATCGTGCCCGCTCTGTGATGATGTATACTCGTAATTAAGAGTCAATTTACTTCGAGTTACCGTGGCATTGTCGTGGGAACTTAACGCTAATTAATATACACTAGTTTCAGCTTTTACCTATCTATTTTATGATATAACGGTTTTTCTTTCTTGGATGTATGTGATAAGTTTTCAGTTATGCGATAAGGTCTAGAATATTTGAAAGGGATTGATTGCTTTGTGAAAGATTTTTAGTGGAATATGTATATTAGATGAGATGATGCTTATTATCGATGTGTTTGAAACCATGATGCCGTCATTTATTAGCGTCGTGGCAAGTGAGTCGGAACTTTTGGTGGAGGGAAACAATGCAAAGTAATGGTAGGTGTTTGAGCCACGCTGATGCGATTAGTGGTATGAGCATGAATGGGTCGGTTCGCCCGGCGTATTACCACCAAATCCAACTGAAACACCAACGTGAAGTTTTAGTGATTGCATTGTTGCTTTTCGCTCGGTCAGTGAGAATGCCGGAGGCCCGCCTCCTCAACCTTTTCCTCTCCTCGTCTCTCTTACCCCAAACACAGACTGAAAACTGCTAGTGTCTATGGACGGCGGTGATCACTTAACGTCAGGTGAACCGCCTGTTCGTTTGCCTCCTATAATATAAAAAAAAGTGTTCCGCAAGGCGCACTTACAAATTACTGAAACCTAATTTTACTAATATAGCTATTTATTAGTATATAAAACAAATAGATTTCGGATATAACAGTGTTTTCTTTGCTGATACTGTAGATGCGAACGTGAGTCTGTCTGTCACAATTTCACTCCTTAACTATTCAACCGATCGTGCAATTTTGCATATATGTAGGTCACATAGATTAGGTAGTTTTTATCTAGAAAAACGTAGGGTTAAAGTGATATTAAAAAAGTGAAGCTGCGCGTAAATCCTAGTGGTACTATGTTGCTATACACATAACCGAATCGATACTTGACAAATTCCATTAACAACAAAATTCTTACAATTTAATCTACAAGATTTTTGCCCGTTTACTGTTATAAATATAAACCTATAATCCACTGGTTTGTTAAACTCTACGTTGATTTTATCTGCGAAGTTTATTTGAAAAGGATTCCCCCATCACGTCTAAACTGAGTCGGTGGTCTCTCAGTATATCAAATAAACGTGAAAACTATCATTATAATTTAAATACACGGCTATTAGTCGCCAGAAGAGATCTCATAACGTGCTCATTAAACAGGCCATTCGTCTTATTTTGGTGATCGACTTGCACTAGCCGGTGCGCGGACTCACTAGTAAGGAAACGAATTATAATTAGCCCAAAATGACGCTTTAACGGGTCAATGACACGAGCACCAGACGACCGAATAAAGTTGTTGCTGGCACAACAGATGACCGTTTAACTGAGAACTCTCGTCACGGGTGCGTTCTGAGTGCGTATGGTTGCTGTGAAACTGGGCAGCTCAGGTATACTTTTTGGCAGGACGCCACAGTTGCCTATGTTGACCGTTTTCTAGGTTCATCTTCCTAGGATTTTCTAATCGGTTGGTGTGTTCTAAGTAAATAAAATCAATAAAAATTAATCAAGTAATTAAAAACATAAGTATATTTTAATTCTCTTATTTTTTATACTATGTCTCTCGTACAATTGAGACGAATCTAATACAACTCATATGTTAAAATCAAGTTGTTTAAGCTCAGGACCGTGTTAAAGAAAAGAGATATACATACGTACATGGCAAAAATTTTTACCACATACAAATAATAATAATTATAAAAATATTTAAAAAATATTTACCATTTTGTTTATAAATTTTATCTGAAAGCAAATAGTGAATCGTCGACAACCGTATATCAACTCGTTATCATTTGATTGGAAACTTTCACCTTCCTAAAGATACGAGAACATAAAACTGGAAAATTCTCAAAAGAGACAGTCAATTATGTACTTTTTTGGTAATTAGACGTCATGGTGTAAGCAACGTAATAACGTAGAACCTCTCGCTGATAATGGTATATCGAGATAAGTAAATGTACTGCATTTCCAATAAAATTGTGTCTTCTAAATATAAAAAACTTGACAATGGCAGTAATAATTTACTAGAAGGTTGGTAGTCAAAAATGAAAGGAAAAAAAGATGAAATATTAGTAAGTAGTTTCAAAGCAACGTGTGTGTCTTTTTCGTAAGATTACGTCGAATTTGTTTTGTTTAATAAGCAGGTAACCTTATTACGCTTATAAGTAATGTTGCCAAATGATTATCTTTATGGTCACCATTAGCGCCCACGTGTAAAGCGCTGTTTGCTTACATGGTATTTGCACATAATTGTTCTGATTCATTTAATCATAGCTCTAAATATAAAGATGACTCTGTGTTTTGCAATCTCTGAATTTTGTAGACTGGAGACACTTTTGCAAAAATGCGCACCGAGTAACAAAAAAATGTTCTATTAAGAGCTTGAAATAGTCATTTTTACGTACTGGACGTAGTTGCAGTGTCTTGTGTATATTTTAATTTTCCGGGTTGTTTATACATCATTTTGAATTTTATTGTACAAAAAATACAGCTGTTGAGTATATAGCCATATACGGCCAGGATGTATATATAGGATCATGTTGTTCTCATAAGTCCAGATTACACATGACTTTTACTCGCAATAAAAGCATATCAGTTAGTGGTAAGAACAAGCTACTGGCATATGTATCCAGATTCTGCTCGTGGTTTCCAGCAGCATGCCAGTACAAAGCATAGAGATAAAAAGAGATAAGAGATCGTCGATTATTTTTCGTGGGGAAGTGGGAAAGATTTTGTAACACGTTCCTAGCATGAAATTTGATACTAGACGCTGGAGTGCCACCTAAAGGTATATGTATCGTGGCTACACGGAATGCCACTAACCGGCACGACACGGCGTGCCGGTTTACCAGCACCTAGTACGCCATTTACAATTGTGTGTACTCTGGTCCTAAGGCATGGAGCCCTCGTTTTTATTTTTAACAAAACAATTTGTTTACAAAATCACTAATTACGATGAAATGAATACTACGTTTCAGTTGATTTTATCCAAATAACAAAAATAGTAATTGATTTTAGAACCTACTTTTATTTTTACCACATTTTAGCTAAATAAAAGATGCAACATTCTTTTCTACTGAAACTTTCAGGACGTGGACTGTATACATACATGAATGCACCTAAATGTACATGGCCGTTCCTAAACGCACGCGTCCTTGCTTCTCCCGTGGGTGGTTTGCTTGTAAATATTATATTGTATTTATAATATTGAAATCGCGGCAATCTAGTATTGACTAATAAATAATTATTGCAAGTTTCAATGTCGTCTGTGAGCGTGACGGCGCGGTGGCACGTCGGCGTCGTCTCTAGGTGTCCCAGGCCATTTTATTACCAATAATAACGGTGTGCTGGATTTTTCTTTGTTCGTTTTATTTCGGAGTTTCGTTCCACTTTCGTTGGTGCGGTTGTAGAGCGTAACCATAGGCGACCGGCGAGCGAGTGTTCGATACACGCCGGCTTGTCTTATGTCTCGGGCGAACTATACTGTAACAAAATCAATGATATCTTATATTAACGTGAAGCCAAAATTTTGTACCCCTTTTTAAGCGAATTGCGCGAACGGTAGAAAGTGAGATGTGGCATAGTTAAAGTTTCTATGGAGGAGAAGTGCAGAAAGCATTTTTTTTTTGTATAAAATGCATTACAAATTCATTAAATTAATTAACATATACATTACTCACACTATAGCTTGAATGACACACAACATATACACACATGTAAATGAAAAAGACGTTTCGCCATTCTTCATTTTACTCTTACGTTCCAATTTTTTCCAACCTTTTTTCATCCTAAGTTCAATATTTTTAACATGACTTACTATCTGTCTGTCTGATTGTTTTAAAAACTCATCATACAGACAAAGTCGGGAGCTGTTTCTAGTAAATAAAAAAAAACGGTACACGACCTAAATTCCTATAGCGTTCCCAGTTTTATATATTACCCAAATAAAAAGGTATGGTTATTCATGTAAAAGCGTCTTTTTGTTACTGGCATGACGTAGTTATTTTTCTTCAAATATGATTCTATCTTGATCATTTATCATTTGCCTATAGAAACATGTACGGCTTTGTCCTCACGATTACAATTACTTTAGACATGTACGGTGTTATTACAAAAAGGTTAAATACGTATTAAATACTTGCTTTAAAAAGGTTTCGTTCTAAATACACCGCGCTCGTCCGAGGCATGTTCACGTAATCTTATTTCGCAAGTCTAACCTAACCTAACCAAAGCGAAACAAAAGCGCAAGATGGCGAACATTCAGCGTGCGCGGTGCATTTAAAACGTAACTTTTTATAAAGCAAGTATTCAATACGTATTTAACTTTTTTGTAATAACACCGACTATGACACTAGCCTGTACCAGCAGCTCGTACGCGTTTTTTAAATTGTATTAAAGACATATAAAATTGTGAGCATATGTGAAATTTAATAGAAATATAATATAATAATTAAATAGAAACACTTTTTCAAACACAATTGTAAGTATGACATGAGCGCCACCTACAGTAACATGGAACGTATACACTAGATATAAATACTAACAGTGTGTCAAATGAGGTTTACCATAAACGACATATATATGAAATTTTAACCCAACGTATAATTACTTCAATGCTCACTTACACTGTATAAGGAACCAATGAAACATTTACTTAAAAATATAATTATGAAGATGCCCAATCATTACATAGTGTAAAACAAGCTCCTCTGCCACGTCTGTCTGTCTGTTCGCGATAGACTATAAAACTACTGAACGGATTTTCATGCGGCTTTCACAAGTATATATAGTGATTCACGAGGAAGGTTTAGGTGCATAATTTATCAAGTTTTTTTTTTATCAGGCCGGAACAACGTGCGCCGGGCCCTTTAGTTATAATTAAGTTTTTGTGACGTTACAAAATATAATTGTTTCTGGCTTCAAGGTAACTATTAATTATAATGTAGAATTGTAAACAAAAAGTTGATAATTATGTCTCTAATTAAAAATATACAATCAGTGGAAATCTTGAAATTCTGCTAAATTTCATGCGGACTAAGATGCGGATAACAGCTAGTCGAAAATAGCATAACCTAAATTACTTCCTATACAGTGAGCTATCCGCTAGTTAAAGTCCCGTGTAAATTGGTCCAACCGTTTTGGAGATAGCACTGCGGGCTCAGCCACGGTAAACAGCTAGTCTAAATTAAAAGATACTAAATTACTTTTTATAAGGCCCGCTATTTGCCACATTGAAAGTCACGTGAAAATAAGTCCAACCGTTTTGGAGATAGTACTGCGGACGATACCACGGATAATAGCTAGTCTAAATTGGAATAGTCTATATCATCTGCTGTAATTTAAAATATCGACCAGTGAAATCCGCGTCAAAATCGGTCCAGCCGTTTTGGAGATTACCTGAACAAACTGATCAACAAAAAAAAAATTAAATTGCATTTTTGTTATTAGTAGCGTGTATATTTTTATAACCAATCAGTAAAATGTTGTTGTTCTGATATTACATATAAACACTTCTTTTTTATTATATGTAGATAGACTGCGCCCTATATTACGTTCGTTTAGATCGTTACAGAGTAACGAAAGTAAGTGAGATTATAAAGTACTCAAATTTGTATCAAAACTGTCATATTATTACTTATAATTACGAGCATTATTGTAATAAATTAATTTAAAAAAGGTCAGTCTTGCTTGTTGTAAACGCAGTATTTCAACAGTGATGCGTGTTCATACAAATAAACAAACAGACAGATATACTGACGGATATTTCTAAAAATGATTGAAATATATTTTATTACTTATCA
>JACEII010000053.1:615536-631027 GCA_014332785.1 Antheraea mylitta | reverse complement strand
TGACGGATATTTCTAAAAATGATTGAAATATATTTTATTACTTATCATTAGACACCTACAATATTTTATTTTTCACGAAAATCGAAAAAGTACACATATGTTAGGTAGTACAGTCAGCCAAACTTTTTGACCGCACTGAACATAATTGCGCAGAACACTAATTTAGGTATAAATACGTATGTATCGCCGACAACAGTTTGATTCGAATTCGCATAACGTGGAAATGAGTATAATGTAGATATTTGAATATGTAGAATTTTTACATACACATCTTCTACCTATATATATACCCGTATAACTATATGGTTTATTATAACATTGCAAAAAACAGATTATAGCAACTAATTTAAACTAATAATAATAGCAATAACTATCAAAACACGCGTGCGATACTCAGATAGAGCTAATGTCTGTATATATAATGATTTATTAACTTAATAATATATTAAACACAAAATCTTTCATACCGTCACATTTATTATTGTTTGACAATGGTCAATAATGTATAGATTTTTTGCTAAACTGAATGTAGCCGGTGACTGTTTCATTTTTTAAATTTATGATGCAGTTTAGCATTTGCTGAGCTAAACCAGGAATTGATTTTTTAACACTTTCAAGATAAATTCATTGGGTAGAAATTGCCTTATCATCATACTGTGTGTGTGTGTCTTTCTTCATTCAAACTTAATCATTATTGTAGGATTCTGAACGACGTCCAAGCGATTTTTGATTATTTAGTGGTGATATATGATCGCGTATATAATATATCTATACAGATATATACGGGCATAAATAGATTGGTTTCAAAAGTGATTGTGGTCAGTAGTTTGGCCGGTGGAATATCAATACAATTTTCGCAGATTAGTCCCGGTATGTAACTAACGAATTTTTTTTAGAGTTCGCGTACTTTTCCTAATTTAAACGGCTGATGGTTAAGGAAAACATCGAGAAGAAATCTGAATCTGAGAAATACTTTTGTAGCTCGTACGTATATATTTCTCGTTGTACTATGAATTTCTCGGAGCTTATAATCACCAATAAGTCGTGAGCTGGCGTGATGATTATGCTCATACGGTCCTTCAGGATAAAGTCAATAGTCCTGCAATCACAAATCCTCCTACTAGATGATGATAATAGTTATTTGGTTCAGAACGAGAGAAAACTTCAGAGTCATTCTTTAGACAGCACTTCCAGTGGAGGCGAAGGAGAAATGAAATTGTAGGCAGTACAGAAAACGACGAGATCTCACAATAGGAATACGATATAAGATTTGCAAAATATTGGCTCTCAAATGTCGAAGTGTGTTTTTGTTTCGGCCATATAGAAACTAGAATTTGTATTCTTGTGTATAGGGGTAGGTAGCACTGTCGATGTATTGCTTATGTTTGATTACAGCCCAAGTCGAGGTGTGCCGTGCACCCTTGAGCTAGTTGCCCAAATAGAATCGGCTGAATGCCGCAAGCACTCGTCTTAGTAGTCCGGTGAAGCTGTTAAGACCTTGTTGGGTCAATAGCGTAGTCAGTTCGAAAAAAAAAAAATGTTTGATTATGCTTTTTATATAATCTTAATTTGTAATTTTTTACTCTATATTCTGACAATTTTAATATAGCATTGTTCTTGCTAAATACTTAATTCAAAGGTCGATGTCCTTCTCGATGTAAAAATATAATTATGTACAAATTATACCGTGTAATCGTTTTGTTTGGTTTGATATGTTTTATCACTTATATGCATACTTTATATCTCATCAGCTCTTTGTTGACATCGCAAGATTTAAAAACTCAACAAACATTTTGCGTAATAAGAACGTCTCAGAAATAACCGTTTTACGTCCGATCTCGCGTTCATAAAGCATGAACCGGCGACACAAAAAAGAAGTGTAGAAGGTCCAATTTTACAACTCATTATTTTCTCTTGTTTAATGCATATTGTTTAATATACGACTAACAGTCGACCAGGAATTTGATAAAATATAAAAAGTGTGTCGGTGCTAAACCGTTTATAAATTAAATGCGTTTATATTCGTTTCGCAGTAGTTGAAGCGGCTTTGTTTGTTATTCATGAGCGGCGATCTTTGTGCAGTCGACCTAGTAACGATGAGATTAGTACAAGTTTGATAAATTTATGTAAATTTCGCTTACTTTTAATGTTGTTTTAATTTTATTTCGATTTATTAAGCGATTTAATACGTAAGTTTGTATCTCGATGCTTCTAAGCTAGATAATATAATTCGCACTGAAACGTCTTTTGAAACATTACAATTACTTATTTATTAGAAATTAACTACTATTTTGTTACAATAACTTTATTTTATTTACTAAACGTTTTCATTCGGACAAAGAATTACGGAATGGTCCGTTTTATTTCGAAGATTGTGAGTAGAATGCGCGGTCGTGTCTAACGAAATGACACGCCCTTCCGAGTGAACCTTCTGTGCGTAACAATTTTTATGTCACAGACGTAGGTTAGGGCTAGAAGGGAAGGTCACCGACCTTGTTACGCCGGATTATAATTAGTTTTACAGCACAGTTCAAAATAGAAGTGGTCTACGTTCATGGACCCCATGCGCTTACAAGTCTTCCGTGTTTTCAGTTTCTATGGAATACCAAGGAAGCTGCACAGTTGGTAAAATTGCACGCAAACGTCTACGTGGGAGAAAATGTACGCCGTTAATTTTGATTTACTAAACACAATGGTTTTGTAAATAGGAAACTTTGAATATGTAACAGAAAACGTTTTTACCTGTTATTTTCCATGATTTCTGTTCCTTTGTTTCTCTGTATAAGATGAGTAATTAATACTAAATCTCATACTAATATTATAAAGAGGTAATATTATAAAATTTCTGACGTTGTGAGTTTGTGACATTGTAGGGGGTAATCTGAGGAACTATTGATCTGATAAAAAAAAAATTATTTCAATGTTATATAGCTCATTTATCGAGGATAGTTATAGGCTATATATCATCACTCTAAGATCAATAGGATATTATAAGATCAATGAAGAATGTTTAAAAATCAAGGATTTTTTTCTTCTTGAGAGCTTCCGTTATGTGTTATCGTTAGCCAAAAGTAACTATTCCACGCGAACGAAGTCGCGGGCAGAGGCTAGTCTCGTATAAATTCGAAGTGTCATTCCGTGCGAAGCAATTAGTTCGACATTTGTTGTAGTTGAATTGTTGTTTATGGTTTCACAGTTGAAACTATATTTTTATAGCTTTCAGTCCGCACGTAGTGAAGTAACTCAAAAATGTATTATTCGGTCTTTCCTGTCTTGTTGACTTTGAAAGACTAAAGTTTTGTTTGCTTCTTTCATATCTCGTTTTTATCTATGTACCGTCTATATATGTGTCTATGTACAGGCGGTAAAAAGAGAAGCTCAAAATAAACATTACGGATATTTCGTTCTCCATAGATTTTTTTATAAACGTATAAAATAAACATCGATTAATATGGTATTGCAGTTTATCAAAAATATAATTTATTGGAAAGTGGTAATCATCTGCGTCTTTGTGCATATGAATAGTCTATATAAATTAATAGTTTTTAAAATAACTTTTCTATTTGTATGTCTAAATGTAACTCGGGACACCTTGAACAATCTTCTATATATATATTGACATAGAATGTAAATGTAACGTATTTAATAGTTTTTAGATTTTTGTGAAAAAATTTGTTGCTACTGTCTTGGAATATGTAATAATTCAATTTTTTTAGACACATCCGTGTCTGTCTATCTGTTTATGTCTCTGTCTGTTTGCTTGAACATGTATCACCGCTAAAGTACAGCGTTTACGATAATACCTCACCAAGAAAATTATAAGGCATATCCTCGAGTAGCATTTAGTCTTAGTTTTATTTAAATTGGTTCACTCTATCAAAAGTTATTGTAATTTTAATGACGACGCGACTTGAGTACAAGATAAAAGTAGATAAGTAAATGGACTTAATATATTCAGGTGATTTTAATGGTCACTGTTTTTTTACATTACATTCCACGTGGAAGTCACGGGCACAACTGGTTTTTAATAAATTTATTGTACGAGGATGTTATATTACTCCTCAGACGATAGGATGCAAGAATTTAAGGATTTTTTTTACAAAAATTCTTAAAAATTAAGAAAATACGTGTTTTTTTTTTTAATTATAAATCTATTTTGATGATATATTATACACGGAAGTATATGGCATTAAGATGTTATATTGACTTTAAGAACTCTCATGAATGTTTTTACTTTTATGAATTTGTTGGCTGCTGTTTTTGTATGTAATGCATGTGTAACCTTTGGAGGCAGATGGCGGATCGTTTGTTTAATGAGTCTAGCCATCCCCCTCTTTGTTCCAGACGGTTTTCCAGTTCTCCCCTATGTCTAGAGATTATATAGCTATGTATACAAACTTTAAAGTCGTATAATGGAGTAAAATCGACTGATGGCGTTCAATTATTTTTGAAGTGTTTACCTAAATTATTCAGATATGACAATACAAAATACAAATATATTTATTTCAAAAATCGTTTACAAAATATTAATTTTAACTGTAACCCCGAATTAGGCAATACCTGTCTCATATAATAAGAATGTAAATCTAACGTGTGTGTACATTTTAGATTAAAAAAAAAATGTTTTTTTTTTTTTTCGAAATGAAAACACTATTGACCTGGAAAGGTCTTTACAGCTTCACCGAACTACCGAGGCGAGCGCTGAAGACACTCAGCCGATTAGGGATGCTTGGGCGACTAACTCAAGGGTGCACGGCACACCTCGGCTTGGGCTGCCGCTTGTTTTGTGCAAAAATCGCGACCTATCTTTTTTTTTATATCAAAGGAGGCAAACGGAACTAGTGGGTGGTTAAGTGATCGCCACCGTCCATAGACACTAGCGACATCAGGGACGTCGCAAGTGCGTTGCCAGTCTGTATATGGGAGAAGGGGGAGGCGAAGGAAAGGGAAAGAAGGAAAGAAGAAGGGACGTGGGCCTCCGGCTCTCTCACTGACCGATCGAAACACAACAATGCAAACCGTCCATAGACACTAGCGACATCAGGGACGTCGCAAGTGCGTTGCCAGTCTGTATATGGGAGAAGGGGGAGGCGAAGGAAAGGGAAAGAAGGAAAGAGGAAGGGACGTGGGCCTCCGGCTCTCTCACTGACCGATCGAAACACAACAATGCAAGGACTGTTATTTCACGTCGGTTATCTGTGAGAGGGGTGGTACTACCCTGGAGGAGCCGACCCATTCATGCTGAAACCAAAAATAGCTTCAGCGGGGCTCTACCACCTACATATACATCTGAGCTAACCTAAACTAAGCTATCTAGATATACGTATATGAGTTATTGAAACATGCATGTGTACCAAACATACGTCTCTCAACAACTCCTATATGTATTTTGTGTCGCAAAAATTTCTCTAAACTATATAGGATAGGATAAGGAAAGAAAAAATGTTGCAGGTGTTCTGGGAATAAGTAACAAGTTTGTCTGTTTGCTTAGATATGCATCACTGTTAAAGTATTGCGTTCATGATAAAACTTCTCAAAGAAAAATCATAAAGCATATTCTCGAGTAACATTTAGTTTTTGTTTCATTAAAATCGGTTGACTCTATCAAAAGTTATTGTAATAATGGCGGCTCGGGTTAAGGTAGGGGTGAGGAGTGGGTTTTCTCAGAGGTGAGGGTCCCCGTATCAACATCTTCGGGTAGACCCGAGCGCGTGACCAGCGTTAGTGGAAGTATGCTTGTCGCGTACCCGCAACCTTGGTCAAATTATGCGCCTAGCTGCCCAGGGGTTTTAGCCGGTAGGAGTTCGGCATAACCCTCTCGCTGTCCCCCGACAGTGGGAGGCGTATCCCATGTAGGATTTACCCCCGTTAAAAAAAAAAGGGGGTGAGGAGTGGATTAGCAAAATGCATTTGAGTCTCATCCAAGAACCAAATGTATTTATAGTTCGTCTATATACGTATATATACGTCAGCAGTTGCACGTGCATCACTGAAAAACTTAAGAAATGGCGCAAGCGGTGTCGTGCGCTTTGCTCAGGGCAATACAGACGAGGTCGCGGATACCAGCTAGTAGATAATATATGTGCAATATGTTTATAAATTTTCTTCTAAACGGCTTTATCCGTTTCTTCCCCTGTCCTGCTCATACGCACCACACCGCTTGCCCCACATCACAAATCGCTATACGAGTAGTGCTTTTACAAGTCTTAGTATTTTATAATTGTACATTAGTTGAAGATATCTTTTAGATAAATGTACTTAAGGAATAAAACTGAAAGAATGGATCGAAATCTATCCGATAGTTTTTGCGTGATGTTCGTACAGCACAGATTGTACCATTTTTTTTTATATCATAGAAAGCTATCGAACAGTTGGGTCACCCGATGTTAAGTGATCACCACTGTCCCTAGACACTTGCAACACCAGGGGATTCGCAAATGCGTTGTCAGCCTGCGTTAGGGATGGGGGGAGGAAGGGAAGAGGAGATGGGGAAGGTGAGAAGATGTGGGCCTCCGGCGTACTCACTGACCGAACGAAACGCAACAATGCAAGCACTGTTACTTCACGCCGGCATTCTGTGAGAGAGTGTTAATACCCCGGGCGAGCTGACCCATTCATACTGAAGTCAGTAATAGCTTCAGTGTGGCTCTACCACCTACTTAATTTTATTTATATTATATACTATTTATACACATATGTATATTAAACAACGGGTATATTATTTGATATATCTTTCCGGAACTACGTTGTTTTTGTTTGTGCGTTATCGCGACCCGCTTATCATCTGATTGATGAAGCGACGAGACGACGTTATTCATTCAAAGAAGCCTTATCTATTACGTTTCATTATTTTCGATTCAAATTATAATTTCTGTTACGCATCCGCTATTAATTTATAAGGTGACTAAGTGTACGAAATTTATGTGTTTAAATTTTTTACATGATAACGTGTTATAAATTGATGAACGCCGGCTGCGCGCACGAAAAAGTATGAGTCAGAGTCACGTTCCGCCTGAGCCGGTCTAAGCGGTTGGCTTGTGACGCATGTAATTAATCTGTATAATTTAAGTAAAAAATATCTTAATTAACAAATTCAAATAAAAGTTAATTGATCGAAAAAAACTTTAATTATCAATTAACTCCCGCTTTGTGATATAATATGATATATTTATACAAATATAAATTTCTTTTGTATGTGTGTATGTCACTGAACTCCTCCTTAACGGTTGGACCGATTTTGATGAAATTATGTGTGCGTGTTCCAGTGGATCCGAGATTTTTTTTTATATCATATAGTAGGCAAACGAACATGCGGGTCACTTTTTGTTAAGCGATCACCGCCGTCCATAGACACTGATAACCCCAGAGGAGTCGCAAGTCGTTGCCAGCCTGTGTTTGGGGGAATGGAGAAGAAAGGGAAAGGAGACGGCAGGGTAGGGGAGATGGGTCTCCGGCGCTCTTACTGACCGAACGAAACGCAACAATGCAAGCACTGTTACTTCACGTCGATTTTCTGTGAGAGGGTGGTGCTATCCCGGAAGAGCCGAACCATTCATGCTGAAACTAATAATAGCGTCACCGTGGCTCTACAACCTAGAATGGTTTAGATTCACAATTGGACCCGGTAGGCGGCGCTGTGGTTGAAATTTATAGGACTTTTATTATTAAAATAGGACAACGTTCGCCAAGACCGCTAATAATAATAAAATAATGATAATTCACTGATAATAATTCAATTCAATTCATAAAAGTATGCAATTTTTCACAAATGTTCTCTTATGACGTCATCACGTAAAATTATCGCCCGTAAACCGACTTTACAGACAATTTTTTTTTTCATATCCACGTGATCTATTAGTGTTTCTTAAACGCAATGGTAAAATTGCAATATTATTTCAAAACTTATCATGATATCGTGATAATATGTGTATTGGGTAATAATATAAACTGATGAATATCAACGTAGATATGCGTATGTTGAGATGGATATATCACGTAACTGTAATAGATTACTAATTATTATTTTGGGTACATATTATAAAGATCTGTCCACTTGCGAAATAGGTAATCCTAAATCTTCGTTATAATAACCTACATAATTTTTAATTACATATAGCGACAAATAGTTTCTAATGGAATATTCTAGATCTCAATATTACCAGAAATATTTCTATTGAATCTTGACAGTTTTCTATATATTTTTAAGTCTTCATTTACGACGCTACAATTTATCAAATAAGACCAAAAACAATGCATATTTGCACCTGTTTTACACCAAAACGCTAAGAAGACTCTTATCATACATTTAATTTACTTTGAAATACAAGGTTTCGAAACAATTATCTTTAAACATTACCTTGATGTTTGTGTTTAATTAATCATATAGATTATGAATCTCCACGGACGTCGAAACTGAGTCCACATATATGTGTGCGATATGAGAAGTCTATACTAGCGGATTGCTGAGATTGTAATGCCCTGTTTGGGTAATAATATTGTTAGCCTTGTAATAAATAATCATACTTTTGAGTGATGTCTATGGAAGGTACTTACTGGTTTAATAACTTCTCCGGCACATGAAGTATTTGGGATTTTAAAACGAGAGAATTATAGTTGTCCTACTGAGGATAGTATTTTCTGAATGATTTATTTTTCACCATCAAGCGGCTACTGATCCAAATCCGGGACTACATTTGTGATAGCTACCATTAATTACGGCTTACTAGCGGGTCCAGTAGACGTTGTCCTGCCCTGATATTAAAAAAAGGTATTGGAAAATTGTATCCTAAACCTTCCCCATGAATCGATTTATATAGTGATAAAAACCGCATGAAAATCCGTTTAGTAGTTTTTGAGTTTAAAATTTTGAGTACATTACCATGTACTCCGTACTTCTGTAATACGCAGATCTATATATTAATACGTGAAGCAAAATTTTTGTACCCCTTTTTAACCTATTTTCGCCGACGGGTGAACTTGAAATTTGGTATAGTTAAAGTTTATATGGCGGAGAAGTGCAGAAAGCTGTTTATTCTATATAAAATACATTAGAAGTACATTACATAAATTAAAATATGCACTACTCACACTACTACTCGAATATTACACAACATATACACACATGTAAATAAAAAAAAACATTTTCACAGCCGTCAATAATTACGAACTTAAAAAAACTTAAAAAAGGTTGCGAAGGACGTTTCTATGCTCGACTATATGTATTTTTTAACTCTTACGTTCTAATTACCATTTTTCATCCTACATTCAAACAATGATATTATAAAACATAACTATTATTGTAATGTTTATTATTTTGTATGGTGAACTCACTTCAATTGATGAATTAATAACTATTTCTCATATTGAACAGACTACATTTAATTCAATATCGCCCAGAAATACCACCCCACGGTGTCGTGTAAAATTAATTGAAAATTGTGTCATGGGTTGCGATAAATGTCTTTATTTTCGTAAAGTTATGATTGGTTAAAATTTGAGCTTTACCACGTGGTTTTTGTTTCCAATTTATAATTAATTTTCATTTTTATTTACACAGATTCTTTTAATAATTATATAATAAAGATCATGGCAAATGGGAAATACCTGAGTAGCCATGATGAAAACCTTTGATTATATAAGTATACCCTTTGACAAAAGAACTCTGATAAAGTTTAAAAAATCAATTACCTATGGTCGAATGTCGACCACTGGGCGCCCACCAGTTCAAATTAAAGTGTATGGAATCTGAGTTGGGTATCTTGTCTACTATTGATTTCTCATTATCATTACCGTTTTCAAGTTATTAAGTTGAATTTAAAAACGCGATTTTAATACCTTAAATTTAAAAAAAAACCGAAAATTTTCAGTGAAATGTCTACCATCCCAAAGGAAATTTTACAATTTTTACAATTATTAACTGGTGACACGTATAATTTTTCAGGACGGATACACTCGGCTATCGTGTCCGGGGTGAACTTGGAGACTCGCTCGGTGACTGTGGAGTGGTATGAACGTAGCGAGACAAAAGGCAAGGAGGTGGAGATCGATGCCATCCTCGCACTAAATCCAGACCTCATTGAGGGACCTCGCAACCATCAGACGCCGCATCTCCAGCCGATGCCCAACAAACTGGCAAGGGTACGTATGCTTGGCAATACAAAGAATGTATAATCAATTAAGTGACCAGGCCACGCCTCGTTGGGGCTCAATTATTATTTATTGAATGAATGAGTAACTATTTTCAAAATCAAGACGTGGCACCATCTATGGGATATCACTAACAGTCCGTCTTACTGTTTTCTGTCGACAAATTAATTTAAAGCGCCATCTGTTCGAGACTGATGAAACTTACAATTAAAAATAATAATCAACAACGACAATCATCAATTTGTAGTAAAAAAAATTGAGTTCATTAATAGAAATATAAATTATTCTATCTCCCAAGTTGGCCGAAATTATACGTAAGTGCCAACTTTCCTGAAGATTGGTCGAGAAGTTTCGGAGTTCATAGTGGACAAACACTGGATTTTTATATATTTACAGGATTTATGTACGCCAATTTCAGTGTCCTGATTGACCATATTTGTTTACGTTTTTATTCAATTGAATTGATACAGATTGTACAGAGTAGTGTCAGTGACCGATCATTGGCTGCATTATAACTAGTAAAGTAATCTTCCAATTTAGAGTTAATTTTACGATCCGTCGTCTTGTACGCAAACGTCAGAAGCGAGATTTAAAATGAACGACTTCTATTGCGGACAGTGAGGTGCGTGCGGTATCGATAATTCGTATCAATGGCAGACCATCCCTAGTTCTACTGGGTTCATAATATTATCAGGAAGAATCCTACTAGTGCTGAGTAACTAACGTGACTTTTATTGCAATTATAGTTCGAGTTTTAATTGGTTGGAATTGAGATAAAAATTATGCGTTCCAGCGTATTACCGGTCTACTTATCTTCGTATTTAATCGATATTATTAATACGAGTTTTGCATTAATTATATTATCAGAAATAATGTTACTTGTGCTGGCCACTCTCAATGCTTGTAATATGACCTTTTTTGCGATATTTGTTTGAGAGAATACTAGTTTAATTTAGATATTTAATTGTCTATTCATGAGTTCCCGCGTATTACCGGTTTTTAAGAAACATAACATTCAGTCGTATTGTATCGTTATCGATTATTATAAATGTTGTTTACGTTAACAATTGAATGGTCTGTCGTTGTCAGTGGTTTTATCGATTCGCGAGGGCGTTCACGCCGCGTACCAAGCCGCGATCACTCTCATTGTTTTCGTTCCGAAGACCGTTGCTAATCGACACCACGCTATCAGTTTCACCGGTATGTCCGTGTTAGGCGAATGCGCGTATCGCTAATGACGGGACGCCTCGGCGATCATCTCTTGACAATGAGCGTCATCCGATTGTTTATTTGTCGGCCATCTAACGCTACCGTGAAGTGAAGTAGAAATATATATGTATTATCGCCGAGGACAATGTAGAAATGTTCCCATACATCGTCACTTGGAAGGTGATAGATCTTTTCGCACGACACGCATCATTAGTTGACACGTGCACTGTTGTTGTCACGGCGACACTGTTTAGTTGATATCAGATTAAGGTCATTGTTTCCATCAGGCCTACGAAATTTAATTCTAATACATTATTTTCAAAATATATTAAAGATGTTTTTGAAAATATGATAGTTGTGTAATATACTAGTTAAGTTGTCGTATCGAATGAATTTCAACCATTCGCTTTGCTCCAATTTACTTAATGAATACATACGAAAATACAATAAAACATGTATCTGTTTTAAGCAAACAGTGAAGCTGTCTGAATTAATAAATTTATGTATAAAAAAATGACGGAATTTTTCGCGGGCCTGTGGGAGAACTCTCCTTACGTAGTTGCAGTGCACGCGTTCTATGACACAGCGAATGTTATAAGGCATTATTTAACTATTAATAATAGTAGTTGCGCGTGTAGTGGCTGTCGTCCGATCTACCATTGATTGATGAGTCGATCGACCTTGCATTTGTACGTTACGACGCATACAGGACACCGGGCGTATTGATTTTCCACACTCGTAACTATATTATAACATTCTAGTTTCACTTTCAACTCGTATCAAATCATTACACCGCACTCTCTCCGATAATTGTTATAGATTCTTTAATTTTAATAATATAAAGTGAGAGAGCAATTCATTAAGAGAGGAGCAATCATCAGCTACAGTATATAGTAAGTGTTGCAATGTATTGTATATGATTCGCACATGATTGTTTGATATGGCGGCTCGAAGGACCCGTCGGGCTCCTCCTCTGACGACGGCGGGTTCCTGCGAGAGGGCGCGGAGGGAGACGCAACCGGCGACTCGGGGCACACGTTGCCCGTACGCAACTCCAGATCGGTACAGTCTGCCATCCACGTTAATTTTCATTCATTCGCACCCCAGCCGCCGCAACGCACGGACTCCCGTCGCGCGGCCTTTTATTTTTATATTATTTCTTCGCACAGTTTTAATTCATTTGCTACACGATCTATGATTTGCGCACGTATTGTCTGTTTTGTCACGTTACACTTATTTTAGTTGCAGTCGTTGTATTATATCCATCAATATTTTTAGTAGAAATTGATATCGTATTTATATGTAAGATCTCGTTTATGATTATCCGTTTACCACTTAGGATGTCGTGTTAGACTACATCGGTGACATCACTCTACCGCTGATGAATCATTGACCCACTCTGCAGGTTATACGTCCGTTGGTTTTAATGGAAATGTTATTACATTAATGAATTACTGATCCTCTTTATTTTAAGCATAGCTGTCTCCTTTTTTTCCATTATGACTAGACTAAACAAGTCTTCTCATTATTGTGCTGTGGAGAAGTATGTAACAACTACTACATGGTTAATTTGCCTTTTTTTATTACTAAGACTCTTTTTTTATACTTATACGGTATTGTTCTGATGAGCCTTCATAGTTTCACAGGGCTGAGTTACGAATACACATAATTATGTTTTTTTTTCTCGAACTGACTACGCTATTGGCCTAGCAAGGTCTTAACAGCTTCTCTGGACTACAGACATAATTGTGTTATTACATGCCATTGAATTATAGATTGTCGCTCTTATTCTTTATGAATGATTCTATGAGCTTAACAAATAAAAACGACGTATTCATAGAAAAAACAGAAAGATTCTGATGTCCTTACGGTCTTGTTTATATCTATGTAAGAAAGAGCCGCATGTGGTCTCTCCTCGGTCTTACGAACGATTGAACAAGTAAAGTCGATAAACGATGTGCAGTCACCGTTAGGGGAATCATTGTTTTAACGCCGTTAACCTGCAAGCGTCGACGAGACTAACACAAAACGTCGTGAGTCACCCGTGTCAACACAGTACCTATTCAACCTGTACGGTGAAATAGTAAGCATGCAGGCACGCACTCAGAGAAAACGATGGGGGGGGGGGGGTCTCACCCACAAATGGTAGTTTTTGACGTTCATAAGTGCCTTATTAGGGCCTAAACTGAATAAAGTATTTTTGATTTTAACATTAATCAAGATGTTCTTTTATAACATAAAATTATTATTGTAAACTTGTTTTTGCTTGTAATTTCTTCTGCGTTGATGTACATTTGATGTATACCTCGGGAACAGTTTTTTTTGTGAATGGAAGTTATCCTGTGTTATTTTCTGTAGTCCTGTGAATTTCTATGCAATAAATTCATGAAGATCGGTTCAGGAATTAATATGTGAAAACGTAATAAACAAACAGACAAACGAACAAACTCAGATTCAATTTTATAATAATAGGAAGAATAGTTTTCCTATCCTTTAAGGAGAGATTTTTCTCTCTAATTTGATGGAAAAAATGAATGTATAAAGAAAATATTAGCTTTTGTTGTAGTGAAGTGAAATTAATTGTGATGTACAATGTAATCTAAATACGATAGAGATCACTGAGATATCTATAATATATGGATCGTTGGGTATGCCCAGTCGTTGCTGGTATACCAGTTTCGAAGGTTCTTGCAGCTGGGTATATGTGTGTCCTGAGACATCACGATATAAAAATGTCACTATGGCAATTTTATTATATTGCACATTGTGGTAGTGATTCAGTGGTGTATCAACACAATAGCCTCCTATTTGGTATTTTTACGTTCATATCATATACAAGAAAGAAAAACATAACAAAGGTAATATTAATACCAATGCAAATTTTTTTTTTCTTAAATTTACTTGAATAATACATGTTAGTTTCAGGATATCGTGTGAAAGCTTCATACGTAGTAATAAATTAATTGGCGATCATACATCTAGAACATTAATCGTAATAATTGAATGATAGAGGACCAAAGTGCTTGTATCATACAAAAACTACTGGGTATACTACAATCAGTTTTTTTTTTTCAATTTAATACTTACACTTTACTATATACATTAATGTCAATATATATTGATTTTTTTTTTAGTTATAAAAGTTTTAAGAAATTACGCGTTTATCTGTGTTTGAAGTTACGCAGGGGAGTTGAAATAAATTGGTAACTTGTTTTAGAAATAAATTTTACAAGCTATGTATATTTATGGTTTTAATTTTCCTTGTTTTTTACTTGTCTATTAAATATATTGTCAACGCAGACGAAGTTGTAAGTATCAACTAGATTAGATTATCTATACTTAATATTGTAAAGAGGTAAAGTTTATGACGTTGTAGGTGGTAATCTCAGGAACTACTGGTCGGATTTAAAAATTCTGTCAGTGTTTTATAGCTCATTTATCGAGGAAGGTTATAGGCTATCATCACGCTAAGATCAATAGGAGCGGAACACCGATAAATAATGTTTCGAAATCGTTTTCGAAATTTCGATTTTTTTTTTTGCCCTTGAGAGCTTCCATTGCGTGTTAGCGTTATCCCAAAGTAATTATTCCACGCGAACGAAGTCGCGGGCAGAGGCTAGTTCCTAATAATTTAAAAAATATATATCATTTTACTAGGCATACATGCATTATTTAAGTAGATATATCAGGGTAAACAAATGAACACATATTTCATGTACATGTTAAATTAATTACAGAAATATGTATTGTAGATAATGTTGTTTATTTGTCAGATTATATGTATACTTTGATTCAATGTTAATTTAGAGCAAAGCCCATCGTCCACATTTTGACGTTCCAAATACGTATCTGGGTCACATTTTGTTGCAGCTAATGAGTTAGCTTCCGTACATTCATACCTTTTGAATTGGCATACCTACTCGCGGAATTGATGCTATTGGATTTTGAGCAACCGCCATCGTCAGTGTTGAATTGAATGGTATTTTCGTTAACCTATTTGTAGTCTCAAATATGAATTGTCCCCGTTAATAGATTCAACGACTCTATTGATTGATATCACCTTTGTTTATTATGGTATTCGTAGAAGATAATCTACCGTAAATCAAAAAGTTATCCTATTTTCATTTGTTTATAGT
>JACEII010000053.1:567642-615526 GCA_014332785.1 Antheraea mylitta | reverse complement strand
ATTTATTAGAATACAGTGTCTAGGGGTTCAGTAAATTTGACGGTAATGGTGTGAACTGTAGCGTAAAAGATTAAATCGCCTCATTGGGCAGGTACAATGGAATGATACAATAAATTTCGACTCTGTTAATTACACTTGTTTATTTTTTGTCTATTTCTAGAAATGCGTTTAATAATATTCTCACGTGATGTATTATAGAAGTAAACGATTTCTGCAAGTGTTGATGTCTTTTACTAAGATTACATTTTCATGAAATACTAGAAAGGAATTTAGGTTTTAAAAGTCAGCAATGGGATACACCGAATAGACCTGACTGAACCCATCATCGTTTCAAATTAGGATTATAATATGTATTATGGTGGTGGTGGTTTTGCTGATTTTAAATAAGCCATTTAATTGTCCTTTAGAAGATTTTTTTTTGTTATACTGTCTGCCGGTTGATCTCAGTTGATGGAAATGGCTCAGTGAAAACGCGTAGCCTTTTTTTAAGATCATATCGTGTATATTAAAGGAAAATGAAATAGGTAGTGCGTTCTTTCTATACAAAGCGTAACGTAATGTTTTCAATAGCGAAAGATTACATGTGTATTTACGAGTTACCTAGACATTATAACCTATATCACAATAACAGAGGACTGGCGAATCGTCTCACAAAGGTTATTAACTCTACTACTATAGCAATTGGATACAATAGGAAATAAAATGAAAAAAAAAAAACGTAGTGAGGTTATATGGTCTACGTAAAAAGTGAAATGGAAGTATATTTTATGGATGAACCCCCCCTAATAAAAGTTTCTATACATATTACATTTAATTATTGATTAATCGTAGTAGTTCCATGACAGTGCCGACTGAAAAGAGAGCTTCTGTTGAAATATTCATCTGAAATCGAAGGTCCTTTCTAATCTGACATACCATCGTCGTCCGTTAATATATCTATAGGATCGATTTAAACCGGGTTATTAATCATTTTCCCTCTATAAATATTTACTTGAACGGCATGTAATGCCCGTGTACCAGATAAACAGGAAACGTGCCATCAAACCAATCTTGAAACCGCAATGTTATTGTAAAAACATCTAATATTGTCAATGATGCGTTTGGATAAACTGCTATGACATATTCTCGTAAAGCCTTATAACAAAAGAGTCTGTTTTAAATAAAAAACATTGAAAGAAAAAAAATGGGACGAATTGAATGATTTGATTTGATGAATCTGAAGAATATGTCTTCTAGTAATGTTATCTTTAATAATTATTTTTAAAGACGTGGGACTTGTAAATGTAATCTATATTAATAAGTCTGTATTTCTGTCTGTATATATATTGTTTCCTTTTTTTGTTGACTACTATTTAGTACACGAAAAAATGAAAATAATTCTAAACCGTATAGGCTATTATAAAAACTATCACCGATGCAGAAATGTTTTTGTTTTTTAAACTTTATTTTTGGCAATCAATCTTTCCGATTATTACTGCCATTGTCACGTAGTCAATAATATCACAAACTTCGTGTGAACATTCCAATATTAAGCATCGTGTGAAACCATATTCTAACAAGATGGATCCCTTGCTAGAATCTCCCAGGGAGTTTTTGTGGCATCTCAGAATTTCATGCTCCGTGTTATTATTTTCCATTCACTTCACTTATGCATAATAAACTAACTATATTACGTAAAACACCACCAAATTTACACAATATATAGTAAATAACACAAGATTATGAATAAAATATATAATCCACTACATGGCAGACTAAAATCCCGACTAAAATCCCGCCAAAAATTCAAAATGGTTATTAAAGGTAAAGAGATTTATTCTCATAACCGGCGTTTGATAAAGTTTATACCATAAAGTATATTTAGTTGTAAAATTCATAGTCTATTCTATCAAGTATATTAAAAAAAAATCGAATATGAATTAAATTAAATTCAAGACTCGTAATGGATGCAAGCAGAACCGCGGCGGACCCAGCCCTAGTTTCACTATAACTGCGAAGATTACAATAATTTTTGATAGAGTGAACCGATTTTAATGAAACCAAGACTTAACGTTTTATTGTGAACCCGATACCTTAGCAGTGATGCGTGTTCATAGACAGAGAGACAGACATATCTAAAAATAATTTAAAAATATCACTTAGTCCAATACAAACAATTTTTTCATTTTCAATTTTTTTCATGAAAATCTAAAATGTACAGACTAGAATGTACAGACAAATGTACAGACTAGTAGAATGTAGTTTAGATTTACATTCTTATTACATATATAGATATAGATTACTTAAAAAAAAAATTGATACCAGATATCGATATTTTTTTTGTCAGTGTATATAAATGATGTAACCGCTTTATCACCTCTTTTGTGAACATCGCTATATCTGATTATTCATACGTGCTGGAAGAGTCTGTGGTAGTTTGACTCGCTTGTTGCGTGTATTCTCAAAACATGTTTTCTTTAGCCGAAGCTTTTGTATTATACAATTTGTAACCTTTCTTGTTTTCTCTATATACCCTGAGCTTGTTATTTTTTTTTTTTGTTGTAGCTACGATTTAATTTTTTTATTATATCGTTGCTTGTAAAAAAAGGAATATGTGTTAATACGCGTGTTTTTTTTATAGGACATGACGCGGCAGTCTATACCGGTGGCGACAAAGGGTGAGTTATTTTATTTTATAGTAATGTCTAGTAATTTAAATCAGCGTTTTTGGAGACCAGATTGATTATAGTGGTGAAGCGGTTTGAACGGTAACATTACAAACCATGGGTTGTACTAATGAGTTTTTTTGGAATTCGCGCACAATTACTAATTAAAATTGGAGACACTAACGGATGACGGTGAAGTATAACATCGTGACGAAACCTGAACCTGAGAAATGTTCATGTTGAGTACCACTGTATGTGGGAAAATATAGAAGATTTCTCAGAATTTGAAATATCCTATGCGTCGTCGGCTGGCGTGGTGATGATGCCCATACGTTTTTCGGAAAGAGGCCTATGACCCTGGAGTGGGTTTCTCACAGGCTGATGATGATGAGGGCTTTCTCTAATGTGCAGCCATCACCTTTGAGTTGGCAATCTGTCAACAACCTCCTATAAGTGTGCATAGCTTTAGCGTATTTCCATCTTGGCTTCATCGTCACCTAAACACCATGGTTCTTTGTAGTCAAAAACTATAACCTGTATACGACAGAAAAAAGGCTCCCTACACACGTAAAATGGTATATCGACAGAGCAATTTTAGAGTGAAATTTTATTTGTTAATTTTTTAATGCTTGTTTTATAGCCGCCCGTATCTATCGGACCTAATATTGTACTTTATTATGAGTTTTCATTTATGATGAAACTCTTCGTTTAGTGTAGTGACTATTTTAGTCACTCCACGCTGATGCTAAAGGCGCTTCTAGTAAATATATGGATAATACTGAACGTTTAATTGAAGTATTTTTTAGATTATTTATATTTTTTTAATGATGTATTGTAAGAAAATTTATGAAATACGAGTACTTATATGACTATTCAAGATGAATGCGTTTGGAATAACTTGTTTGTAATGGTTTTAAGTCCATGAATCGTGCAGAGATTAAAAAAAGAATTAAATCTGGGATGTAGTTCAATAGTCTAGTCATGATTGAACGAATGAAGGGAAGTTGCTTACACATTTGTATTCGAGATAATAAATAAAAAAAAAAAGTGGTACAGTACTCCTTGCCAACAACGGATATACATTAAGATTTCGCTGTTATTTAAAAAAGCCTAGACAGTTATAAGGACTAAAATGGAATTAAATCTGTTCTCTTTTGAATTTTTAAATTAACTATGTGTGAATTATTTAAATTGAAATTATCATCATTACTTCTTTTTTTTTTTTAATTGACCGGGATCTTGATGTCCCGGTCGGCGGTACACCTCTGATGTGGTAGTCAGAGACCTTTTTATTCCTGATTGTTACCAATGGCTATTTCGGATTTTATAGTCGATCTTTCATATTGTCATATTTATCGAATTGAATTCTCGTCAGTTTACATTTCAGTTCTAACTTTTGTCAATTATGTTTTTTTCCCTCGAGTCCTCTTTCTTTTATATGTTATTGTAACTCCTTCTCTATCTCGCTTCAGGTATGCCATCTACACAAATTCTATATTGCCTCTTTACACTTTGATTTTGGTGATACTTCATAGCGCACTATATCTATCTCTGGTGTTTTCTTATCTCTGTTGTTATTATTATTAAATTTTATATCATCATTACTTTCGCTTTCACATCTATTGGTACTCCGAATAATGATTGTATAATTTTTTGTACAGTTTATTAATTCTTCAACCATGTGGTGAGCTGCACAATCTCAGTACAAGAAATCAATATTAGATGTACACAGTCCGCTCTACTACCTGTCACTAATCTGACGCAAGCCGCGCAAGCGTAATAACGTCGATGACGCTTACTATCATGTCATGACGCGTAATTATAAATTTATCACTTGCCAAAAAATAATGCTCAACGCGCCTAAAGAAGTTTCTACTACAAAAATTCGGTATCTTAACTTGAATTCGGTATCTTAACTCTACCTTTCAAATACATCTATACTAATATTATAAAGAGGTAAAAAGTTTGTGACGTTGTGACGTTGTAGGGGGTAATCTCAGGAACTACTGGTCCGATATGAATAATTCTTTCAGTGTTATATAGCTCATTCATCGAGAATGGTTATAGGCTATATATCATCAAGCTAAAACCAATAGGAACGGAGCACAGATGAAAAATGTTTCAAAATGGGGATGTTTTTTTCTTTTGAGAACTGCTGCGTGTTAGTGTTAGAGAATCTATTACACGCGAACAAAGTCGCGGGCAGACGCTAGTTCTTGATAATTTAATGCATGTCCGTAAAAAGTTTGAAAAACTGAATTTAGTAAAAGACCAGCATAATGTAAATACTTGAAACTGTAATAAACTGGTCGTCCCATGTTTCATACTTGGCAAAACCAGTAATAGTTTTTTAGGTAATAATAGTGTTAGGTTTTTGCAATATAATAGTCTCAAAACATGTTCCCAATTTGCCGGATTGTAAATTTAAGCGCCAAGTCAAGCGAATTTTAGTGTCAAAAGGATATTATAGAGTGGATCAGTATGTGAACGATAGTGATACCTGGAATTGACTCCTCTCTGTGCATCCACTAAAAGCTATTGTATGATGTATTGGAAATATATGTTAATAAAATGTACCCGATCGAATTTTTTTTTAACTTTATTTTTGGCAATCAATCTTTCCGATTATTACTGCCATTGTCACGTAGTCAATAATATCACAAACTTCGTGCGATCATTCCAATATTAAGCATAATGTGAAACCATATTCTAACAAGATGGTGGATCCCTTGCTAGAACCTTCCAGGGAGTTTTTGTGGCATCTCAGAATTTCATGCTCCGTGTTATTATTTTCCATTCACTTCACTTATGAATAATAAACTAACTATATTACGTAAAACACCACCAATTTTACACAATATATAGTCAAATAACACAAGATTATGAATAAAATATAAAATCCACTACATGACAGTCTAAAATCCCGCCAAAAACTCCAAACCCGATCGAGTTTCTTGCCGGTTCTTCTCGATGATTGGGTTGTTTTCTGAACCGGTGGTAGTTTTTGACATTGATAAGTGCCTTATTAGGGCCTAAACTGAATAAAGTATTTTTGTTTCTATTTTTTAAGATTCTAATCTTATATAATAATAATTAAAATGAAATTACAAATATCGAACGTCCTAAATATTGGTAAACGTTTAAAAACTAGGCCAAACTGTACATTCCACGTCACGCGAGTTCTATAATCTTTACATTTACGATAACCTGTCGATATCTACCTCTCATTCGTATCCGTTAGTGATGGAAAGAGATGCAGATAGGTCGGTCGGTTGAACACGAACATGGTAGTGGCTGGATGTGCGAGGTCAACGGTCGTAAGTTGTATGTTGGTGAGACAGGTGGATTGACGGTCACGCGAAATTTGGATGTTTTGCGAATTATACACTTGTTCTTTTAAAATAGATTTACTTTAAAATATTATAAATATAGAAACCCAATTAAAAAAAATAGACCGGATTATCGTTATTTTAAACTTTATTTCGAAGGTATTCTAATCGTACAATAAACCTGAGCCTTTGGTTAAGAGAAAACATCATAGTTTTTTTTTTTTCGAAATAACAACGCTATTGGCCTTGCAAGGCCTTTACAGCTTCACCGGACAAACGTTATAGCGTGGTTGTAGCGCGTTAGCATCTACTTATAGTTATCAGTTATTGCGTTAATGATATTTCTTCTTCATTCTAGATAAATATTTCATTTGTTTATGTATACCTCAATTCTATTTTACATAATTTCGGGTTAAAGAGTAAAACGCCTCAAGTCCGATGAAACTGTGAATACCTGTCGGGTTAGTACAGTGGTACCCAATTTTTTTTTTAATCGGACCACAAACATGTTTTACTCGTGGTGTCGCGGGCCGCAAACTACAAGTATTTAAGTATTAAATAAAAAAAAGACGTAATTTCAGAATAACAACGTATTAATGTAGTGAAAAGTGGTTGTATAATAAAACAAAGCTGGGTATAAATACCCCTTATAACATAAGGAAGGCATTGCGATCGGGTCGACTAAAAAACTTTAGACAGTTTCCCTCTACATTAAAATGTGGAATCTATCTCCGAGCATCTCCGTCAGTTAACTATTAGGATTTTAAAAATTACAATCAAAGGACGATTAATAAATGTTGTGATTCTGTGTTTCAAAATGCGAACGAAACCGCTAGCATACTTTTATTAATTACTAGCTGTGCCCGCGACTCCGTTTGCGTGGAACGTAATTTGAAAAAACAGTGTCTAATTTTTTTTTTCTTGAACTGACTACGCTATTGCCCTAGCAAGGTCTTAACAGGTTCACCGAACTACTAAGGCGAGCGTCTAAGGCACTCAGACGATTTTATTTGGGCAACTAGCTCAAGGGTGCACGGCACACCTCGGCTTGGCTATTGCCTGTTACATGCAAACTCGCGACCTATCTTAGCTAACCTAGCTAACTATTCATATATGTTTGAGTTGTTGAGACGCATATGTGTACCAAGCATACACGCCTCAACAACCCCTCCATATATTTATTATCGGAAAATTAGAGATTTTTCAGTTCGATAAGGGGAAAGAATAAAACCCTTCCACTTCCATGTGTAAGCGTGTAGGCGTGCACGTGTGTGGGGGTGACCGTGTAGTGTTGTAAATTTTTGTGACACTGTATCGCGCAAGCAACGCACTCAAGGGCTCCCTGCCGAGGGATTGAACCTAGACTTGAGCCGCTACCGAGGGAGGCCTAATCTGGTGTGCGGGAGCGAAATCTACCCCTAGACCATGGCGGCGTGATCTGTGGTTACGCGGGCGTGGGCGTGAGTACGCTCTGTTTGGAGATACAGGCTGGTACCGATCGTTCACTGCCGTTATTTCATCAGGAGGGTCGATAAAAATATGTCGCGGCCGTCTTCTATGACGCGCAGCGTTTGGTACGGGTTCGTATTGTGCGGCGGATACCACTAACGGACTGTAGTGTCTAATAAAATCGTCTAAATGTATTAAGTACATTTACTTGTCTATTTTTCTCTCGTACTTAAATCGCTTCGTCATTAAAGTTACAATAATTTTTGATAGAGTGAACCGATTTTAATGAAACCAAGACTACATGTTACTCGAGGATATGCTTTATGATATTCTTGCTATGGTTTATCGTGAAAGCAGTACCTTAGCAATGTGCGTGTTCAAACAAATAGAAATATAGACAGACATTTTTAAAAATAATTGAAATGAATTTTATTACATATACCAAGACACCTTTAGCATTTTTTTTTCTCAATAATGAATAAAGTATATACATGTTAGATTTATACTCTTTTTATATGTTTAGAAGAAGATAATTATTGAACGACAGTTATAAATCGACAAGGCCGAAGCTTTGGAGATCATGTCGAAAGTCGATGACACCTCAACAACCTGTGTATACATAATTATAATTATTGATTCACTTACTGTCTCACGTGTTTAGCGGAATTTTATCTAATAGATTATATTAAAATTTATAGTCGTGCTGTTGGAATGCGATACACATGGTATAATATATGAACTGTTGTAATATTAAATATTGATTCAAGTTTTTGTAAGGCAGCCGAATTGTATCCTTATATTTTAAACAATAATTATTTTATTATATAACTAGCAGGCCCGGCGGACGTTATGCCTTCCTGATAATAAAAAAAACATACCTAAACTTTCTTCATGAATCAATAACGTCGAATTAATATATGGGATATAGGAACATCGTGATATACGGAAGAGATTCGGCAGTGTTTACAGCTGACAATTAGCTGTAACATATAGTAAACGGGAGAATAAACGCGATAATTGCCGGCTTCGTGCGATACGTGTGCGCGCTATAAACGTAACAATTTTCGACGGTGTCCACGCTTTTAGCTGGACATGATTTTCCTATTGATATTTATTACCTATCCTCCAATAGTCGAAATTCGATTAAAATCTATTATTTTTTTACTTTAGTATTCTTGACCGTTTTTTGCTTGAAAAATTTACAAACTTTGTAAGGATCGTTAGATATGAAGAATAGACTTATAAATAAAGCATAATAAAAAAGCTTACTCGTGGAAGGTAAAATATTTTTCTGAATTTTTATTAACGTTAAAGCTCGTCAACCACACGGCTCGTCAAGAATAAACGGCATACTGAACTGTTTTAGTCCGGTGAAGCTGTTAAGACCTTGGTAGGTCAATAGAGTAGTCAGTTCGAGAAAAAAAATCGGTGCCTAGATATATAAGCGATACAGTGAATCTCCATTTTGCAATTGCTCGTTGTAAGATTAATACAAATTCCGTGCATACAACCGCTTTTTTAAAAGGTAGGATTAAGAACTGAAAACCTTGAAAAATATATAGTTATGTTATTAGTTGGTTGATAATGCTAATAAATGATATAAGAATACCTCGGACATCTGTTTTCTAATTAGACATTGGCGCTGGAAAATGATACGAGTTAAGTATGTGTATTTATGAAAGGCATCTTAAAAGTAAACAGAAATTCCATATTAAGACTTTTATTTGAATTGTCGACATAAATTATTGAACGATAAGTATTATAATGATCAGAATATAAAAGGAACTAAAATGAAAACGGACCGCTGTGAAACATCTGGCAAATGTGAAATATGGAAATTCGTTGTTATTCAAACAATACAAATCAATAACAAAAATTAGATTAATAATGAATTATTAAGTTAGCTAAACTGCTAGGTTCATATAAAGTATTCGTCAAAAGCATGTTAGTTAATCGGTTTAACCAACTGAGGACATATAAAAATAGTAAGATATATCCTTAGATTAAAGAAGAAAATATGATTTTTTTTTAAATGTGAGTCCTTTTTTAAAAGCGTAAGACACATCTTCATACTAATAAAAGAAATATGAATTTTCGGAAATGTACGAGTAAAGATAGCGACGATATTAAATCCTTTTATACAGTAAATAGAAGATATTTTGAAAATGTAAAAAGAACTAGTGACTAGATGTCGTTCATACGTCCAAAAAATACTTAGCTTTTATGGAAAATATCCATTATTGTAACTGATTTCAATAGCTTAACAAAATTAAAAAAAGAAATGCCTTCCTTGTCCAGGTTACCAACAGATATAGTGATAGCATGCTCTCTTGTCAATTCCCTGTCGGATGTATTATATCGTACAGAATTATTGTCATATTTTTAATTGGAAAGTGTTGTCGTCGCGTCCCGTCGTTGTATCTCGCGGCGTGCCATGAATTTTGCCGCAACAAAACTTGTCCCACATAGCGACGGGTTTGTGGTCACTGCACTTTTCACTTCGCTTACGAGAATTGAGGGCGAACTCTGAAAGCATTCTGATAATTTTGCTTTGTATTAGATATTTAATATGTGAAGTCTAGAATAATTAGTATGTTGGCCAAATTATTCTGTAAAGTTTTTTACTATTCAGCTATTTTTGACGTGAAACTTCTTATTGAGGAGTTTTGAATTTCGGATCGGGGGTATTTTTGTCGGACGAAAAGTGGTGGAAGTAACCTCCGTGTTGGGTAGTGTTGTAAACAGCGGTTCTCGTTTTATCACCGAAGTTGTGTACCGTTGGGCGCGGTTAGTACCTGGCTGGGTGTTTTTTATATTGTAGTAGGGCAAAGTGACTGCACTATGCCTGATGGTAAGTATAGTAGAATCGAAAAACAATACCGACAACCGAGAGACAAACTATCCATCTTCGGTCGCCGCTGTTATGCCGGCCTGCGTAAGGGTCTCTTCAGGCTACGCTTGAAGAACTCCATATATAAGGTTCGCCCGGGAACACTGCGTAACGTTGGCTTTTTTTTTATTACATTGTTTCCCTATAGTGTGCAAATTTCACTTCTATCGTGTCTTTACGACACACCCTGTTTTTATTTTTTTTTGTTTAGTTTTTTTTTCGTACTTATGTCGAATGTTTAGAGAATTCTATGAATATATTATAAGCAAGAAAGTTTGTAAGGACGGATAGATATTTCTTACCCTTTTACATAAAAAGTACTTAGTAACAAATAACTTGATAAACGCATACTCTATATAATTAATAAATATATCGTTTACATTGATCAAAATACAATCACAAGTGTCAAGAGTTATAATAAATAAATAGAGTTATTATTGTTAGTCAAGATTATCAGGATTAGAGTTATATGGTTACAATGTATGGTGCCAAGTAATGCAGACGATGTCGCAGGCGATTACTAGTGTGTAATATAAATAAGAGAGAAATTGTGTCCAAACCTTAATTATGTTGTGGGTAACATTTGGCAACAATCATAACTTTTTCATTTCAATAGTTGGACTAGATTGCTTTGAGCATTATTCGACCACTTCCTCTGTGTTCTCGACAGTGCTCTGAGAAACTAGAGAAAGGGTAATTTATTGTAAAAGAAATACCGCGATCAAGCAACTGTCATATCGAAGTCCTAGATTTTTATGAGTCTAATGTTAAATGACAATCTAGCCATAGATAATATTCGCACTAAGCCTAAAAAACCGGGCTCTCAAGAGCAGCTGCCAGGATATGACCATAACTGCTTGGCGACAAACTTTCAATTTCAAGATCGTAGCTACAAAGGTCTTTCTTCTATTTATAAATACTAGTGAGCGCCCAGTGGTCGAAATTCGGCCATAGTTCATTGATTCTTTAATGTTTAAATTTATTAGGGTTCTTTTGTTTTTTTTTTTTCCGAACTGACTACGCTATTGACCTAGCAAGGTCTTAACAGCTTCACCGAATTACTAAGGCGAGCGCTTAAGGCACTCAGCCGATTTTATTTTGGCAACTAGCTCAAGGGTGCACGGCACACCTCGGCTTAGCTGTTGCTTGTTACATGCAAACTCGCGACCTAACTTAGCTAACCTAGCTAACTATTTATATATATTTGAGTTGTTGAAACGCATATGTGTACTAAGCATACACGCCTCAACAACCCCTCCATATATTTTTTATCGGAAATTTAGAGTTTTTTCAGTTCGATAAGGGAAATAAATAAAACCCTTCCACTTCCATGTGTAAGCGTGTAGCGTGCACGTGTGTGGGGGTGATCGTGTAGTGTTGTAGCAGTGATGTAAATTTTTGTGTCACTGTATCGCGCGAGTAGCGAACTTAAGAGCTCCACACCTAGGGAACGGACCTAGGCTTGAGTTGCTGCCGAGGCGGGCCTAATCTGGTATGCGGGAGCGAAATTTACCCCCAGACCCCGGCGGCGTGATCTGTGGTTACGCGGGCGTGGGCGTGAACACGCTCTGTTTGAAGAGACAGGCTGGTACTGATCGTTCGCTGCCGTTATTTCATCGGAAGGATCGGTAAAAATATGTCTCGGGCGTCTTTTGTAACGAGCAGCGTTAGGTACGGTTTCGTATTTTGCAGCGGATACCACTAACGGACTGGGATGACTCGCGGCTCTTTCGAAGTAACTACTGGTAAGGGATTTAATGTACGCCCAAATAGAAGGCATCTCCAGATCCTTGTGAAGATCCTTATTCCGGACGTACCATGGGGCACCGGTAACTTTACGTAGAACGCGGTTCTGGAGAACCTGTAACTTTTGAAAATTATCTTTCGACATATGTGCAAAAATGGGACTGCTACATGTCATCACGGGACGGATACATGTCTTATACAAGGTGAGCTTGTGTCTGAGGGACATCTTACTCTTATAACAAAGCAAAGGATGGAGGCGACCCAAGACCATAGCGGCTTTGTTTCGCACTCTATCTATATGTGACTCGAACTTTAAATGTTTATCTAATGTAATACCGAGATATTTGACCTCGCCGGCCCACGGTATATCGGCTTCATATAGCCTGATGGGCTTAAGGTTATTACAAGCTTATTACTACGTCGCGAAGGGTCGAAAAGTATCGCGGCATTCTTATCAGGATTAACTTCTATCCGCCATCGACGAAACCATTCACCGAGTGTGCAAACGGCCTTTTCGATGCGCTTCCTAAGAAAGTCCGACCGCCAGCCGGAAGTGTAAATAACTGTATCGTCAGCATAACAACTTACCTCGACCCCCGGAGACAGAGGTAGATCGCTGATGTACAGGTTAAATAGTGAGGGCGTGAGTATGGAGCCCTGTGGCACACCTGAGCGTATAGGGTGGGGCGGGGATAGTTCCCCATCCACTTTAAAACGGAAAGTCCTATCAGTGATATAATCGCGGATAATATGAATTAACTTATCAGGCACGTGATTTACATAATTTATGGATGAGTCCTCCATGCCAAACCTTACGAAGGCTTTGGAGACATCGAAGAAGACTGCAATTGTGTGTTTCGGTTTACGTTTCGGATCAGCATTAAATTTTGAGAAAATGTAGTCCGTGAGGCGGTGTACTTGATTCGTGCAAGAGTGTTCGGCACGAAATCCGAACTGCCCAGGTGGTATTAATTTTAAATCTGTAATCGAAACCTGGAGACGGTTCAGAAAGAGCCGCTCGTATAATTTACCTAATGTATCTAACAGGCTAATCGGGCGATAGCTAAACGCTGCTTTTTTGCTAGGCTTGTGTATGTCTATCACTACGGCCTTCTTCCAGGCGGCTGGAAAGTGGCCCTGGGACATGGCCGCATTGAAGATGCAGACCAATAAAGCTATGATGCAATCAGGAAGGAGTCTGAGTACTTCGTTCCTGATCCCATCGGGACCTGGGGACTTCCTAAGCTTTAGACGCTTGATGGCATCCGATACTTCATCAAAAGTGATAGAAGTTTGTGTATCAGCCGGCGGGGACGCTAACGCGTGCTCTACCGAGGTCTCGATCGATCCAATATGTATAGGGTCAGTGTTTGCTGTGTTCGGTGAACATTATTTCTCTAAACTCGCGGCGATCAACTCCTCCTTGTCTATACTATTGAACGCGGGAGGCAACCCGGGGCCTGTATCGAAAGGGGGCATCGGAATAGTCTCGTCTGACTTAAATGTTCGCGCGAGTTTCCAGTACGCCAGGTGGGATGGCCGGATGTCCTCCAGGAGCCTATCCCATCTGTCGGCCCGGATCTCAGAAATACGAGTCCTGACCTTCTTTAGTAATAATCGTAACCGATCGCGATTCTCTACAGACGGATAAGTGTCGTGAGCTCGAGTCGCGGCGTTCTTTTCCGTGATCAACTTTCTTACGTCGTCCGGAAGTATAAAGTGGCGATCGTTCACCGCTTGTACCTCTTTCGAGGTCTCCCTGACAGCGGTCTGTAGATAGTCGACCATGGAATCGATAGCCACATCCGCGTTGGCTTTCGATACCAACACGTCCGGGATCCTGTCTAAACTTAGAGACGTCGGATTATCTTTGAAATAACGCGCGAGTTTCGCGTAATCGACCACCCTGACCGACGGAGGGGTGGCATCCGAGCACGATCTTAATAGCAATATTACTGAGCGGTGATCTGAGTCAAGTTCGTGTACGACTTGTATGCGTCGTATCCGAAGCGTGACATTTTTAAAAAGAGCTACGATTTAAACTGTCGGACGACAGTTATCTTGATAATGAGTGGGTTCCGGAGGAGCTATGACATCAAAAGCTAGATCGTTGCCTAGTCTGTCTAGTATCTTCCCGTTACGAGAAGTAGTTGGACTATTCCAGATGACGTTCCTGCTGTTGAGGTCCCCCGCTATAATGACGGAGTCTCCTAATTCGAACAACGCTTCTAAGTCGGGTTTTAATAACTCTTTATGCGGCGAGAGATACGCGGATACTATTATGATGGACGGATGTCCGGTCATCCCTAGTCTGCACACTGACACTTCCATATTGGATAGAGCGGGTGGATCTACTGGCAAACAATATAGGGAGCGTTTAGGTTCTTTTGTCAAAGGTTATTATACTTCTATAATCAAAGGTTTTCATCATGGCTACTCAGTTATTTGCCATTTGCCATGATCTTTAATTATATAAACATAAAAAAATCTATAAGTAGATGAAAATTGAAATTAATTATAACTTTGAAACAAAGGATAGGTAGTAAAGCTCTCAAATTCTAAGTAAACATAACTTTACGAAAATAAAGAAATTTATCGCAACCCATGACACAAGTAAAAACATTCCCGTCACATACAAATTTTGTCATCCAATAAAACCAATGAGAATTAACTAATAATTATTTCAGTGGTTCCATGGATGTACTAAACATAAATTGTTTATCAATTAATTGTTAATGTATATATATGTATATATGTGCATATATGTATATATTATGAATTTACATATTATATTATTATAAAATTAACCTACAATTTGACCAATTGATTTGAAGGGCATATAAAGCATGCAACGTCATTCAATTTAAAATTATTATATTATTGTAAAATTAACCTGCAATTTCACCAATTAAATGCCAAGAGCTTGTAAGGTGTGAAACGTAAGTCGTGTTATAAATATTATAATAATAGTTATATGTTATAATATCATTGTTGATTGTAGGATGAAAAAGCGTAATTGGAACGTAAGTGTAAAAAATACATACAGTCGAGCATAGCAACCTCCTTCGCAACCTTTTTTGAAGTTTGTTATTGACGGCTGTCAAAATGTCTTTTTTTATTTACATGTGTGTATATGTTGTATAAAATTCAAGCAGTAGTGTAAGTAATGCATATTTTAATGAATTTAATATACTTCTAATGCATTTTATATAAAATAAATAACTTTCTGCACTTCTCCGCCTTAAAGTTTATATAACTTTAACTATGACAAATTTCAAGTTCATCCGTTCACGGAAATCGCTTAAAAAGGGGTACAAAGTTTTTGCTTCACGTTATACATATGGTGACACTTTCTCTCGTACTTTAGTCGCGTCGTCAATAAATTTACAATAAAATAAATTTACAATAAGTTTTGTTAAGACTAAATGTTACTCTAGGATATGCTTTATGATCCTGTGTGAGGATTTATCGTGAACGCAATACTTAGCAGGGATACTTTTTCAAACAGATAGCCAGACAGACATATCTAAAATTCATTGAAATGTATTTTATCACCTAATCCAGATATCTGCAACAATTTTTACCGCAAAAATCTAAAAAGTACAGACACATTATATTCTTATATAGTAGTGTTATATTCTTATATAGATTAGTTACCTAATGTAGAGGTTAAATTTTGTAGGTTAATGCCACGATCATTATGGCCTTTATTTTAGAATTATCTTCGTACTTGACATTGCGTCTATGATAGGGACTACACGTTTATATTAACATATAAATAAATCACTAGCTATAGCTCGCAACTTCGCCTGCGTTAATGTAGATTTGACTATCCTTCGTAAATAGTACGTTGCTTCTACCTGTATTCAGAATTTCATCATAATCGATTGAGTATTTAAAACGTAACCAACAAACTAACTTATCTTCACCTTTATATTATTAGTTCGGATTATAAAGTAAATGTTGTTGCGTCTACAAAACCCTATATACAACATCTTTATCGTAAGAATATATGAAGCGATGATAGTTCAGTTGATAACTTTTTTCTTTAGAACTGACTCTGTTGGCCTTGCAAGGCCTTACAGCTTCACCGGACTACATTAGTTGGTAATGTGTTCACAAACACCGTCGAAGGACGTAGGTTCTAATCCTTGCAACTGAGTCGAAACGCGCTGTGAAGCAAAATATTGTTTTTTTTTCCTTTGTTTAAAGGGACTTTTCCACAAAACTTCAGCCCCATTGTTCCCCAATCCTACTAGCTCTGTCATGAGAGTCGCTGATGAAATATCATTTACAGATCATACAGCTTCCTAGCGTCACCCGAACAGGGTTCAGCCAAGATGCTTTAACAACGGTGTCCTCTGCGGCGGCCATGGTGCTGGCCGGCTCTCTTCCCTGGGAGCTGGAGGTGGAAGTGCTTGCCACCGTATACAACTATACGGCGGCTAAGAAACAGATGGGAGAGCCCCTAGCTCCCAGGGAACTAGAGCAGAGAAGGAAGTACGAGAGAGGGTTGAGAATGGAGAGGTGGGGGCGGGACCTGGCGGACGCGCAGTATGGGCGATATACTGTCGACGTCGTCCGACCGGTCCTGCCCGAATGGTGCAATCGACGATGGGGCTCCCTGACGTTTCGTCTGGCGCAGGTGCTGACCGGGCACGGGTGCTTCGGTTGGTACCTGTACCGGATAGCACGCAGGGAGCCGACCGCCGTATGCCATGAGTGCGGCGTTGAACCAGACACCGCGCAGCACACACTTTCCGAATGCGCTGCGTGGGAGGAGCGACGCCGCATTCTGGCTGCGGCGCTGGGTGATGATTTCTCGCTGCCGAGCGTCTTCAAAGCCATGCTCAGCAGCGAGAATGTGTGGAATGTTGTTGCTTCCTTCTGTGAGGAGGTCGTCTCGCAGAAGGAGGCGGCGGACCTCCTCACAGAAGGAGGCGGCGGAGAGGGTTCGCGAGGAGGACCCGCTAAGCGGCCCTCTCCGCCAAAGAAGAACTGGTAGGAGGAGGCGCCAGTTCACGCGCCTTCTCCCGGCACCATAGCTGGACCTAGGGGAGGTGGGTCGGGGGCCCCATCTTCCCACTGCACAGGTCCGGCGGACGAGAAGGAGACGGCCGGTGTGTACCCGGCTGTCTCCTTACAAGACGAAAGCCCGGCAGTGGCACTTCTGCTGCTGGGCCACACCGCTGGGACGGCACGATGAAGTCTATAGAGATCTCGTGCTGCCGCAACCATAGCGGAAGACGTACACCGTGGGGTTTTAGTCCATGCGAGTCGGACATAACCCACCCTCTCCCCCGGGAGGGTGGGTATCCATAAGGGATTTCTCCACGTAAAAAAAAAAGATGCTTTAACAAATACGTTCTGGCCACTACTTTTAATACTACTCATCAACGACTTTCTTTCGATACGGTTCTTAGCACACTGCATCATCAAGTAATGCACATCCTCAATTTTTCTGCATACATCGCAGTTGGGAGATTCAGCTTTCCTCATTAGTTTAGAGGATTTTTTCCGACACAAAATACATATAGGAGTTGTTGAGGCACGCATGCTTGATACACATGCGTGTTTTAATAACTCACATACGTATATCTAGATAGCTTAGCGTAGGTTACCTCGGATAGGTCGCGATTTTTGCACAAAACAGGCGACAGTTGAGACAGTAAATGTCTCAAATACAAATATCCTCATTTCTAGAACCGTTGCCATAATATAGCCCTAACTATGGCCCCAAACTAGGCAGTGCCTGTCTCATGGAAGCCTAATGCCTGATTACAAATTTCCTTTAATTGTTGGTAGCGCGTATTGTGTTTATAATATTAAAAAGAAATTACATTTTAAGAATTAAAGTGAAGGCAAAGTCTCTTTACTTTTCAAAATATGCTAAATCGAATTTTAGCTGTTCCTAAATTATCATATTATATAATTTTTCAAGATCTTCAAATTATGTACATGTAAAATATGAAGATCATAAAAAAATACTAAAAAACTTTACGGACAGCAAAATTTAAACTTGGTTCTCGGTGTATAAAACCGGGTAATTTTGAGAATATTAAAAAATGGTACACGAACTATTACAATTGTATTTGGCTCATTCTTTTATATAAAGACTTATATAAAATGCTCGTAAATAAAATCTGTTTGTAAAAAGATTCGTACACTAAAAATGATTGATATGAATGTGCAAAAAGGAAAGTTATTCGTTTGTTGCATTGCGTTTTCGAAACGTAACAAATAAATTGAATGAAAGTTTGCATGCGCCTAGTCAGCGGATGTCGAAAGTTGATATATTAATTTTAATAACTTTTTATTTTTACGCAGTTTTGTAAAATGTGCGACCTCTTTGTTTCTTGCACTTTTAAAAATGGCGGCGTTTCCACTATAGAGTTTTATTTTGTGTATAAAAGTAGTAACGATTCTAAATAGTTTTTGGGCGGTATCTTGGTATGTCATGTGGTGGATTTTATATTTTATTCATAATCTTGTGTTATTTGGCTCTATATTTTGTAATATTGGTAGTGTTTTACGTAATATAGTTTAGTTGTTGTGCACAAGTGTTGAGAGGATGGGTAGTATAATACGACGGAGCATAGATCCTCACTTACCACTAAAACTCCCTGGAAAGTAGTAACAAGGGGGCCATCATCTTGTTAGAACATTGTGATGGTCGCAAGACACTGGTAATATCATTATTACTATCTTGACAACGACAGTATTAATTTTCCAGAAGATTGATTCCCAAAAATAAATTTAAAAAATCTAAAATTGAAGTATTTTGGGCTCCTTTTTCCTCGAACTGACTACTGAACTAGACTGGTTTTAACAGCTTCACCAGACTACTTTTGAGTTCCATCTTTATTCAACTGTACATATATCCAAAAAGATTACATTTAAAAATAATTAGTATGTTTGTGTCTCTTGAGACAGAGGAGAAAAAAGGCAAGATTTTAATGTTGTTGATAAAAATTAATGTTTTTTTTTTATTGTAGCACGGCAAAGTGACTGCACTATGCCTGATGGTAAGCACAGTACAATCCAAAAATAATAGCGACCACCGATTGACACATTGTCCATCGCTGGTCGCCACTATCATGCCGGCCTGTAATAAGCTGGATATGCACAGGCTGATCCCGAAACGCGACCCGTGGAAGCGAATCACTATTACGGGCTTTTTCGCCATGTACATGGTGGTTGCGACCCAGTCGGGCTGTAAAACCCTACCACCCCGCTTGCGCCATTGCCTCGTTCGTTATTCAGCAGGGTGCACCACGTGCAGGTGAGGTTGGCTTGGGTGTCTCAAGTCTTATGATGTTATTCGACATCCCTTACACCCCAATGTGTCTGTGAATAGTTAAAAAAAACGCATCCATTGACTGGACACCCTATTATAGTTCGCTATACCTCACGACTTAGGGGCTCTAGTTTGCGCCACGGCATGTACCAATAGGACTAATATTATTGAATTAACGACAGACGATGAAGTCCGGTAACACCTTACCTTCCCCTCGGAAATACGTCTTTGCCTACATTTAGAGACAAATATTTTAAATAATATACTTGACCTAGCCTTGTAATTTCTACGATAGCATAAAAAATTAAATAACATTGGTCAGAGTGTGTACTATTCTTTTAGCGTTTCAATCCCATCTGATTAAAATGACAATGTTGTCTAGGATGCTGAACAAGCTAAACCTAGAAGCGAATGGCTAACAAATGTAGCTGCCTGAACACACCAACAGGAGTGTTGTAACAGATCTTCAACTTGAGGGTGGTAACTATCTAGACGGACGTAGAAAAAGACTCCGACACTACTGTAAGGATTCCAACTTAGTTTCATTGACGCCGTATTCGAATAAGCTCTACTTATGATAAAGGTTGGGTATATACATATAGTTCTCCCATCACTCACGTATTCTTACAGACGAGAAATATGTGGTTTTATTTAAATCCTATATCACCAAAATTCGGAAACAATTTAATACTGTACTCCATGAGCCGCGCCAGGGACCCTACCATATACACATATACATAACACCCTTTGGTGTTAATTAGGGCCAGCTGAAGAAAACTGCCCGTTGAAGCTTTCTTAAACTCAAACGTTATTATAATATTTTAATGAGTGATTTCCTTCACCGTTTGCCAGAACCACAATAGTCATTTAACACAAACAGACTGTACTGTTTCATTGTGATATAATTCACATAGTTTGTTTTGGATCGTAATATTGTTAGCGCCTTGGGAATATGATTCATCAGTGCATAGGTCATTGCGCTCTTAACTTTTTTTCAAATGGCCTTTGTTTCTGTTAGTAGTGACAATGAAAGCGTAGAGGCCACGTTTTCATGTAGAAATACATTTAGATACCCTAACTTAGGTTTATGAGTCATTAAATACATACAGTACATTAAAGAAATGTTAGTCACACGCTTCAGTATTCTAATATCCCGAGATCAACTAGCATTTTCAGTCACTTTTTACTGATGCTTTTGCTATTGTATTCACCATTCTATATAATGGTGATATTTAAGTTTGCCTTCTACAGTTTATTATTAACAAAAAGGTATGTATGTTTTTTATTTATCATAGTAAATAGATTCGTTAGATAAACTTTAAACTGACGTCACTATTGTAATATCTTTTGTTTGGATATCCGTGGATCGCGCATATGCAAATGTCAATGTTTTACTCAAAAACATTCGTTTATATTCGAGATAGTCTATAATTTTTTCCTCAAAATTAGGTTCTTATTCGTTTACTTTCTAAGATATGATTCAAAAATAGGTAATTAGTTATTTGCGGCGCTATTTTGACCAATGTAGTATTGTTTTATATCCTATTAAACACAATTCCGTTGTGCAATTAATTTATATCAAAGGTGTCCTTTTATAGCATATCATTCCAATGAATTTCCAAGAAAATATAAATGAAATAAAACGGTCAAAAAGTTGTTCGCGATAAAAATGTGCGCAGACCACACGCGGTAAACGTGAAACCTTCAAGAAGAAAACGAAAAGAGGTGTCTTAATGTTTTCGAATATCCGAAGTCATGCGAGACAATAATCCCACTCTACTCGACACAGTGTTCAACCCCACCAATTTCCGTCACACAAAAAGTTTACGGATAACAATTTCAAAGCTTTCCCGTGAGGAGTTGTACTTCAAAAAATTGTTTGAACATTCTTACGTAGCTTCTACGACTTTGACAAATTGTAAATATCAAATCGCCAGAAATCGATCTGAATTGTATAGACACTTATGATGCCATACCATGCAAAACGGCAGCGGGTTGCTAGTTAACATTAAAAAAAAAAACTTTTTACATGACAAACCAAGTCTCCAATAAAAATTCCAAGGCATTATTGTTGTAATATCTTTGCCTATACAAGTTTTGTCTAAGAAGGTCAATGAGGCATCGTTGCTAAGACTTGGGTATGTCAAGAGCCATTCAATCTATGAATAACTCCATAGTTTTAAAGTGATCTCGAAGAGTTCATATAACAATGACGTCGTTCGTGTCCGTAAGACTATTGAATCAGAGGGCGGTACGTTGTCACCAATGTGTCAAGTCTTAACCCTTCTAGAACTAGACCATGTTTTAAACAAAGACAAGTTGATGGGTTTCAATTGTCTATTATTTTATAGGGGGTAGATCCACGCTGAAGCTATAACTGGTTTCAGTATAAATGGGACGCCTCGCCCGGGGTAGTACCACCCTCTCACAGAAAACCGACGTGAAGTAACAGTACTTGCATTATTGCGTTTCGTTGGGTCAGTGAGAGTGTCGGAGACCCACCTCCTTTTTCCTCCTCTCTCATCTCCTTCCTCCTCGTTTGCCCATTCCCCCAAACACAGAACTGGTAACGCATATGCGACTCCTCCGGCGTTGATACTTAACATCAGGTGACCCGCCTGTTCGTTTCCCTGCTATAATATATAAAAATATATATATTCTCATTTACACAAGATATTAATTCCAAGTACAATCGAACGACATCAAAGATCTTCGAAAGACAATGGATATTCAATGTTAACATCTTGTTTGCACTATTAATGTAATGGTGGAAGCTGTAGTATTTCTGTGTACCAATAGACATGTTTGTTGTTCGTATTCATGCCTCATATGAAGTGACCAGTAAGGGGCCGTCTATAAATTGCGTGAAAGGCTGAGGGACCATGAGCTGTCAAGCTGAATATCACTGAATCTCACGTGGCTTTTCTTTCGAGGAAATAATATTGTGAAAAATTGTGTGAATCAAATTACTCTAAAGTAAATCATGTTTGTAGACTAAAATCAGCGGAAATGTGACACAATTTGTCTATATATTTAAGTCCATGAATAGATGTATAGTTTTTGTGCAATAAATCCAACGTATACTCATAATACAAATCATTAAAGGTCTCGCATGAGATAAAGGTAGAGGGAGACGCGTCGAGAGTCTCGCGACATCTAACCAAGCGGGTAAGAGCCGTCAAAAACTCCTGAAAAACGTCTCACGTAAATTAAAGGACAACCCCTTAACATCTTTGTACATACAGCATCCGGCGCAACAAAAGGACAAGGGGTTCATGAGATCGGCCTTTGTTACATTTACTGTAATAGAAATAAAAAAATAGACGTGTGGACTGTGGAATCGTGGGTGGAGTGTAAACATAACTATACCTTGAAGTAAACTACATTATTAATTATCACCCATCAGAGACATCGTATGTAATAATCACGTGTGCTCGGGGTTTTTCGGGGTTGTTTGAATTTTACATGTAACATGGGGCGGTCAGACGGCTGAATCCGTTAGTTCCATAACCCCGCTATAAGTGTCGGCCGGTGTAGCGTGCGGACAGTACGCGCCCGGCCGTGTATCACAACACTGGCTGGTACAGATTTCCTAAATTCAAAATTAACCGATCGTACGCAAATGGATTACACACGATAGTTTTATAGTGTTGTGAACCTGACCTTTGATATATTATTTCGTTTTTTATTTAGTTTTTTTTTTTTTGTAACGATAGTATTATGCCAGTGTTGTACGAGCGATGCCTTCAGCAGAATTTGCGGTCGCGACGTGCGAACGTAGGCCGTAAGTGTGCAGCCTCCTTGCTTATGTATAAAAGTTGTTAAATAAATATCAGTCTTATTCTCAAGGTAGTAGTAAACTTCAAGATCATGTCGGCTCCGTTGATACTCATAGGGCTTGCATTTAAAAAGTCTTGTTGCAGGAGTTTTTGGTGGTATCTTGAAATGTCACATAGTGGTCTTTATATTTTATTCATAACCTTGTGTTATTTGGCTATTATATCTTGTAATATTGGTTGTGTTTTACGTAATATAGTTTGATTGTTGTGCACCAGTGAAGTACATGGGAAATAATATCATGGAGCATGGATTCCGACTTGCCGCAAAAACCCTCTGGAAAGTTCTAACAAGACGGCCACTATCTCGTTAGTTCATTGAAATAAGCACAAAAAATTGTAATATACTTATCTATTTTACACAGGCAGTAATAATCTACTGATTGGTCGCCAAGAAAAAATACGTCTTTTTGTATACAGTACAGACGAGACTCGCGGTACGGGAAACTTTTCCATTTTCGGATTGTTACGATCAAGGTTTTATTTTATACTACCCGCGAATTCGTTTATGATCTTATTTTTTTTGTTAAATCTCAAAAGGATTAGGTAGCGTTTTCGACAGAAGCTTCTAGGCGGTTTAACTTTCCCGACATTTCCAACAGTTATTTCAACCTATTCACAAGACAAACTTGTCAAATCATATAGGTATATGATTTGACAAGTTTAGGTAAACCATTGTCGTAAATTATTCGATGTATTAAAGATGATTATAAAACCTCATGAAAATCTATTCAATAGTTTTTGAGTTTATCGCGAACAGACAGACATACGCGGCAGAGGACTTTGTATTATAATATGTAATTTACAGTGAGGAAGTTTTTTTTTTTACTTTATTTTTGACAATTAATCTTTCAGATTATTACTGCCATCGTCACGTAGTCGATAATATTACGAGCGTCGTGCAATCATTTCAATATTGCGTCGTGTGAGTCAATATTCGTTAATTCTAACAAGATGGTCAAGATATCCCTTGTTAGAACCTGCTAGGGAGTTTTTGTGACATATCAGAATTTCATGCTCCGTGGTATTATTTTCTATTCACTTCACTTATGCACAATAAACTAACTAGATTACGTAAAACTCCACCAAATTTACAAAATATAGAGTCCAATAACAAGATTTTGAATAAAATATAAAATTCACTACATGACAGACTAAAACCCCGCCAAAAACTCCTAGTGAGGAAGTTGTTGACATTACCGGTTCTGTATTCTCATCGACCTTCATAGTTATAAATAACGAAAAAGGTTGTCTATATACGTATCGTAAGGCTTTTATCGATTATTTATTTTACATTATACACCAATCATTGTCAAGATACCTTTCCTTTTCTTTATTTTTTCATTTCATTGAATTTTTTTTTATTCTCAATTAAGGGTTAAAGTTGCTGCGGTCTTGTTCCCATAGATTATCTATGGTGGTAATATTTATTAACTGTACCAAGATAAGTGTTTGCTCTCCCCTTGACATTAGTGTATTAGGTTTTATATTGAAGTGAAATGTCACATCGGTCCTATTATTTTTGTTTGTGTTGTAATTTATATTGTTTTTCTTTTCTACTAAGCTACCTTTTGAAATGCAGTTTGTCGAGTATCTCGCCCGGTTTTCTGGGCTATAAAATAAACTGAAGATTGGTCCAATGTTATTTCATTATTAATTATTTATATATTAATGTTATTTCAGACACTCTCTAAACTGTGTACATCTTGTCATGCGCAAGGTGTTTAGTTTTAAATTAGACATAGATATTTCTCGCATCAAAGTAGTTTACATTTTTCTTTTGTCTTCTCACTATGTCGTCATTATAATATTGGTTCAATTTGATCATCATCTGGTGTTAATATTCAACCTACACTCGTCATTGTTAATAATATTAAGAAAAAAAAACTATAAAACGTATGTTTATGACATCAAATAATTACAAGTATAATGAACTCGTGTCTGAATCACGGGTTGGAAGTTACCAAGTTAGCGTGGGAGAATGATATTTATAATGATCTACCAATATATCAATCCACATTTGAGACACATTTGACGTCACGTTTGGTCACCAATATTTGACCCAATAATGTTTTTATTTTTTGACAATCAATGTTCTTGACTATTACCACAGTACACATAACACCAAGTATGGAAGCTCCCTATAAACTCTCGCTCCGGCACACTCACACAAATATGCGCATCGACACGACCCCTAAGCGAACCTCGTGGTGCTGTCCATAGAATTCCATTCAAAACCTCTCGTCGATGCGCGTGTTTATGTGAGTGGGCCGTTTTCGAGCGTTAGTTCGTAGTTTCCGTACTGTGTCTCATATTTATTGTTTCATATTTATACTGTACTATTACTGCCATCGGCGAGTAGATAATATGACAAGTGGCTTGTTATAATTTCAATGTTGTAACAAGATGGTGGCTCCCTTGTTTGGCTCCAAATTCATGCTCCATGGTATTATTTCACAGCCAATTCACTTGTGCACAATAACCAAACTGTATCACTTAAAACACCACCGATATTAGAAAATGTAGAGTCAAATAACACAAGAATATGAACACAATACAGAATCCACTACAGAACAGATTAAGACCCCGACAAAAACTTCTAATAACGCTTAAAAGAAGCAATGTTGGTATATGGAGGTGTGTTATGTTACGTTTCATTTGAATATAACTTTTTCTAAACCCTTCATCTAGACTCTATTAAAAACAGTGTTGGAAGTTGATTCGTTTTATTTTGTTTGGTTTTTTCTCATTGTTTTTGGGAGCGTATACTTATGTTGTGATGTAGATTATTAATAAACTTGGAACAGTTAGTTATCAGCCCTTAAGGGATATATAGTAATATCTATGTTTAAATCCTACAGAATCTAAGCTATTGTTGTAAAAAAAACTCGGGATATACCTAAAGGGTTTATGGTGACAAAACACTTGTTCTATGTAATGACCGCTTCACTTGGAAACCCGGTAGATATTAGGTAGAAATGGTACTTCAGGTAGCAATTTTTGTATTCAGCGTCTTCAATCTTCGACCACGTCGAACAACTTAAATTGAAATCCTGCATCAGCCATAGCTTTTTGGTAAACAAGGATATCCTAATAAATCCAGTAGCGTTATGATCTTACTTTTTGTAAATACCGTCTGTTTAGCTAACAACCTGGGTTGATAAGGTTTCGAAAACCAATCTTGTGTATCAGTGGATAGGATACAAAGACCCAAAAAAAACTATCCATTTTGTAAACTTAAAAAAGTTGTACTAGATTGTAAGAGTGATTCAGAATGCTGTAGTGCTTTGTAAAAAAAGACAACAAAGGCTGTTGTAAATAAAAAACAAAATACATTACATTTATTATCAGTATCGTGGATAAAGAGTTTGCGTTTGATTGTAAAGAGACGCGTTTGTTCATTGACATATTAACGGTTACCATGGGAACCGTTGTTATGCGCCATTTCTGTTCTTTATAGTGTTATGTTTTATAGACTTTCTATCTATGAATCTATATTCTGTAAACTATCATGTTGCGAAAGTTTGTGAATCACTTCAAAAATAAAGTTAATATTAACTTATTAAAAAGTAGTAGTAGCTAGTGCGAATAGTGCAACCAATTCTGTACAATTTCTATATTTTGTTATCATATGTCACGGTTACGATTCACAGTACATATACAAGAATTTTTATGATATTTTATCTGGCATGTAATATAGAAGTAATTACTAATATACCAGGTGAAAAGTTAGACACTCGCAGTATTCTAGGATATGACACTTCATGGTCACATTTAATGTATAAAATAATAAAATTAAAACAAATACTAATAAACAACCAAGAAAATCAAGTTAAAATTTATTATAAAACTTTGAAACTTATAAGCTGCAAACGTATAAATAAAATAATAAACTTAAGTGCAATGACCGGTGCCAAAAGCTACAATGGGCGACCTGAAGTTAATAATTTTCTATAGTAAAACGGGCAATAAACCATTTTGTTTTGTTCCTGACGTTTCCACGTTCCCCTTCAAATGAAAGTGAAATCACCCGACGCTCAATGACATCGTGCTTTAACATAGACGCCTAGAGGATTGTGCATAATTTTTGTATTTTTCTAGATAGGTCTAATACTAAGCACCTATTTCATTAATTGATTTAGAACGAGAATCGAGTACAGAACGTCCTCCAGAAATATTGCTACTGTCAAAACAGTCACCTTTTATATTTTTTTCTTTATCTTGTCATATTGGAGTAGGGTTGACATAACACATTTTTTATAACGTTAACTAAGATTCGGTTCAGTATTCTACACTTGGCGTCAAACTTCGTTGCAAACTCCTTGTTTGAAGATAACCAACACTCAGTCACAGTAAACATAACAGACAGTAGGGAAATTTCCTATAAACGCTCGCTCCGGCACACTTACACAAACATGCGCATCGACACGACCCCTAAGCGAACCTCGCGGTGCTGTCCATAGAAATCCATTCAAAACCTCTCGTCGATGCGCGTGTTTGTGTGTGTGCCATTTTCTAGCGTTTATTCATAGTTTCCGTAATGTGTCTCATATTTATACTGTGACTCTGTCTTTCTAATCAAAGAGTATCATCACATATACAAGTTATAGGGTTGGTTGAAAATTATTTCACTGTAGTGAACAACTGCATACAAGTATTCTGGAGTTTTACGTTCAAATGGCATGTTCTAATGCTATAATCGCCGGACCTAACATCGTAACGTAAAGTGGGTAGTATAGTAGTCACGTCGTTTTTGTAGCGTATGCTTGGTGTATATTATGCCTTAATGGAATTTATTATGTTCTGCTTATACAAACAATTAATTATTATTGGTACACTCATTTAATGTACAGGTACAATGTATAATATAGCGATGCAATTTAATTTCGTGACTTTATGCGATTGTTCCTAAATTTTCTGTTAATTTTTTTATTCATTTGGCTTTGCACGAGTTTAGAATCAAAATTAAAGATACTTTATTCAATTTAGATTCTAAGATCGTGCTTTTGTGAACATCAAAATATCACAGGTTCGAAAATCAACTTTTTCAATGAAACCAAGACTAAATGTTGCTCAAGGATTGCTTTATGATTTCTTGGCGTAGTTTTATCGTGAACACAGGACTTTAGCAGTGATCGTGTTGGACAAACAAACAAACGCAGATATTTCAAAAATTGATTGAAATGTATTCTATTACTTACTAGCCTCTGCCCGCGATTTCGTCTGCGTGGAATAGTTACTTTGGGCTAATGCTAACATGCAGCGGAAGCTTTGAAGAGGAAAAAAAAAACGATTTTGAAACATTCTTCTTCATTGGTGCTCCGCTCTTATTGGTCTTAGCGTGATAAATTCTTGTATATTTTTATATATTCAGGATCTCGGAAACGGCGTCATCTCTTTCCGTGAAACTTCGTATGTAGGTAGTTTCGGGGATGATAAATCGATCTAGCTAGATTTCATTCATAGAAAACTTTTTTAATTTACATTTCAAGCAATGAAAAAATATAGTTTGAATATGAAGGTAAATTTCGCCGCGGCTGTCGAAACAAATTCGCTCAGGTATTGGTTGATTCGAAAATCCGTGTAACCCCAGTTCGAATCGGAGTGTATATAACTACTTTTTTTTGGAAAAATGATCATTTTGTAAGGCACACCTAACAGTTTATTAAAATTAAATAAATAATCCCATTATTATAATAAGAGAGATATCTTTTTTTAATATTTTTTTATGTGAATAAATGCTAATTTTGTGTGGCAAACCTAACAGTTTATTTTAATTTAAAAATGTTTTTTTAAAGAACCGAGCTAGGCTCGGTCGCCCAGTTACTTAGTATTAGTATAGAAGTATAGATTCCTAGGCATCAGCAACAATTTTTTTTTCACAAAATAACTAAAGAGTACATCAGATTTACATTCTCATTATATGTATAGAAGATTAGTGAAGTATTATCATAAAAAAACGTTAAATATGCGTTCCATTAAAAAGTACATACAAAAGTATTCAACTGACATATCGTATCGATCGTGCGTTAGTTCGGCTTCACATTGTAGTAAATTATCCATCAGACCGTGGAATAGAAGTCACCTTGGTTCGTGTCACTAAACGGACAACCATTATTGTTCGATTTAATGTAATAATTGCTCTTGCTATTTTATAACCGTTAGTCTGAGTCACTTGTCTTCAGTATATGAATAGTTGCGGTAAGGGATTGTGTTGTTACTTTACTCCAAAAAGTTTTAAACTTGTTATTTGCTTATATTTTTTAAAGTGTAACGTTATTTCCCCACATCACACATTTTTTCGTCTACCTATCGCATGTCGCATTACAGCCGGTCGTGGTATAGGGGTATAGTGAAAGACGCTCGGCAAAGCTGCCAATCCCAATATGGCGACACACATGGCTCAATTCAAAATAATTCTGCGATTGAAATAAATATTGTGCTCAGTTTTTAACATGCGTCTATCATCTGAATTTTTGTACTTATTATGTATTCAGTACTCTAATACGCAGATTGAAGCTAACATTTAAGCTAACTTTGGATATTCTGTCTACTACTCATATCCCATTATCATGCCCATTTTTCAGTTATTAAGTTAAATGTATATAATTTTCTGGAAACTTTTAGTTAAACGCCTATGATCGTAAAAAAAACTCCACTTACATTATGGTTTCATAAAACCACACAATTTTTTTATTAAACTACATAGTTATTTGCTATGTAAACTAATGAAGATGATCACTGTATGTTGATGAAGTAACGTGTGTACGTGAGTCTATAACGGTTCATTGCCTTGAGTGCGGAAAGAGATCCTAATATGGCGGTCGGCGCAGGCGCAAGGTTGTCTTGCGCCAACGCGCAACTACGCCATTCCGAACAATCAATCTATCAAGAGAGCACATGTTTTAATACCAACAGAAAGTCTGAAATTATAATGGAATGCTGAAAAACTTTGATAACTGAATAGAACGGGGTAGATAGAAACATGTGTTGTTCGTGGTTGCGGTGCCGGCGACGCGTTGCCGACTCTGTCGAGTCCAGCGCGGCCGCGGAGACGTTTGAGAAAAACGATCCGCCCTATAAAATGGCAATGGAAGAGGAATACACGCCGAAGCCACGTAAGAGAGAGACAACTTTTACAGCACCATATACGCTGAGTCGTTATTCTGGCGTTTCGTTTCGCTTTTGCACTGTATTTGGTTTGCGACGTATTTTTTTGCCTTATACATGATATACCTAAATAAAAAAAGGCCAACTCCTAGACTGTATCACGTCATTTGTATGATTCATGAACTTAAAATGTTTCAGATCTCGTTTCTGTGTCACTCTTCAGACTACTTATAAAAACCATATGTGCTAACATGTGGTCTATGAACGAAATAAATGTAGTCATACGAAACTATATAATATAGAATTTAATTTAGCAATTATTTGTCACTTATGTATAGGTTTTGATGATCAATTTTATTGTTTCATATTTAGTCTATATAAAAATGCATATGTTCATATAAATCTAGGAAATATCATAAAGCTATGTAACTACCTAAATTTATGAGGTCAATTTTGTGGTTTTTCATTATTAGATATATTTAGATATACTTGTAGTGATTGGAAATAACAAAAAAATGAAATGCATGCGTAAATGCGACAGTGTGAAATAAGATGTGATTTATATTTAAGTAACTTGAATGTTTGTTAATAGCGCCATCTCGCGTCACACGCAACAATCAGCGGTTGACGAACGCGGCCGGTGCGTACACGAACGGTCATGGGGGCGACACGACCGGCAGGCGCGGGAACGAGAACGTCCCACCCCCACAGCAGCAACAACAGCAACTTCCACCGCCGCAGCAGCAACCGCCAACGCCCACATCGAGGCTCACACAGCAGGTATAACAAGAAACCTTTATTCCTAGGAATTATTTATACGGTATTCATTTGGGCTTTGAAGAAACCTGTATTATTGTGCACACTCCCCAACGAGTCCCGGTTTTCCCTATTTCCAGCTTCCATCGTCAGGCGGACGTGCTCGTCCTGCAAACACGCCGAGCGCTTCTTCAGTACCGCAAGCGCTACAGCAAAATTCACCGTATGCGCCGGCGCAGCGACGTAATCAATATGCCAAGGAGGTTCCTAACATCCCTTTACCTTATCCTTGCCCCTCATTAGATATCCCAAATTGTACATAATCGTGTAATTAATAGAAACAGCTGATTTTTTGCAATGAAATTATTGTATTCATTTTTCAGAATAGGTCGTTAACAGCGAGGTGTACAAATTTGTTTTTCATTGTAAAAACGCTTATTTGACAGCCTCTGTCAGATTATCACATGCATTAGTGTTGTTGGACTAATGTTATACATCTGTACTTTAAACGAGTTGTTTTTGGGAAAAGTTCTTCTCAACCATAGATTATGATTCCCTTTATTGACATGGATATATTCTATTTCAAATTTTAGATTTTAATTAATGCGAACGTAGTCGTTGGTGATTACGATTGTTTTTTTACTCACTATTCGACGTAAAAACTAGATAAGCGATTTGGAAGCGCAGGGGAGCTAGTTTAATGTGAATCGCTGTATTTGCGCAGTACACGGTCGGGTTGGCGGGCGGCGTGGGGTGTGCGGGAGCGGCGGCGCGGCCGGCGGCGGCGGCGGTGTCGTCGACGGTGTCGGTGCCGCACGCGGTCGCGTCGGGCGCAGTGCGTCGCTCCAACGTCGTCAAGGAGGTAGAGAGACTTAAGGAGAACCGGGAGAAGCGACGCCAGCGCCAGGCCGAACTTAAGGAGGAGAAGGTATGACCATTCTCTCGCTCTTCCACACGTCTTACATTCTTCCACACGTCTTACACTCTTCCACATATCTTACACTCTACCACACGTCTTACACTCTACCACACGTCTTACACTCTACCACACGTCTTACACTCTACCACATTTCTTTCACATGCAAGTTTCAATGTGAACATGCAAGTATTCTGCAGTTTCACGTTTCCTAATGAAATAATTGCCAGTCCTTTAATGGAATTTATTAAATCCCTGATCACGGTAACTATTATTTATGAATAGTACAATAAATGAAATACATGTGTCATCATGCGTTAGAAGGCGCTTATAAACTTCTAAACTACCACCGACTCGGAAAACTAGGTTCTATTTTGAAATATAATTATTTAGTTTAATTAAACCCATTGAAAATAAATAAGTTACTATCGGCTACTACAAGATAGATCCTACAAAGAAGATAAACAAAAAAGATATATTGTTGGGAAACATCACGATTACTAAATAAATTAAAGAAACATATATGTAGTTAATTAGGTACAGTTGAGTGGTACTGCAGCGCTGATTTTCAATGGGGCGTCACAGTAATGTACGGACGTGTAGTCGGCTGCTTGGCAAAAATACTACAGAGTCCATAATATATAAATAATCTATACATATATAGAAATAAGTAATAAAATACCTATCAATCATTTTTAGAAATGTCTCTGTCGGTCTGCTTGTCTGGTATTTTATTTGGAAAAGCATCACTATTAAATATTATATTGCGTTCACGATAAAATCTCACCAAGAAAATCATAAAATATGAATACTCGAGTAGTATTTAGTCTTAGTTTCATTAAAAACGGTCCATTCTATCAAGTGCTATTGTAATTTTAATGACAACGCGACTTACGTACGAGGAAAATAGATAAGTAAATGGACTTGATACATTCAGATGATTTTATTAGTTAGTATTTCATGAAATTAGGTTCTACGCGGACGGAGTCGTAGGCACAGTTAGTACGTGATAAAAATATTAAATTAAACATACAACAATACAATAATACTACGAAGGCGTAATTATATAAAATGAACTTTAGTGAATATGATCGTACAATCCATCAGGAAGCCCTGATGAACCTGGACCCGGGTAACCCGAACTGGGAGTTCCTGGCGATGATCCGCGAGTTCCAGAGCAGCATCGAGTTCAGGCCGCTGACTGGTAACGAACCCGTTGAGGATCATCAGATCACGGTCTGCGTCCGGAAAAGGCCGCTTAACAAGAAAGAAAACGCAAAAAAAGAGGTGAATTTCCTTGTATTTTTTCTTAGTTCAATTTGTTTATCCATTTGAAAGGGATAACATTGTTTACAAAGAAATTTTGTTACAAAAGTTCTGACCATGAGATATGTTGGTAAAATGTCAAACAATGCAGACAAAGTTACTGCAGACGGCTAGTTCATCAATAAAAATATAATCTTTCCTTGAAATACCTGATGGAAAGTATGGTACAGTCCAAAAGCAACGTCGACAGTCGGTGTTAATCACCAACTGCAGTGACTCCCCCATGTCGACCTACAAGAGTGCTTCTTCACGTCTCGTTTGAAGAACCTGAAGAATCTTGAAAAGAAGGGAACACAGTATGTAGGTGGTAGAGCAACGCTGAAGCTATTATTGGTTTCAGCATGAATGGGTCGTCTCGTCCAGGGTAGCAACCACCCTCTCACAGAAAACCGACGTGAAGTAACAGTGCTTGTATTGTTGCTTTTCGTTCGGTCAGTGAGAGCGTCGGAGACCGTCTCCCCCCTCCTCTCTCTTCCTCTCTCCTCTAACCCCTCTCCCTTTTTCTCCATTCCCCCAAACGCAGGCTGGCAACACACTTGCGACTCTTCTGGAGTTGCTAGTGTCTATGGACGGCGGTGATCGCTTAACAACAGGTGATCCGCCTATTCGTTTGCCTCCTATATGATATAAAAAGAAAAAAATTCAGAATGTGATTCAACATCTTCCCACAGTACATATTTGTCTCGGCTCTGATGATGATGCGTTATGGAGATGATCGATGATGTATGGTTTCCAGGTGGACGTGATAAGCGTGCCGACTAAAGACCAGATGATAGTCCACGAGCCGAAGAACAAAGTGGACCTCACGAAGTACCTCGAGAATCAGAAATTCCGTTTTGACTACGCATTCGACGATACCTGCACTAATGAAGTGGTTTACAAGTTAGTAAAATGTATTACATCATCATCAAACTGTAAGAGACCCATTGCTGGGTCTTAGATCTCTTGTAAGGTTTGGACATAAAATGGCCAGCCCACGTCGTATTGATAATTTCAAACACTAAAAAATTCACATTGACACATTTTCCCACATACAGCACTACTATAAGAACATTCCTCAGGTTCAGGATTTTTTTGAAACTTTATTTTTGGCAGTCAATCTTTCAGATTATTACTGCCATTGTCGCGTAGTCAATAATATTACAAGTATCGTGCAATCAGTTCATTATTAAGCGTCGTGTAAATCAATATTCTAACAAGATGGTGGATCCCTTGTTAGAACCTTTCAGGGAGTTTTTGTGGCATCTCAGAATTTCATGCTCCGTGGTATCATTTTCCATTCATTTCACTTATGCACAATAAACTAGCTAAATATTACGTAAAACACCACCAAATTTACAAAATATAGAGTCAAATAACACAAGATTATGAATAAAATATAAAATCCACTACATGACAGACTAAAATCCCGACAAAAACTCCAGGTTCAGGTTTCCTCATGATGTTTTTCTTCACCATCAGCTGATAGTGTTTATTTTATTTTAAACTTTTAAGCCAGCTTACAGCTAAACAAAAAAAAATACATACATATATAAACATATTCGAAGGCCATTTACAAATTTCTGCAACTTTAAAAAACATATATATACAAAGAAGGAAATTATAAATAAAAAAAACTGGAATTTAGAAGGCTTCTGAGTTTCTGTAAGCCTGTGTTGAATAGATCTACAATTTAAGTTGGATAAGCTACACGAATTAAAAAAAAAATTGGTAAATGGAACCTGCAGACATCAGATTGATAGTCCGTTACTTAAGTTACTCGACCATTTATACTTTTCGACCACGAAAATGTTGCATGTGTATGTGATTTCTTTTAATAGGAGTACCTGGCGAACGTTGATAAAAAAATCCTATAAGTCAACTGCAGTGCTACCTCCGGTAGGTCTAATTATGGGATTTATATTTTATCTTTAGTCTTGTGTTATTTGATTCTGTATTTCGTAATATTCTAGGCGTTTTACGTAATATGGTTTGGTTATTGCGTACAAGTGAAATGAATATATAGAGGTACTAGCCTCTGTCCGCTACTTCGTTCACGTGGAATATATACACTAACACTAACACGCAGCAGTTCTCAAAGGAAAATACATTCCGCTTTTGATGCATTTTTCATCTGTGCTCCGTTTTTATTGGTCTTAGCGTGATGATATTTAGCTTATAACCATTGTTAACGAATGAGCTATATAACACTGAAAGAATTTTTCAAATCGGACAAGTAGTTCCTGAGATTACCCCCTACAACGTCACAAACTCACAAACTTTACCTCTTTATGATATTAGTATAGATGAGTTCAAACTCCCTAAAAAGTTCTAAGAAGGCGGCCACCATTTTGTTAATATATTGTAATGATCGCAAGGAACTTGTAATATGATTATCTACTCAACAATGGCAGTAATAATTAATAATTGAATATATTTTCGGCAGATATACGGCAAAGCCGTTGGTTCAGACCATATTCGAAGGAGGCATGGCGACCTGCTTCGCGTACGGACAGACTGGCTCCGGTAAAACGCACACCATGGGAGGCGATTTCCAGGTTATTTATAACCTATTTAACAGTCATTTCATAAAAAATATCTTACCAGCTTAGTCATTACACACTGCTACGAACTGCTAAGTAGCAATGTTCTAGGCATAGCATAAACGGGTTGGCTCATCCGGGGCAGTACCACCCCTCTCATAAGAAATCGACGTGAAGTAACAGTGCTTGCATTGTTGCGTTTTTTTCGGTCAGTGACAGCGCCAGAAATCTGTCTCCCCCTCCTTCTCCCCTTCCCTGATCCTCTCCTCCCCCATCCCCCGACACAGGCTGGCAACGCACTTGCGACTCCGCCGGTGTTGCAAGTGTCTATGGATGGTGGTGATCACTTAACATCAGGTGACCCACCTGTTCGTTTGCGTCCTATGACATAAAAAAAAGCAGTTTATAAATGTTTTCGACTGTGAAGTTAGTTACAAGTTGTGCCATAAGTAATTAATCAATACCATTTTTTTTAAATCTTGGAATGAAAGTATATACATAGCTATGTGAATTAGGTCTCTGAATATTGCTGATTGGATAATAGGACTTTTAATTGTAAATGATACTTTAAATTTAAGTTATAATGAGTTAAAATATTGAATGTTTAAACTCATTATTCATATTATTTACATTATATCATTTATTAACATCCAGTGACACTCTAAATGGGGACAGTATTCATTGTAAAAAAATAAATCATAGACAAACTTATACGGTTTTTGTAATGTAAAGAAAAGAAATTTTATTTGATAAAATTCACAGTAACGAATATTAATTCTTGTATTTGTATATAAAATACATATTTGCAAGTACAATTATTGTAATGGCATTGTTTTTAGAGATCTATATTCTAACATATAGATTAAAGCTATCAATTAAAATTGAATACTGCACTTTACCCGTAAAAACACATTGTTGAAGTGATTTTATTTCATGTTTGAAGTTTACTCGGTTTAATTTATCAAACAGAATATCTTAAAACAATTTTCTAATCCATTATCTCCAGCAGTTCTATATGAAAATTGTAACATTTGTAACTAACTTCATAGTTGCGGACATCATTTGGGATGTTTTCACGTTTGCCCTTTGATTTTTTGCTTCGAAGGATTGCCTATATATTGAGTAAGTGTATGCGGAGGCGTTTAGGTTTATATATTACTAGCCTCTGCCCGCGATTTAGTTCGCGTGGAATACCTATTTTGGGCTAATATTAACACACAGTGGAAGATCTCAAGAGGAGAAACTTCCGATTTTTAAACATTCTTCATTGGTGCTCCGCTCCCATAGGTCTCAGCGTGATAATATATAGCCTATAACCATTCTCGATAAATAAGTTATATTTTGGGGGGTGTAAGGGGTGTCAAATAAAATCATACGACTTGAGACACCCAAGCCAACCTCACCTGTATGTGGTGCACCCTGCTGATCAACGAACGAGGCAATGGCGAAAGCGGGGTGGTAGGGTTTTACAGCCTGACTGCATAGCAACCACCATGCATATGGCGAAAAAGCCCGTCATAGTGACTCGCTTCTGCCTGTCGCGTTTCGGGATCAGCCTGTGCATATCCAGCTTATTACAGGCCGGCATGATAGTGGCGACCGACGATGGATAGTGTGTCAATCGGTGGTCGGTATTATTTATGGATTGTACTGTACTTACCATCAAGCATAGTGCAGTCACTTTGCCTTGTTACAATAAAAAAAAAATAACATTGAAAGAATATTTCAAATCAGACCAGTAGTTCTTGAGATCACCTTCTACAACGTCATAAACGTACAAACTCACAAACTTTACCTATTTATAATATTAGTATAGGTATAGATGTATATGTTGTGATGTGCAGGGCAAGACACAAGACTGCAAGAAGGGCATCTACGCGATGGCGGCGCGCGACGTGTTCGTGTACCTCAAGTCCCCCAAGTACAAGCCCCTCAACCTCATCGTCTCCGCTTCCTTCTTCGAGATATACTCCGGGAAGGTATGTCGCCGTAGACCGCCGGAAAAATATTAATAATATCCTCACTGAACCACACGCTATAATATTATCGTCATAATTAACTCATTAAACTGTCCACTATAACAATTAACTCAATCAAACTCAAATATATTTCATTCAATTTATGAAAGTCACTACCACTAGTTCAGAAACTACCCAGTCATCGAGAAGAACCGGCAAGAAACTCGATCTAGTTAATCTTTTACATATTTTTACAAAACATAAACCACATAAATATTTAACGCACCCATTATAATATCATGAACCATCAATAATAATCATTATTATTATCTCAATATAAAATAATAATAACTAATTCGTTTGCACAAATGAATTATCTAGTCTAGGTTAAACGACTTGCAACGTACGTATGTACCGCGTGTCGCCAGAGCCAAGACCAACTTAACGGCTTTTTTTTTTCTTGAACTGACTACGCTATTGGCCTTAATTTTTTGACCTTTACAGCTTCACCGGACTACTAACAACTTAACGGCGGTCGCTCCGCTCTCTTTATAATGAACTCGAGTAGTAGGGAAAGAGGCGTGACCGGGTGACGCACCTAGTGCGGGTAGTTGGTAGACACCAACACGGCCATCGGATAATTTAATTAAAATGTGGGTAGGCGCCGACATATACCTCTACTTATCATTGAACTAGATTCTAACCATGACTTCATCCACATCCAATACTTACTTTAGATTAACACCAAAAACCCATATTTTGAAATATTCTTCATTGGTGCTCCGCTCCTATTGGTCTTACGCGTTATGGTATATAGTCCTATGTAACAATAAATGAGCTATATAATATTAGTATTGATTTACAAATATAAGGGTGGAAATCTCTTAAAGACTGACATCATTATTGGTGACATTCGACAAAATTGATTTGAGATGTGATTTCCTTAGAACTTTCCTGTTTTCGTTTCCCATTGTTGATGGTTTAACTATTGTAACAACAAGTTCATACACAGGTAAAACATTATAATGATTATATTGATGTTTATTGAACTTAGTTTACTTTTTTTTTACATTTTACTGTTATCTGTTTCTGTTTTAATTGGTTTGGCACAATAATGTCTCAATAGTTAAATAAATATTGAACTCTCTCATTTAATTATTTTTATATACATGAATGAGAATAGAACAGTTTTCAAGTCTTATTGAATTTAATTTTATAAAATCTATGACAACTCTTCATTGCATAATGAATTAAGTTTAATTTTACATGTTCATAAATTTATTCCTAAAGATCTTTTATCTATATTAGAATATTAAAAGTCTTAAATCTGAAATTATGAATTGTAATGTCCCATATATCTTGGTACTGATTATGAAATGTAATATTTCATATATCTTGATTTTGATTATGAAATCTGAAATCATATGAATAAAATATATGAAATCATATATTTTCATATTAATTACTAGCCTCTAGCCGCGACTTCGTTCGCGTGGACATAGTTAATTTAAGGTAATTCATATTAGTTTGCATATGCATTTGCATATGCAGCGAAAGCTCTCAAGAGGAAAAAACCCCGATTTTTAAACATTCTTTATTGTTGCTCGGCACCTATTGGTCTTAGCGTGATGATATATAGCCTATAACCATCCTTGATAAATGAGCTATATAACACTGGAAGAATTATTCAAATCGGACCAGTAGTTCCTGAGATGACCCCCTACAACGTCACAAACTCACAAACTTTACCTCTTTATAATGTTAATATAGAAGTATAGATAAACAATAAACTCGCTAAAAAATTCTAAGAAGGCGACCACCATTTTGTTAGTATATTGTAATGATCGCAAGGAACTTTTAATATGATTACCTACTCAAACACCCCCTACAACGTCACAACATGACAACGTCACAACTCACAAACTTTACCTCTTTATAATATTAGTATAGATGAAATGTAATATCTCATATATTTTGATATTGTTTATGAAATGTAATGTGTGATATATATGTTGATATGTGTGTGCAGGTGTTCGACCTGCTGGCAGACAAGGCGAAGCTGCGCGTCCTGGAGGACGGCAAGCAGCAGGTGCAGATCGTGGGGCTCACCGAGAAGGTGGTGGACAACGTCGACGAGGTGCTCAAGCTCATACACCACGGGAACGCCGCCAGGACTTCAGGACAGGTCTATATCTAAACACATCCTATATATACTTCTTTTAACTATACCCCTTCTTGTTTAATTACATTACTATATCATCTGATTATAGATCGCTGCATAAAGGATCAAAATGCAACCGTCATAAACACAATAACCTTATGAAAATCCGTCCTAAAGTAACTAATAGTTAAGTAGGGTTATAATAATAATAATAAATATAAATAAAAATAAATTAAATAGTTATGCAGGCCGGTATAAAGCAGAAAACCATAGCCATATGAGTGTAAATTAAGAAAAGTAATTGCTACATCGGTATAACTGGGTCTAAATAAACACTCAATTAAGTAATGTATCTAGTTTTTAGCTTAGCCCTGTAAGAACTCTCCTTTGTATCAGGCAAATTAATAAATTGTGCTTTTTGAAAAAAGCATTACCGAGTTTTTACTAGTTGCTCACAGATACAATTGATGATGTTTATAATGAATTAAACTAAAGCAAATAAAAAACGTGCAGACCAAGAGTCTGCAGAATAATTCATTTAAAAAAAAATGTTGGTGAGTAAGGACCAATCCTCGAAACCAAATTATTGCCAAAATATCTGTTATACATATGTTTTGGACACCATTTGAATTTGGATATGGAAGTTAATGAAGCGTTTACAATAAAATACATAATTACATTCAAGTATTTTCAGAGAAAGTAATATCTGTGGCTTAAAGTTAGTTTGCTTTATGTGAACTGCTTACTATTTCTGTTCGGTTGTAATATACTTGACACGAGTTTACTTGTAATTATAAATCTTAATAAGTATTTAGATGTTTCACATTAACTGAATACTTCTGTATGCGCTTTGAGCGGTGTTGTTGGCAGAAGATATAGCTATGACGTCGCGTTATGACATGCTGTTAAAGCATGACCGATCGTATTGCGCTTGCGTCAGACTAGCCTGTGTACATTTAATATTGATATTTTGTATTGAGCTTGCGCAGTTTTTTTTTTATGAACTGACTACGCAATTGACTCAGCAAGATCATAACAGCTTCACCGGACTACACTTGTGCAGTTTGTTTTATTAATAAACTGTATAGCAATGTGGCTATATAATTACTACTCCAAGTGCTAACAGATGTGAAAACCACACTATTGTTAATAATTTCAATATACAATATTATGAAACATAAATATCGTCCATTCATAGTAACAATTAATTTTTAAAATTAAAAAGAGCATTGTTATTCTACTCTTTTTTGTTTTGAGTTTTCATTTCTCTAGGTAGTTCTTATAATTGCTTTGGTTATGTTTTAATATACGTATGACCAATCGTTCGAGACTTTGTACTCTTTATAGTATAAAAAAATATTGAAGAAAAAAAATTAATCGGCTTCATAGTTATTTATTTTGATAGGACGAAGATATAAAGGAAGTAAATATATGAGCCATTATGAAAATTAAAATGTGAACTCTTTTTTCGTGACTTAGTAAGAAGATTTTAATAATACATATATAGCTCTCTAAAATATACCTACTTGATATATAGTATTTCCTTTTATGTAGAAGGCAAAAAAACATGCCGGTCACGTGATTTTAAGTGATCACCGCTGTCCATAAACACTAGTAACACCAGGGGAGTCGCAAATGCGTTAGCAGCCTGTATTTAGGGGAAGAAGGGAGGGCTTCCGAGGCTCTCACTGACCGACCGAAACGTAACAATGCAATGACTGTTTTTCACGGTGGCTTACTGTGCGTCGGATGGTATTACTCTGGACGAGCCGACCCATTCATGTTGAAACCGGTTATAGCTTCAACGTGGCACTACCACTTACCAACATTAAAACGAAATCTAAATATTGTTATATTTTTTTATTCTCGATGATAAAATAGTTAAAACATTTACACCTCAATCAGTTGATGCAGACACACAACTGAACACAGCTATGTATCCGCACTCAAAAATGTGAATAGTCTAATGTTATGTTGCGTTGTGTCAAGACAGATAGTGTCGTTAGTTATCAAGATAGCATGTATACCACTATAGTCCTGTTCCCTCGACACGTCTAGATATGTCTAGTCGAGTCGAGAATAATAGAATACAACGGTAATGGAAATGCAACACCAAATGTAGTTACTACTATAGATGTGATTAGCCTGTCTGAGCGAGACTGCGAGACAGCTATCTAGTCGTCGGTCGCCCTATAAAGCATTCAGGCAATGCAGGAACGAGCGATAACTTAGACAGATGGATTAGATTATTATTAACTCCCCTAGATTGTAGAATCACGTTGAGGCTATAACTAGTCTCAGTATGAATTGGTTGGCTCGTTCGTGGTATTACCATCCGACCCACAAAAACACCGACGTGAAGTAATAGTGCTTGCATTGTTGTGAAACATTTGGTCAGTAAGAGCGCTGGAGGCATACCCCCCTCTCCTTTCCCTCTCTTTCCATTCCGCTATTATAACACATGCTAGTAACGTACTTGCGACGGACGTGCTCCGTCGTCAAGTGCGCTCGAGGACACCCACAAGATTTCCGCGACACCGCTCTGTCCTGCGCGACGATGCGCCGCACTAGTGCCGCCGCGTTAACTACGTCGAGTCGACGCTCTATGAAGAAAAGAGATGCCACTATGCTTCCGACTCTGTCGGGGCATTCAACACCTAGCCTGCCTACGGAACCCGCCGTCTCGATGAAACGAGATGCCAATATGTCTCCGACTCTGTCGGGACATATAACAGTAAGCATGCCTACGGAACCCGCCGCTTCTACAATGACGACCTCCGCAATCCCAACTGGACTCCGCACCGCTTCGCCTGTGCCGCAGCAGATGCCACCCACACCGTTATCGCGGACCTCGGGGACGCTACAGAGGCCGTCCGGAGGGCCGTCAACCCCGGCAGACGCGTACGAGAGTGATATACTCACTCTCGCCCAGCTAATTGTAGATGGGGCGCTGTCGGAGGGGATGACCCGCTGGATGGCGCTGTTTCTGCGCCTCCTTGAGAACGCGAGACACGGCAGGAAGCCTTCCGTCGAAGATGCATCGGCGATGTTAGATGTGATAACTGTGGGAAGTATCACTCTACCTCCGATACGAGACAATCAGGATAACTCCCTCGGTAGAACGCTGCGCCGGAAGCGCAGCGAGCCCGAGGCTGGGCTCGCCGCGACAACCGCGTACGCGCAAACCCCGCCAGACGCCCGGTCTCCAGAAACTAAGAAGCCCAGGACGGTCGAACCGACGCTACGGTTCCCGTCACGCGATTCCGCTGCCGTTACCCCAGCGACGCAGGTGCCCGTAGCACCCGCGTCCGCTCCGCCGCGTAGGGCTGATCGGGATCAGCCCGCACGCGCCCCCGCAACACCCGTGCGCTCGCGCGTAACAACGAAGCCTCAGGAACAACAAACCGCGATGCCAGCGCCACAAAGCTTCCCGACGATAGTTGTGCATCATCTACCTCAATGGCATATGCACTTCCTGAAACTAGCGGAAGTATTAGAAGTCCGTCAGCCGCCAGCAAGACTTGTCAAAGGAGTCTTCAACTTCTTTCCGACAAGCCACAAGGAAGACCGGATCATTCGCGATTACCTCAAGAAGATCGAGATTAAAGGCGGCGTGAGATGGTCCGCCCCCCCATCCCCCGCCGAGAGCAGCCCTGAACCACAAGCCGAGCAAGAAAGCACGGCTATTGAACTTCCGCAACCAGCAAGCACGCTACCTCGGCAGCGCCTTCCCCCGATAGTCGTGGAGCGCCTGCCCAGATGGGCAGAACACCTCAGACATCTGGCGGAGAAGCTGGGACGCGCGCCGAATGCCCGACCGTACGGGAAAGGAATACGATTCATCCCGACGGATTTAGAGGAGAGTCGTATGCTCACAGATTACCTCGCCGGCTTAGAGCGAGTCGAGGGAGTGAGTTGGTTTACTTACTCACTCCCCTCTGAACGAAGCCTCAAGGTTGCAATACGCGGCCTTCCAGAAGAATCTAACCCAGACGACATAATCAAAGAGCTACGGGATAAAGGACTGCACCCGGAATGCGTCCGGGAAATAAAAGGGAGAAGAGGAAGACAGGGGAGCCTCTTCTTCTGCTCTCTGAAAAGATTGCCTGATAACACTCACTTCAGAATCTACGCAATCAAAGAAGTAGCCTTCATGAGCGTGACGATTGAAGGGTGGCGTGGGAAGAGAGGCCCGGCACAATGCCACAGGTGCCAGCAGTTCCGGCACTCTTCCCACAACTGCCACCGCCCCGTCGCATGCGTGCGATGCGGAGGCCCACACTTCGCGCACCAATGTAAGCGCCCCAAGGAAGAACCGCCAACCTGCAGTAATTGCGGGGGCGCCCACCCCTCCAACAACTCGACTGCATGTCCGGTATACAGGAGGGAATTCAGAAACCGCAGAGCAGGCACCGCCGCCCGGTCAGGTGATACCGGTAAAGCGAAGGCGCCTGTGACGCAAACACATGTGAACGTCGAGGAGTCGGCAACAGGTAGCCTGATGGCACCCGCCAACAACCCTCCCACGCAAAGATGCCCTAGAGGACGAAACAAGAAAACCCCGCGTTCTGAAGAACGCAATAAATAGAAGGCCTGATGAAGATTAGTGGCACTTCATCCACCCACGCACAGATGCCAAAAACACAGATTCCGATGACACCATTTGCTGCCGTTACCTAATCACCTCAATGCATTTAATGCAACCAAAGGACAGGCCCGTTTTAACGGGTCTCGAAGGATAAGCCACTTTAAAAGGCATCGCCTTGTCAAGTTTCCTCGTCCGCCCCCGCAAGAGGGGGTGGAGTGAGATGACCGCCGTGGTACTTGCGACCATTCTACTGTTGCTGGTATCTGTGGACAGTGGTGATCACTTAACCACCGATTCGTTTGCCTCTTATGCTATAAACAAAAAATATATAGTGAATAGTATGGAGGGCTGTAACAATATAGTTCTTACATGGGTGTATGTTTGTGTTATATTTCAGACGTCTGCGAACTCGAACTCGTCTCGGTCGCACGCCGTGTTCCAGATCGTGGTGCGATCCCCCGGCATGCACCGCGTGCACGGCAAGTTCTCACTCATCGACCTCGCCGGGAACGAGCGCGGCGCCGACACCTCCTCCGCCAACCGACAGACCAGTCAGTATCACCCACCCTACATACACACACCCCACCTCCAGGCACCATCCACACACACGCGACCCCCACACACCACCCACACACACCACCCACCGACACACACACCGACACACACACCACCCACCGACACACACACCACCCACCGACACACACTCCACACCCAACACACTATCCTCCACACACCATTCCCCACACACCACCCTCACACACACGTCACCCACACACGCGCGCACGCATACACACGCACACAAACACACGCGCACATAAGCGCGCGCGCACACACAATGACGTGTCCTTGTGCATAAAAAGATTAGTGAGAAAAATGGGAAATGATCAATTGATATTAAAAATAAGTATCCTAGAATCATGATATTATGTTCAGTAGATAGTCAGTTGAGCATCAAAGGCATTGTTTTTAGCTTATATACATACATAGGTAAATGATAAAACTATATGTTATCTTCACATTTGTACAAAGTGCACTGAAGGAAGGGAGCTGTAGGAATTTAAAAAGTATCAGTCACTTGTTAATATTTGATCAATTTCACTAACATTTGCATATGCATATAGTATATGCTAGGGCTGATGATTTTTATGATGTCATCTACAACATAATTAATAATCAAGAGCATCCATTCTAGATACACTTTGTGATTGTCCAGACAAGGTAATGATACCAATTATAAATATGTATGGTAGTGTTCTCATGAAGCATGGGGCATTGGTTACAACAATAATAATATGGTGTGATTTGGCATTCGATCTTGAATTAAAATAAATATTAAATTATGTCAAAAAGAGTGAACATTTCTTTTCATCTGCACCCCTAACTATCATAGTAAATTAAGAGTGGTCCTTTGGACAGAATTTGTGCTTGGGTATATCCCATGATATTTTGGAGTGAGAGGAAAACAAAAATTTATTTTTTTGGCAGACCTTAGTATGTAATTTGTTTTTGTCTTTGTAGTTTCTTGTAATGTTGTCGTTTTCTATTGATTATACTAATATACGAGTGAACTGTTTTAGTGAACAATGAGCTGTGAACTAGAGTGTGTGTGTGTGTGAAAGAGTTATTTGTCATGTTAGTAATGTGTCTGCGATGTTGGTAGGGATGGAGAGCGCGGAGATCAACAAGTCGCTGCTCGCGCTGAAGGAGTGCATCCGCGCGCTCGGCATGAAGGGCAACAACCACCTGCCGTTCCGCGTGTCGAAACTGACGCAGGTGTTGCGCGACAGCTTCATCGGCGACAAGTCCCGCACGTGCATGATCGCGATGATCTCGCCCGCCATGTCCTCCTGCGAGCACTCCCTCAACACGCTCCGCTACGCCGACCGCGTCAAGGAGCTCGGCACCGCCGACCCCGCCCACCCCGCCCGCCGCGCCGACTCACCGCTGCCCGGCGACGTCGACATGGAGCCCGCGCACGACGACCTCGCCCATCTGCGCTCCCTCAACGTACGTATCCACACAACCAACCGACCGACCGACCAGCGAACCTACCTACAGACCAACCAACCAACCAATCTACAGACCAACCAACCAAGCATCCAACCAACCAACCAACCAACCTACAACCAATCATCCATCCAATCAACCCACTAACCAATCAGTCAATCGTCCATCCAATTAATCATCCATCCAATCCATAATCCATCCAATTAACCAACTAATCAATCGAACAGTCAACTGACCAATCAATCAACGACCAACCTACCAAGCAATCACAACTAAGAGTGGGTTATCAATACAATCAATGTCCTCTGACCATCTGTATATCTGTCTATTTATCTGTTCATGATAAACTCAAACACTACTCAACGGAATCTCATCCGGTTTTCACTAGTACATACAGTGATTCACAAGGAAGGTTTAGGTATATAATTTGTCTGATTTTTTTAATTACCTTGGCGAGTCAATGGCCGTCAGGCCCGCTAATAATTCTAATATAGCCATAAAGTATCAAAATGTAACATCATAAAAACAATAACTTCATTGAAAAATGCGTACTAAAGTAGTTAATAGTTAAGTAATTTTAAAAAATAAAAATTTCTCAATAGTTGCTCACAATAGTATAAAAGGTGAGGACCAAGAGAGTCTGCAAATAAAAAATAAAAACAACTAATCCATCAGACATCTAAACTGTTTCTTGGCTGTATATTTAGATTGTCATTGCTTGTTCATTTTATCTAAATGCTGATAGCGTCACTATTTGAGTATTCATAATAGTAGTAGTGTCACCATAATAATACCCTTCATAATAGTAATCATAATATTACACAAAATATCAATTATCAAAATTCAAATAGTTATTATGATAATTTATTTAGTACATTACATAAGCAATGGATTTAGTAAGCACTGCTCAAGAAATGTAATCAATGTAAGGAAAAAAATAGTTTTAGTGAACGGGCAACAACAGGCATTTATAAAAGTAGAGGTCAAGTGTGTGATCTTTATTATAGAAGATCTATATTGCTATCAAAGCGACGTTTTTAGGAAATAAAGTTCTCGAATCCAGGAATAAGACCAAGGTTGTTGCTTATATAATAATTAAAGGGAAATTTATAGGGTTAGTTATACATTAGTAATACTGCATTCTCAGGTATCGCACTTCACTTGACTCAAAATTACAATGGGGTTCTCACATTAAAATATCATGACAGGAGGGCGACATGAGCGCAGAGATGTACAATTTCCACGAGGCCATTGACGAGCTGCAACGGGCTGAGGAGGAGGTGCTCGACAACCACAAGGCTATCTCCGACTACCTGCAGCACTCGCTGCTGCGCTGCAACCAGCTGCT
>JACEII010000053.1:475989-567632 GCA_014332785.1 Antheraea mylitta | reverse complement strand
CAACCAGCTGCTCGCCATCACCAGGGACGTCGACTACGACCAGGACTAATTTTTCAAAGTATGAACAGATAGCAGGACTGACCGTATTATTATCGAAGGTTACTAACTTCGGGTTGTCCCTGGCAGGTTCAGTCACCGGTCATTGAGCCTAGGTTTATTAAATTTGTAGCAATACTTTTGAAAATTTTATAGCAAACTTTAATTAAGGTTCTCTTTGTCGTTTATTAGTATTTGTTCTAATATTATTATTTCATATGTTAAAGGGGACCATGAACTATCATGTCCTTGAATTGTAATTATTCAATCAGTCATCCGGTATATGTATAGAGTATCATATATGTGGCACTGTCTTTTAAAAGCAACATCAAATTTTTAGAAAGTAACATACATGTACACGATGTTAAAGGAGATTTCTTGCGGTGTTTTTGTATGTTCGTTGTGAAGTTTCATGGTGTATGTATGGTATGTATGTTGGTATCGGTATTGGTATCGGTATCGCATGTTCTCGTGTGTACGTTGTGTTGTGTGTGTAGGGGGGGCGCGGGCGCGGCGCAAGCGCGTGCGGTTCGTGGCGGCCGCGAGCCACGGCGTTGGCACGAGACGTCTCAGGATGTTCGGTTCGACAATACCTTAGCCCTTCAGAGTGACGTCACGACACACTGTGACGTCATCGCTACCATACGTTCTAATGCCAATGCTGTCGCTCACAATACATTCTCGATTTAATAATTTTCCTATTCGACAATTAACGCCATCATATCATGGTATCGCGTTGACTTATGGTACAATGTCGAAGTTAATGTTTCTTTTATATATTCTGTTTTAAAATAGGTTTAATATTGAGGTCAAATGTGTAAGAGAATTGTTTGTTTCTATACAATGTTTTACTTATTATTGTTTTGTTTTTACTATTTAATTTGTTTTCTTTTATTGATTAAGTTTTTGTGAAGGAAACAAAATTATTTAATAACCATGTTCTTAATTTTGACAACTTTATTACTTTATGTAACTTCAAAAGTCTTTCTTTTAGTTTGTGAAAAAATTATATATGCTTTTTTATTTTTATATAATATCATGATCGTTATAACAAATGCCCTTATGGAAAACATAAACTCGTCGCTTCCGCCTGAACCTAAAAATATAACTATTAACAGTGTCGGTGGTGGAATGGTCAAGATATAGTAACGGGAACGGTGTCGTGTTGCGTTTGTCCCGCAGCGTACGCGACGCAGTGGGAGGAGCTCCTCAACGAGCAGCTCGCGGTGCTGGCGCAGTCGCGAGACCTCGTCGCAGAGTTCCGCACCAAGATGCAGCAGGAGGAACACATGTCGCGCCGCATGCAGCCGCCGCCCAGGCACCACTAGTCGCCCCCCACACCCCTCCGCACCACCGACATCGCCAATCCATCCTCGACATCTCCCATCCACACACCCGACATCGCCCGTCCATCCACGACATCTCTCATCCACACCCCCGATATCTCCCATCCACATCCCCGACATCTCCCATCCACACCCCCGACATCTCCCATCCACACCCCCGACATCGTCCGTCCACCCCCGAAATCTCCCATCCACACACCCCAAACATCTCTTCACATCACCCCACGTATATATCGATACTACACCATCGATACATACTCAATGTATAAATGTCATTAACACTAATATCAGTGAATATAAACCCGTCTTGGAGATGTAAATCCTACCGGTATATGATTGACTTTATCACCTTCTAGACTGAAACTATCGATATTTTTATTTCGATAGTTGTGTCGTTACATTTCAAAATAAGCTAAATTCAATTTTAGGCGTTCCTAATATTCGATATAATTTTTCAATATCTTCAAATTTTGTATGCATAAAATATGAGGACGATTAAAAAAAAACTAAAAAACTTATGAACTGCTAAAAGTTCAATTTTATTCTAGGTATATAAAAACACGAAATAAAAAGAAAATGAATCTAGTTAATTTTGAAATGTAACAACACAATTATTGGACATCAGTGTTTATTTACTGAAATCGATAAGTCACTAACGTCGGTTATCTTTAAGTCGATATTGTGGTTAGTGGCGAGGGGGGGGGGAGTGGGAGTGGGAGTGAGAATGTGGTGTTGTCCGGTGCTGCGTCTCGCTCTCTGGCGGGAGCGAGGGGCGACGGAAGCTATATTGACGTGTAGCGATGACGTCATCCCCGTGTAGATATATGTACTGTTTGCGGATCGCAACTGACTTTATACGATGAGAATTCGATTTAGTTTTCAAATATGTACTTCTTTTTATTAACAATATTTGTACTATTTTTGACATTGCCGTTATGAGAGAACTTATTATTATGTTATGTCCGTTCGGTTGCGTTGAAAATCGATATAGGTACGTATTTGCGGGCACGTACTGTGAAAGAATCGACTTATCGACAATAGGGTTGTGACGTGACACGCGCCCGCACTCACGCCATAAAATGGCGGACGGTTACGTTATCCTAGTATATACGTGTAGTTACATTTCGAACTTTAAAAAACAAATTCCAGTGTTTATAAAATAATCAGTATTTATAATTAAATTGTGCGTAGCTGGCCTACTCTTGGACGGCACAGGTAAGGAATAACTTTCTACCATTTCGCTAATATTATTACAATTTTTTTAATTATGATTTTGTAACGCTTCACGATCACCGTCGTAAAGATTGTGTGATGAGAAGGTTTTCGTTGTAGGAGATGCATGAATGTCTGCTTTTCTATCGACAATGAAATGACCCGAAACTTGCTAACATTCATCGATAGTCGATACTTTATTTGACTAGTTTGTTTATTACATCCGAACGTCTCTTTTGCGTGACTGCCCGTATGGAGAACATTAAATATCGAAATTCTTCTGTCGATTATCGATAATGTTTATCGATATACAGTAGTTTAAAATCGATTTTTTTATATCATGTCCGCTCTCTTGTTCCTTTGCTATTTATGAAGAATTATTGTTATAGGTGTTACAAAAGGGATATCCGGAAGTACAAAGAGTAACCGAAGCTATGAGCTAATGTCGTTTAGGATTTTTGAGTGGAATATAGAGTATAGTGTATTATTCTGAGATACGTATATATTTTTCGGATTTGAGATTGAATAATTAAACAGATTAATTAGATTTTCCAACTTTAAATTAAGGATGTGACTTCATGCAACTGGTGTTTGTGATTATTAGCACTCTATTACCGTTTAATAATTTCACAGAGGTGAGAACAAAGCAGGATGAAAAGTATAGGCTTTTTTTTTAAGAAATAGTTATACTCCTTTGACTATTAAAATCTGGTTCAAATTAAAAAATACAGAGTTGTGTCTCGATTTTTCATATCAAAATCGGGCTATTTCTATCATTATAACTATAAAATTTATTTTATTTTTTCAATGTATACTTTTTAATTAATTACTCATTCTTCTGTTGCATGGTATCAATTCAAAAATGTCGATCTATGTATATTTAGTTATATTTCATAAAAATGATTATTTTGCATGATCAGTAATCTCCGTCACAATAAATGTGTATTAAATAAAATTTCTAATGATCCCAAAAACAACTTATGACCTTCAGTCCTGTATTAGAATTATCCTTTTTCTGTATGTATGAATTAATCGATGATACATTTTAATAATTAATATCAGAATACCAAACTTTGAAACAAGATTATTTGTAATTATTCAACACATTCCATGTAATTATGAATTTGCATTTGAAATTATTACTAAAATAAACATCAAATACTAAGATTATTATTACTCTCAGCATGATGTTTGAATTCAATTTGATTAACTTGAATCCGGTTTAGAGTTGGACAATATTCCTAACTCTGGAATCAACTCGGGTCAAGAAATTTCCATTGTAGTTAGTTGCAGTGAATGTTCTTAGAATGATAAAAGCAATCTTTTCATCCTTTTCACACATATGGCCAATCATTAGATTGACTGTCAGAGACCTTCAAATCACAAAATCTTCCATAGTATTTTACTAAAACTGAATTAAAATCCCATTACGTAGGTAATCTCTCGTCTCTTTTCTCCTAATTGTTTAAGAAGAGACAAAGTTTTATTTAGAAGTTAATAATCACCCTTTCCGTAATTAATATGACAGAAATTAAAACTGTGATATAAGAATTTTATTTAGGTGAGATCACTGACTCTATGTATGGCAACTGAACAATAATCTAATACAATATCAAAATCAATAAATGCAACTTTAACATTTGTTTTCTTTTCCCTTATATCACCGCCGAGTTTTGTGATACATAGAAAATACGCAGGTTTCTAATGCGGCATCAAAATTATAGATAAAATTTACTTTCATTGTATACTTTGTCAATAAAAAAAATCATGACAAAATGCAATTTTTTCATGCTTAAGTCAGTGTAACGAGCAAGCGTTAAAGCGAAGCGAAACGCATACGTAAGGAATCCCGTATGCTCCAAAATACTGCGTATGCTCATGAACACTGTATGCTCAGAAATATTGAGTATGCTCAGGGATACTGTGTATGCTCAGAACTACTGAGTATACTCAGGTATACTGTGTATGCTCAGAAATACTGTATACATTTAAAAATATGCATCCGAAGGAGACGTAATCCAGATATATTTTAACGAGACCGACCAGGTTATTCAATAGTGTCGAATGCTTAGCATTAAGGTTTTAGTTTAATGCTCTTATTATCTTACGACTTTTACACTGTAACACTACTGTTTCGATTCAATGAATTTTTTTATTACAACAAACAAAGGACTGGTGAAGTAAATTTCTATACGCAGAACTAAATTGAAGAAAACAATGAAAAACCGTAAAATTTCTTATTATGTATATCTTTTAACTAATAATAAATAAAAATAGTAAAACAACTTAAAAGACTTATACTATGTAAATGTAATTTTTTCAAGTCAATACGTTTATTATTATTTTTAATTAATGACTTGCATGTCGTGATGATCTAATTTTTTGTGGGGTTTGAGCTTTGCCTTAACGACGAATGAGTGGAGCTACCCTTGAATCCTCGTTCTATACTCTACGACTAACTACAGTACTCGCATTAGGGTTAAATTAAATTAACGTGTTACAAGGACAATAAACTATATTTTACGAAAGTCGAAACAGCTTGATGATAATCAATGTAGATATCTGTCGAATTGCCAGCGAATGGACTTTTTTTTTGGTAGACAATTTTAGTTAGAAATTCTTTTTTTTATTGTTTACTTTATAAGGCGTGATATGAATGTTGTCAGCGTTGCGTGAAATATTCATCTTTTAGTGTAAAACATAACGGATATGTACAATTTTGTGAATGATTTTATAAAAATATCCGGGGTGTCGTTTTGTTCCGCGTTCGCTGGTGCTAAAGCTTGTTCCGCTTTTAAACGAAAGAAATTAAATGAGAATTAATTAAATATTACCAGAATAAGTTTCGAAATAATAATACATATTATACAATGGTTGATATATTTTTGTGTTTAAAAATTCTATTGATCCTATTAATCGTATCGTATTAATCAAGAGAATCAAACGCATCGCGCCTGTTCGTTTGAAATCCCAAAGTGGTGTACACTATTTATACTGTAGCTTTCGAATGAGGTTATTAGATAGGGCTTTATTATTGTTAAATTAATATTATAGTGAACTTACTAAATTGATACTCTGTATCAGAGTGATAACTCGCGCCGATGTTTCATTGTACTGAACGAAATCTCTCTCTTTAAATAACATTATTATTATTATTTTTATTCAAGCGTAAACTGATGACGTCACACGACCTGCTAATAATTCCTAAGATAATGTGCGCTGATATTTGTAACCGTTATATATTCATTTGCTTTATCGTTTCACTCGAACGAAGTTGTCGTGCGACGCTGTCTATTTACGGCTTTGTGTTATTATGGAGTTGCAAAATGGACGCCACAGAACGATTTAAAAAAAAAAGTGTTGCTAGATTCAAAAATACACAATTTAAAGAAAAGTAATGTACAGATTGGCACTTTGGAAATAGTAATCTGGCAACATTGGTGCAAACCGATGACATTTGACATATCGTCTGTGGTTCCGTTTTAATAATTTAGAAATTGCTTTTGAAATTAATTAGTTATGTATAGGTGAGGTATCACGGTAAATGAGCAAGTGATAGAGAGGGAAGTGGTCTAGTTGAAATGCTTTATTATAAACATGTCTTAACATCGCACATATAATAAATTAATCGAAAACGGTGTTTTGTTTTATTTCTAACGTATATCCCATTCTTATGTATCAGCATCAGCCTCTAAGAAACCTACTACAGGTCCATAGGCCTCTTTCTGAAGGAAGGAATGGCATTATCAACACGAGGGCCCATGATGTATTGGCGATTTCGAAACCCCTTTTTTTTATAAGTGGGGAAATCCCTTATGGATATCCACCCCCCCGGGGGGAGAGGGTGGGTTATGTCCGACTCGCACGGACTAAAAGCCCACGGTGTACGTCTTCCACTATGGTTGGGGCGGCACGAGATCTCTATAGACTTCATCGTGCCGCCTCAGCGGTGCGGCCCAGCAGCAGAAGTGCCGCCGCGGGGCCTTCGTCTTGTAAGGAGACAGCCGGGTACACACCGGCCATCTCCTTCTCGTCCGCCGGACCTGTACAATGGGAAGATGGTGCAACGATTTCAAAACCCTGAGAAATCCATAGTCCTGTTTTCACACTCTCCAAATTATTTGATACACACGCAACAGCTAATTAGCTACCAGTGCGTTATACCAATAATAATAATAATAATAGATCTACAAGAATATTTCTCATGTTCAGGTGGTCTCACGAGGTTTTCTTTTACCGTCAGCCGATAGTGTTGCCAATTTAAATTAGAAACTTACGCGAATTCCGAAAAATTCTTTGGTACATGACGCTATTCGAGCCTGCGTACCACCACGCTTTACTCGTGCGACTTCTGGATGACTGGGTTGTTTTCCGAAACGGCGGTAGCTTTGACATTCATAAGCGCCTTCTCAGGGCTTATTTTTTTTTTTTATTTATTGAAGCGCGACATAGTGACTGCTCTACGCCTGATGTTAAGCATAGTACAATCCAAAAACATCGGCAACCACCGAGAGACATTATCCATCGCCGGTCGCCGCTGTCATGCCGGCCATAATGACGAAAGTCACCCGGTACCGGATATGCACAGGCTGATCCCGAAACGCGACGCGCAGAAGCGAGTCACTATGACGGGCTTTTTCGCCATGTACATGGTGGTTGCGACCCAGTCGGACTGTAAAACCCTACCACCCCGCTTTCGCCATTGCCTCGTTCGTTATTCAGCAGGGTGCACCACGTGCAGGTGAGGTTGGCTTGGGTGTCTCAAGTTTTAAGATGTTACGCGACACCCCTTACACACCAATTAAAAAAATAAAGTAAATAAAGGATATTTTGATTTAGAGACCTAGTTATATATTATGTAATTACTGGCTACTAATTAAAAAAAAACCATGTTTAAAGGTATATAATTCTATTAACGTTTGTGAGATGAATGGATGCTATAACATTTGTCCCGAGTAATATATCCAAATCAAGTGATACATTATTGATTTACTAACTAATACAGCCACTTTTGTCTGCGCTGTTTATTGTTATTTATTTATTTTGGCTATATACTTAATGAGAAGAAAAAAAATATAGAATTTGCACGATTTATTTACTATTTTAGTGTAGTACAAAAGCGTAGTTTTAATAGAAAAAAAAATTAAAATTTGAAAAAAAAAAAATATGTATGGAAATTATGCAGTAACTTTTGCATAATATGCGCGGATAACGACAGTCTTCTGTTATTTGATTTATATAGAGATTCTTTTGTAGAACAACCTTTATTTAATTTTATTATTGACTTTTCTATTCTTAATTATAGCAAAGCAACAAAGTAACCGATGCATTGGTAATCTATCACCAATTATTTTTTGGGTCACAATTTTTAAGCTTCTCTAGTCATTCTTACACGCTGGCTGACCCTAAACCACTATTGATTGGAAGAGTCTATGATGGACTATTCATCATGTGCATTGTATTCGCAACTCAGACGGATAGAGATCTCTACCAACACATTTGGACATCAATATAAATCTGTCTAAAGCAGTACGCTAAGCCTGATCACGTACCAACTGTCGTATTAATCATTTCTTGTATGCTAGTTGCGATCCAGTTGAACAAGAGTTATCGGTTTTTTTAAGTATACAATTTGGTTATTAGTACCCACATCGGTATCTGCAAGATACATACAGTGAATTCCATAGGAAAGGAGAATTTTTGCAATTTTTAGCGTTCTATGCTTCAATCAACATCCACAATAATGGGGACAAAGTAAAAAACAAGGAAGTTTTTAGTAAATTATATTTCATAAGTTGTTTTTCAATGAAATCTCATTAGAATTGATACATAAATGAATATAAATTGGAAGACTAAAAGCATATGGTACATACATCAGCTCATAAATACAAAGTACTGACTCATAGCAGTTGCAAAATAAGCTTTTTGTAGATAAGTAATTGATAGAACGATTTGTTGAGGTTTCGCTTGTATTTATATACTTTGTACATTTGTACTACTTTATAATTTTCCACTTTTATTAATAACAAAAATTTTAATACTTATTTCAAAATTTAAAAAATCACTGGAAATTATTTACACGTTGAGATAACATCGAAAAGAAATTTATATACGTAACATCTGAAAGTATTTAAAAACATATATATGTCAATTTTGATGATAATTTGATTGTAATGGCGATCTTTTAGTTTATTAAATAGGTATACATGTTACCTAAGCGTTTAATTTGAAATCGACAGTAATTAAGATAAACTAAACTTAAAATAGAAAATAAATTATTATCACAGAACATTTCCATCCAGTGAACTATCATATGAATAAATAAACGAATAATCATATAAACACATGTACTGATTGAACAAACTGAACAAACATATACGTCTCTGTGCAGACATCGATGGGAGTTTTATTATTAAAACAAGTTCGGATTTAATATAGATAAGATTTAATATTTTATTTTCTCGAACTCACAGTAGTCCGGTGAAACTGTTAAGACCTTACTTAGGTCAGTTCGAAAAAAAATATTCGAACTCACTACGCTATTGGCTTAGCAAGGCTGTAACAGCTTCAGCGGACTACTAGGGCCACAAAGACTTTCATCCCCTACAACGTACTTTATGATTATTTCTTATAAAAAAAAAATAGCGCTCCCATTAACAAAGAACAATCACGAACTTATTTTAAAATATCTCTTCATCGTATTCATAAAATATAGATACTCTGAATAATTAAAGCCACAAGTTCCTTGTTACAGTAACTGGCAACAACCGGTCCTGGTTAAATACAATGTTTATAATTTTGTGATATACATGACAATTGTAGTTTAAATATATTCATGTATGTATTTATAATATTTTAGTAAAATATTTATGAGACAAATAATATCTTACACTAGTCATAATTATGTTGAAAAGTAAAACTCGTTTATATAAATAGGCCAAGAAAACATTATATAACTGTAACTGAGTTTTGGACACATTCATCCGCTCTAGAAAGTCCCTAGAATAAATAAACATAGGCATGTTGTAACGGAAAGAGAGTCTTGAACGCATTCCGGCACATGGCGCATGTTCCGAAGATGCACATAGTAGTAGCACTAATTTTACAGTAAAAACTTAAGAATTTGTTTTAAAATAGCATTACTGGCCAATATATACTTTAAGTTTTACTTCGGTTTTCGTCTATTTTACTATAATGCTACTCCAATACCCGTGTGACAAAGCTTTGACACATTAGTAAATGTGCCCTAATTATCGTCATAAAGTATTCCGGTAAAGACTCAAATGTTTGACGAATGACAAAAACCCAAACATTGTAATAACTTGAAATTAGCTTGGGTTAAACTCCTTTGGGAGCGTAAAAACCGCCAACCCAGTTGTCTATCGTCATAGTTCGTAACACGATAATACCTTCGCTTACCTTTATTTATTGCAGCCATAGACATACATCATGGCGATACACGCAGCTATGGGAGCAGCATTACATTACATTGTAGCATGTATATCTATGATATTGTACATTTCGGAGTGACAATATAATAGTAGATAGTATTGTATTTACAATTTTAATATGGCATCTCATAATGAAAAATCTGATACACTATGAAAACGAACTACATAAATATTGTGACATATTTCTGGTATCACTTACAGTCGTTAAATTTCGAAAAACAACTATCATCTTCTTCTCTTTTAAAAGCGTATAGTTTGTGCATATGTACAGGAAAAAATTAATTATTATATTGGTGAAGCTGTTATGTTCTAACTAATACATGGTTTTATAAGGCTACTGTGCTGTACAACATAATAGGGTAGGGGATGGAGACTTATTTTGAAATTAATAAATAACACACAGATGTTTAATTGTTGACAATTATCACTGCTTTCAGTCTAAAGAGATAGATAATCAAGCCTGCCTGCAGGCGATAAGAAGGATATAATATAAACGTTCATGACAATAACCAATACCTATCAAAATTACACCAAAGTTTTTTCAAATTGTTTTAGACAAACATGAATATAGTCGATGTAATTTATATTGGTCATTCTATTTGACAAAATGACGTAAAATATATATTGATGAATGCAAATTTTCTGACAACACATTATACAAACAATAAATTTGTCAAGTTTATAAATATTACAGCTTAATAAATGCATAACACAATGATTTAAATTCCTAGGAACATAATACATACAATTCAATCATAATGAAAGTGCTACTTCAAGAAATTATATTTCTAAATTTTTTACAAATATTTTTAAACAGAGATAAAATAGTCTAATAATCATAGGAATAATATTTTTTTATAATTATTGTAAGACCAATAATTACAAAGTTAACTGAGAACTAAATTATTGGTTGACTACATGATTGATACATCAGAAATATTTGCAATGTATTATTCAGTAGAAAATGATTTTAAAGCACATTTTAAATCTTTGGATCCAATTAAGGAAACGTAGCATAATAAAATTTAGTTTGGTACTACTGAATTTAATATTTTGAATTTTATTGCTAGAATATTCATTACGTAAAAAAATTATTTAGCATAGCACACCTATAATAGATAATAAATTAACTATATATTGTCCGTGCGCAAAGGAAACTGGTCATTGAAGTGAATTGAAATTATGAATGGAAGCTTGCAGTTAATCAACAAATATATATGGGAAATATTAAATTATATATTCATATATTTTATTAAATCATTAATTGAAAGTATAGTATATTGTTTGTGTTTCAAATATTGTTTGATTATTAACATGTTTCTTTGAATTTAATGAATTATAATTATTTCTCTTTGTTTATATGTGAAGAGACTGTCACTTACCCCTCTTTCAGTATATATAATGGTTTAACCTATAATCTTTTATGCAAAATTTAAACCAAACTGTATATGCGTACGTCATAGTATATCTTCTTCAAAGCCTTCTCCGGTAAGTATGTGGGGCTCGCCAATAGCAGGCACCATGTGCGCATATTCATTCGTCGCCCATAAATATAAGTTTAAAGTACGCTCCGTACATTGTGCTATGAACCTGAAAATTAAATTTAACAACTGCAGTGTACGAAATATACCGAACGACTGTTTAGTAGCCAGCAATATTTTTACAGGATAATCATTAGTCAATTCTCATTCTAAGGGAATTTAAAAAATAGGTGCTTAATATTTGACCTAATTATCTTTCGAACCGCAAAACTGGTATACACTTAACATCAGTGAATTAACGCAAAAACGAACTTGTGTAAAGAATTAATCACGCCCTGTCGTCCATTCCGACCGGCTTCCCGCACTTCGGCTCGCTTCCCGGTTACCATTATTCGACCGTGCGGCGTTCCAACGATAAACAGTTACGTAATGATTAACCTTGAAAAGGCCCCCTTTAAAGTTCTTCATTCAAGCTAGGGTCTGATTTCTTTACGTTTAAAAGGATGGGAACCATACTTCTATAAGTTTTACAACAAACTTTAACTTAGATTTTCTTGGTTATTTAATGTTAAACGTGCCCATGAACTAACTACCACTCGATTGAAGGACCTTCACCTGGTATAAGTGTATAGTAGTGAGTATGTATAGGTATTATGTAGTAAACTGAGTATATTTTGAGAATACTCTATTTTATCACAAGTGTGAAAATGTTACTTTTTATAGACAACTAATGGAAAATAATTTATCAATAGTTTGCCAAATAATAAAAAAATCATATCTCCCACAAAAAATAAACAAAATAAGATCAGAAAATTTACAAAAATCTCTTGAAAGCCTATCAAAGAATATTTAGTTTGCAATGTTTAGGTTTACTGAAATTTTAGACCTTGTGGGTTTCTTTACATTCACTCGTGGTCAGTGGAAAGTGCTAGAAAAATATACAAGGATGGTTACCATAAATGCTAATCACTAAAACCCATGTTTCCACAAAATTGGTATGACCAAATTCTGCCTACATTGTAGATAGTTATGTCAAGTACATAAATTTAAGATATATCTAATGGAATTAAAATAATAACCAATTACTTAGATTTACCTAACAAAAGGCCTAACATCTCCCTGATTAGCTGTCTGCAGATGCTGGTAGTAGAGATGACGGTGTTGTTTCGTGATAATAACAGGTGGATAGCCAGCTTGCATTAGCAACAAGTTCATTAGAAGTCGTGATGTACGCCCATTACCATCAATGAATGGATGAATGTGGACCAGTTTGTAGTGAGCGAGTGCTGCATATCTGAAATAAATCTGATAATATTTTACAAAGCCAATCAGAAAGACATCCCTAATACAATAGTATTTTTTAAACTTGGATTAAATTTAGGATTTTTGTTTTAATATAGTCTTTGGCCTATGTGGAAAATTTCACAATTCTGCTAGTGTCATGTACGTAATGATCAACTCCAAGGATTATCAAAAGATCTGAAGTTGATTTAGACCAGAATTTGAACAACTTTAGTTAATTTGACATTTGCATACTGACTGCATGTTCACATGACAATATTCTTTATTTCTTTTTGTATGGCATCTGCCTATGCAAGCAATTTTGCCATTATCAAATGTGACAGATAGACATTATAAATTTAATACCAAATATTGAGTGTAACATCAAGGAATAATCTAAAATAGCATCATATCAACATAGATAAATCACTCAAATTCGATAGGTACTGAGTTTTGAATGGCAGAGATTTTTTACAAAAATATTTTGGAAATATACATAGCATAATTATATAAGTAGAAACCTAGATAACATTACAGGACAATATTCTTTAATGAATAGCTTGTGAACTGTCACAATCAAAATACTGATTTTGATAACTAAATTTTTTCATTAGTTTTTGTCAGTTTTATCTTTATTTCCTATTTTTAAAATATTTACGTACCGAACAGGATGCAACTCTGAAGCATCTTCAGAATTTAACCATTCTAAAAACTGAGTCATCAAATTTTGTATCTCTGATGGGCCAGGTGGTATGTGACCACCTACATACACCTGTGTTCTTCTAAAATGCCCACCTTCTATTGGGTCAACATGACCCAGTACTCTCTTATGAATCTCCAGTATATCTCCCATTGTTATTTCTCGTAAACGATACAGTAATGTGGAATTAATATATTTCATAGCAGCATCCAAGCCTAAGATTTCATTATGCTCATCTATACTTTTACCTGACACTGCTATTCTTGTTTCTAAAATACTTCTTGTTTGCTGCAGTGTCATTGTATTTCCTTCAATACCTACAGTATGATAAATATGTTGGAAGTAAGCTTCTTTTTTAGCTCTGCGTAGTGCTGAACTGTTTTCTGGTATTGAAGATAGTGCATCTCGTTTCTCATCAATCTTTCTTAACATTTCTCGGTCCAAATTTTCAACTATACTTGCTGTTCTTTGTCTATTCATCAATGCACCAGTGTGATCAGGATAATTGGATAATGCCAAAGTGTACAATTGATCTGCTTTTACGACATCCATTTTTGTATCTTCTAAAAATTCTCCGTAATGGTTGAGTACATCAGCGTGTTTTGGTGACAACGCAAAAGCATGTTGAAACAGTTTTAAAGCTTTATCAGACTTACCAATCTTTTTCATTTCTAAAGCAGCGTTTAGAGATACCACCGCTTCGGCATCACGAGCCTTATCAAACGGTATCTGAGGCGCAGGAGCCGCATTCTCTTCGGACACTGGTTCCAAATAATTCCCATACAAACCCTCTGGGATTGGCAAAAATGGTTTCGTAAATCTCACATCGTAACTTAATAATCTCTGCAGAGATATCACTACAGCAAGCGTACATACAACACTGGATAGTATTAGAACGGTTTTACACCTGTCTAGAATCATTTTCGTATATAAATCCTTATTAAAACCGCACTTCATTTTCACTGTTCTACTAGTTCTACCTAAAAACAACATGGCTGTGGTTATTGAAATATGAAACTAATGATAAAATCACGATATCGGTGGAATTGGGCGTAAATGATTTAGATTGCATTGTATATTGCAATAACATTTCTAAACTCTAATACTAGGAAACCACGTAATGCCATTGTTGACAATAGGTACTTTGACATTGACGTTTGATATATATGATTTTACTGTCAGCTGTGGTACGCTCCGATTGACGCACCCATAATTCGTGATAAACTATATCAATTAACTTATAATAATAAGAACTCATAAAGTTATCCTATAAAATGCATACAATAATTGTAATATATATATATATATATATAAATAATTATAAGTGTCTATTGTAACACAATTGTATTAAATGAAAGAAAGCTATATTTTCTATTCCGTGATATAAATAGGTATACGCCATCCAACCTTCACTTGTTAATCTTCTTTTACCTATACCAGTGTTTCCCAACGTGGGAAATAAAGTAACTATTCCACACGAACGAAGTCGTAGATAGAAGCTAGTTTTAAATATATTCGTTACTTTTTTCTTTATTTTTGAGAGTTTGGTTATATGTCTACTCTTGAGCCGTTACTGAGGAGGGTCTAGGCGTCCTCACTAATTATATATACGGCTATATCTTTTAAGGGTTAATGGTGAAATTTAAATAGGCGCGTTAAACTTATGTTACAGACATACTCAATTTTCTTTACGAAATACTTAAAACTTATGCACAGGTATTTAGAGAGTTAATATATATAAATCTAATCATTTGTTCCAAGATGCGATTTAATGAGACTTTTATTTAATTGTGTTAAGTCGTTTATGCACCAATAGATGGCGCTTTACAATATCTTGGTATAGATGATGTGTTAAGGTGTCAAGACGAACGCAAATTACGCAAAATTAATTGATCGTCGAAATGTCGATCCCTTAATCGATTGTCTACAAATTCAGTACCTTATTAATCGATCTCGGATCGCTATCGCTTATCCAAAGTAATTTGACCTACTTACTGGAAATAGTACTTTTTTGTGGATAAACGGTATGCTACATCATTTTCTCTATTCTTGACAATGTGTATACAAAATATCATGATGATACATTTTAATAAAAGCGTGAAACCAAACAAACACATTCAATGTATCGGCTGAGTGCCTTAAGCGCTCGCCTTAGCAGTCCGGTGAAGCTATTAAGATCTTGCTACGTCAATAGCGTAGTCAGTTCGAGAAAAAAAAACATTCAAATTTATAATATTAGTTAGAATTACAAATTCTGTTGTTAGTGTACATTGTTTTGTAATATCTTCAGTAAAAGACATTATTTATAAAAACGAATCTATAAAATTATAAAGGTAATGAAAAATGAATAAAACAGTTTCAGTACATATACAATTTATTGTTATTATTAATTAAATAGTCCAATCACTCATTCGATATAACTCAAATAAATAATTTTGCACAAACACATTCAGATCATTTACGAATACAAGAAGAGAAAAGTCACATTTTCTTAAAAATACTCTTTTATATTTTATTAGAAATTTAATTAATTCAAACATAAATTTCATTAATTTAATTAAACCCTCAGCCAATAAGACATTAGCTGCTTGACCGAGTAGCTTTAAAGTCTTCATTTCAACAAACCAAGAAATGGACTCATTGAAACGACGAGCTTAAGCTTCGATTTCACTAACACTTTTCAAGCGCGATAAATACGATGCGACTTTACTGGCGCATCGCAAAAGTTGACTAGACAATACAGTCGTCAAACCGAACACCGACAACACGTAACCTTTACCCGCAATTCGACTCTGGTGACCAATAATGGGTACTCGATTGCAAAGGAGAGGTTGTCGTAAATACGCTATAAAGTTGCATGCCTCGTAACTTCCTGCGATCAGCGTTTTAACGTTTATCGACAGATGAAATGCGTTGGCGAGAGCATTTAAACTACTTAAAACTACGCTTAGGACTATAACTATGGCAGTTTTGCAGGAAATTAGAGAGCAAACAACATGAGTTTCAAATAATCAAGCAGCTTAAAGATGGGCTGGCTGCGGCCTCCTCTGGCTATAATTATGCGCTTAAGAGCGACCATTATTAATTATATTGCGCTGGCAAACTAATAATCACCTTCTCACTGTGTTTATTACTCCAAACGCATTTATACTTAACGTCTCGATAGCTGAGATTGTAACGAATTTCAGTACATTAATGTGTATCAACAAATTCGTTTAACAATCTCAACAGGATTATTAACCTATAATTAATTAAATTAGTAATATAAGTTGCATACAATCTTTACACGCAACAGCTAAACTCCACCTTAAATTAATATATAATTTGAATCGATACCCAAAAAAGTAACAATGAAAACCTAGATGCGACCAGCGCCTTTACAAATCACGTATTGTACCCGTCAAATCACTCAATGTCTAACTAATTTTTAGAACAAATTACTATGACAACGGACAAAAGACTTCACATCCCGAATTAAAAATATCCTAGTGCTGATGTCATCACTGAGTTGAAATTCGGTGGTAAATTAATGTAATGTAAACACATATTTCGATACTATCGATTACGCTTTTTAATGAATAAATCGATAAAAAAATCGACTGGAATCGAACAACAATAAATTTCCTTAAATAGGAACATTTCTATTATTATGTGTCAACTACACTATATTTACATTCCATAGATACAGTACATCACTAAAGAATGTGTAAAAGAAATGCCACACATGATGATAATTTAATATATTTACATTCGACGACACTATAATAGCATAGTTGAATCATACGTTTACATAACACATTGGCTAAAATGTTTGTCGTTTTAGTTTACCATTTAATTGTCATACATATTTTAATAATAGTTTGGTAGTACAATATTAAATAGTTATTCGAATATTTTGACGTCTTTTAACATTAGAATTGAAGCACTAAAGAGAGAATCTGACTAAGCCACATTTACAAAACTTTATTTTGAAAGCATTTTTTGGTTTACTTGAATACATTAGAAAGGATTATTTTGAAAGGAAATTTTGTATGTATTTGAAATCGTTTTCTGTATAAAATATGCCTAATAATAATAATGACCAACGTGTTCAAGTCACTGACTTGGCTAGTTATTTACTATTAAAGAAGGAACACAACAACAAAAAATATGACATGTTTTAGACTTCTTTTAGATAGTCAAATTATGAAATGAGTTCTTTTGTGGCCATAAGCTACAAAAAATCAATTTAAAAAAAATGCATAGCCAGTCAGCTTGTAAACTTAGCTATTTTTCTCTTTAGCCCTTCAATTAATATTAGTAATTTGGCTAAGCGTTGGACTCGCTTAAATGTAACTGGATTATGTTAACATTTAAATCATTGATAATTTTGAAATATTTGTGATATGTGGAATTCGACTAATGGCAAATCGAATCGACAATGATCATTGTAGAGTAAAGCGAACAGCCGAGGGATATCATAGTGCCCGTCGCTATGCAAGAGTGGTATGCACGGAAAGTCTTCAGCACACGCAGATAGCGGGGACAGTGTGCAAGCTCGCCTAACACTAGACGACCGACCTGGAACAAATTAAAACCTCTGTTAATATGATATTGTAATAGAAAGTTATTGCTGACGACTTCAATTTTTTTCCAATATAAATAAATTCCGATGTGCAAAATATCATGTATCATATTGTTAGAAACGATTTATAAAACGAGTCGTGTTCGAAACCTATCTATAGTCAGGTGTTGGGTAACATTATGCAACTGATGCACGCATACCTATTGATTTACTACATTAAATTAAATTCAATAAGAATGTATATTTAAAATACATTCCCTTTATGAGTTTTTTTTTTTTATAGTAGCTCGACAAAGTGACTGCAATATGCTTGATGGTAAGCACAATGCAATCCATAAACAACAGCGACTGCCGAGAGGTACGTCATCCTTCGTCGGTCGCCGCTGTCATGCCGGCCTGCGTAAATGCCTTTTCAAATTACGCTTGAAGGACCCCATATTATAGGAAGGAGGGAACACACCAGCCGGGAGATTGTTCCACAGCTTCACGGTACGGCAAAGATAGGATGTTGCGAACTTATTAGTTCGTGGCCAGGTAGGGTTTACCGTAAAACTGTGGCTCCGTAGACCAGCGCGCGTGGTTCGGTTGTGAAAAGGAGAGGAAGGAATTAAATTGAACAACTCTGTACTGACGGATACCATAATTTAGTATTTCTTTAAAAATGAGAAAGGTCGACAATGGTGTTCTTGCGAGTAAAGATGTTATAAAATAACAAAATAAATATCATTGAAGTTCACATATCATATTATATAAACCTGTATATAGTCTACTGATTGGAGACCTATTTCTGATATATAATATGAATAGTATACTTATTTATTTATTTTATTTATTTGTTACATATTACTTAACAGCACATTTAAAACATAATTAATATTAATATTTACAAACATGTTGTGCCAATTATAAAGTAATAATTATTACAATTTAATATAGTAACTATATGCAATGGTAAAAGGTATGACTGTGACTGGGATGTTAAGTGTTCTTGTGTAGTTCTGTGAATTTATGTGTAAGTGTATCTGATATGTTCCTGTTCGATACTCTGTTTTACCAATATTATTTTGCTTTGGAATTCAGTTTCTGGATGAAAATGTTCCGATTATTTTCGAATAAATCAATATGATGGAACTTCGTGTCATACACATTGCAACATCTCTGTAAAATAGAATTCTTAGCGTAATTGTGTTTGACTGGTTGTGGTGCAAACAACCGCGGGTTTCGAGTCGTTTTCGTGGGTATTTTAAAAGGAGTCCTATTTAAAAGTTCGGGACAATCTATATAATAGTTTAAAATATCATATAAGAATTTCATATCGAAAATAATTCGTCGATCCGATAATGATGATAAGTTATAATAATCCAAACTATTTGAATAAGTATCATGTTCTTTATACAGTTTGAAACTTGAATTAAGTGTGTATGTTGTAGGTGTTGGATAACATTACAGACCATTCTCGCGATGCAACAATGAACGATATTATGTCAGTAGTTGGTTGTCATCAAGTTCGTAAAATGTTTATTAAAAACTGAAATTACCTCGGCGACTGCTTATGGAAACTGACTAGCGTTTTACTTCATTTATATTACAATTTCACCTCAAATCAAGAGACGATGCTATCTAAAATGGTAACCGACATTTATGTTCGGCTGCCGGAACACCCTTACGGTGATTTGCAAGAGATTTTCAAGTTATGAATTATATTAGAAGCTAGGTGGACCTTAGAAGTCCTACACATCCAAATAGATTCATCACGATATTTTCCTGGACTGAAAGCTATTTTTTAGCTATTTCATGACCTAATTAAAATATAATTAAGTAATTTATAACGTACTCCCTATAATAATAATAATAATAATTTTAAATAAAATTACTTTACAAGCATTTTATTTACATATAAATTCTATACGACCCATACTTCTACCGAACCCTTTGCATATATAACTCAGTTTTTATTCTAGTCACCCAGTGAGTTAAATAAAAGTTACTGTGTATTTATAAAGAATTACTTACTTCCTGACCACCGCCAGCTGCCTCTTCCATTTGTGTTTTCACATGTTTAGCGCGTAGCATGGGACGCACCAAACACAGCCTCACATAAGCCTCGATACTGAATACTGCTAGCAGGAGCGCTAGCTGTAACAAAGAATATAAAAAATAAATAAATTTTTTTTTATTCGCTCTTATTAAATATATTGCTAGTATGAGGCTAATAGTATAAGGAATAATACGAAATCAATAAGGGATTGGATATCACCGGATTCGAGAAGTTAATAACATGATTATTTTATAGCGTAACTTGTTTAAGATATTTCAAGGGTATGCGTTTGTTACAAAGTTGATATAATTAACTCCGGTAAGCTTGTAATGGCACGAGAATTATCTCTAAATATATAAAAATGCAGTGTCATGATGTTTGCCCACAATTAAATTCAAAACTACTCAACCAATATTCATCAATTTTGGAGTTTATTTATAATTTGGTCCATTTTTTAAAATATAGAGAAATTTACATTTCTATTAATGTCAGCAATATTTTTTAACTACAAATCAAATGATTGTCCATATAGATTATTGACATTAATTATGATTTTTATCAGTCTCGAACAAATGGCGCTTAGAATTAGACTGTTGATAGAAAACTGTAGGACCTACTGTTATAGATATCTCATAGAGTGCGCCAACGCGTGACCAGATCAGTAATTTATAAAATTATGGTAGTCGATGAGATAAGTTGCATATCATGCCTCGATCTATTGCTTCGAACCTTATTGGAATGTTTTTTTTTCCATTATATCTACTATAGTTTTTAGTAAATTGTATTTAATTAGTACTACTACTCTTGGTGGTGAAAACATTGCGAGGAAAACTGAATATTTGTGAAATGTTTTCAAAGTCTCTCTAAACAGTAACATACAGTAACATAGGCTTTAAACAGTTTGAAGTAAAACCGTGTCTCGATTATTGTATGCTTTTTGCAACTTAGGGCTCTTCTAGTTTAACTCGAGGTTTTTGAACATGTCCCTAAACTAGCGGCAACCGGTAATGGATAGATAATTTGATGTTCGACGTTGTTTTTGGATTAGGTACTATGTGTTTGCTATCAGTACTGTCTGTGACTATGTCGAAGTGTTGTAAAAATAAATCTATTTATCAAATCTCTGATCCTATGTGGGCTAGTGTGGTGTGTTAACTAATCTTTATCACATTATAATTCTAATTATTACGGGGTCAATTATCATTCAATATTTATGTTTCAAAGAACAACTTTCAATGCTGATATATAGAACTTCGTTTAATGTGAACGCATGACGTACATAGACGATACAATTTCACGCACGTTCTAATACTTTAAAGATAACTGATATAAAAACAGATCGATGTTTTCAGAAATTTCCGTGACGTAAGAGTTACGTTCTATCGGCACATCACATGCTTGCTTACTTTCACATATGAAAGTTATCTTTCACGTGAAGGCAAATATAAATGTGTCAAAGTGTATATTCTATTTTGAATACAACCACAGACTATTAATTTATTTTATATCAAGCGACATTGCGGTTGAGTTTAGGGGGAAGGTGCTTTGAGGGGTTCACACAATGTAGAAGGAGGCACCATCTATTCGTGTGAAAAAGTGGCCGTCAAAACGCATTTAATTAGGGCGGCGCTACGGTAGCAACAGAGGTCATTATTGTTCATTATTTCAACAAATTTTACAAGCGTAAACAATTAAAAATCACTAAATGTATTATTTAATGTTTATAAAAATTATATCATACTCCAAATTTTCTTATAGCAGTTATTTGGTTATATTTGCAAGGTTATTTCGGAGTATCCATAACCTTGGTCTATGCTAGCACCAGCTTGGAGGGTCTTGGAAATATTATTTAGTGCTTGATATTAGTGATTGCCAAAAATAAAGTAAAATAATACACGTAGGTAATTAAAAGTTACCCCGAATACCAGTACAAAATATTTTTGCTTATCAAATGTTTACGTTCACTTTACATTTTTGTAAGTAATTTTTACACCGTATCATTTTGTTAATATTATCGATTAATCCGATCATTGGTTAATATGGACTTTATATTTTTAAGTCAACCTTAGAACCAGTTAATCGAATGACCTTTAAAGAGTAAACCTTGCAGTTACTTATCCGAGATTAAAAGGTACTGGATAATTTATTACCTTGCGGGGCCATCGTGCCGAGTGTATATTTGAATAAATGTTAACTGTTAACTGTATAAAATAGATTAGTATACAGTTCCAAGATAAATGGAGACACAAAGCTATAGTAATAAAATCATTAAAGTATGATTTTAAAAGCAATGAAAGTAGGTAAGATATTACAAATTTCTTGGAATCATTACAATGAACTAACAAGACGGTGGCTGTCTTGTTAGAACTTTCCAGGGAGTTTTTGTAGCAAGTTAGAATCCATTTCCCGTGGTATTATTCCCATCCACTTCATTTATGCACAATAAACAAACTATGTAACGTAAAACACCTCCAATATTACAAAATCTAGAACTAAATAACAGATTATGAATCTATATTAATAAGCTGGAGAAGTTTCTTTGTTTGTTAACAATTTATAACACTTATGGATTTGCCTCACACATGGACCACGAAGACAAATCCAACGAATTGGGCATGGCATTGCGTTTGATCACACGATAAAAGAAAATAAAAAAGGTGTCATCTCCAAAAACCTTTATCAGCCAATTAAATGTTCTATAAAACGGCGGCCTAACAAACGAACAAGACATCTTTAAAATCAGCTACCATCTGGTGGTTATAATTGACAAGTTCATTCATATTTCAATCACGATCTGCGAGACGGGGCACGAACCAAGGGTAATTTCTTCACTATGTCTATAATCACTGAGATAAATGAAGTGTGTAGTCATCATTAAATAATTCTCTGAGATTATAGTCGCGGCACCTGTGCAAATCTATCGCTAATGATGTTTTTTACCAACACTTGGCACTTGCAATCATGTACCGTAGCAAGCAATTCACTATTCCATTCAGTTGCAATTACCTATAATTGTATATTGCCTTTTAAAATATATTGCTAAATAATAATTCTGCATTAAAGTAATATGTTAATATAAGAATTGATTTAAAATTAGTCTGTACTTGAAATCTAAGCTCAATGATTGTTTTGTTTGTTTGAACAGCTTCTTACTCTATGGAATTGTTAGTTAGATTATAAAAAATCCTTTTTACTATTTACAACCGACTTATAAAAGAAGATTATCTATTTTAATCTATACTAATATTATAAAGAGGTAAAGTTTGTGACGCTGTAGGGGGTAATCTCAGAAACTACTAGTCCGATTTGAAAAATTATTTCAGTGTTATATAGCTTATTTATCGGGGTATATTATATATCCTCACGCTAAGACCAATAGAAGCGGAGCATCAATGAAGAATGTTTCAAAATCGGTGTTTTTTTCCTTTTTAGAGCTTCGACTGCGTGTTAGATAGCTTAAAGTAAGTATTCCTCGCAAACGAAGCCGCGGGCAGAGGCTAGAATGGTATATAACAGTAAACTACGATTTTTATGAATGGAGGAATTAGAATACAAAATGTAGGGTAGAAAGTACGCTAATATTGGGGACGACCAGTGTCGAACGGCGCGGGGGTTTCGGGAGCTGAAGGCGGGTTGTGCACGTGACGAAAACGACTGAATGTGAACTGTGAATGCCTATGTCAACAAGATATTATGCTACGTGGTTCAATGTCAGCAACGTTCGTGGTTAATAGCTTTACGTAACTGCGTTTAAAGCCACACGAGTATGCGCTGTATTTGACTTTATTGATTATCGTCAAGGCGCCTACAAAACCACCTAAATAAACATCTTACTTATTAAATTAAATTTAAATATGTTAAACCAATAACACAACTGAAGAAATAAATTATGTCGTAAAATAATTAATATTGGATAGCAACATGGTTTTTCTGTAGAAGTATTTAGGTATTCGCAGGGCTCTCCTTTGTGAGAGCACGCATGACTCTTAAAAGTAAATTCGAAAATCCAATAAATTGTCATAAGTTTGTTTTCGTACTGAAAATGTAAGAATAATATCTTCCTATCATATGGCGCAAGTACCCAACATAACAAGATGTACATTTTCAGATACTAAAAATTATGGACTTACAACTTTTGAAATTTTACATATAAGTATTGTGATATTATAAGAATCAAGTTTATGTTTTCTTGCACCATCGGCCTATAGTGTCGTCAATTTAGTTTTAACTAGCGGGCCCGAGAGTCGTTATTCGTCCTTGATAAATTATATACCTAAACCTTCCACACGAACCATTTTATCTATTGTTGGAAACCGTATGAAAATCGGTTCAGTAGTTTTTGAGTTTATCGCGAACAGACATACACAGACGGACCACTTTGTTTTATAGCATGTAGTGATAATTCATATGAGATTCTATTCAGATAGCTTTCTGATTGTAGACTTAATTATGATATTATAAAACGGTAATTGACTTCCGGCACCAATATTGGTGCGAAACAAAACCACCTTGCAGATATCGCCTACGCAAAAAGAAACGAAATATTATCTCTTCCTCTCTCTTGAGGTTATTTGTATTAGACAACTTCCCTTTTGGTTTCAAATCGTTTTTATTATAGTGTACATAAATTCTTTTATCAATATTTCCTGTTGATCTTTAAGCTTTAATTTCGATTGGCGACTTCCTACGTTATATTTGTTATCAGTTATCAGTGTTTACAATAAATTCGCTAAAATAAACTAAAATTAATCGTGAATCATTTACGTAGGAAGGTTATGTTTTCATGTTATCAGTGTTTGTGTTTGCAGACGATTTACTGTTTTTATCACGAAAATATTGGGTGTGTTGTTTGCGAATAATTTCATTGGAAATTTTTTAAACGATTTTACAGCTTTGAAATAATTACAACAAATAAACAGCATGTATGTATTTAGTAGGTGGTAGAGCCCCGCTGAAACTGTTTTTGGTCCCAGCATGAATGGGTCGGCTCCTCCGGGGTAGTACCACCCCTCTCACAGATAGCCGACGTGAAATAACAGTGCTTGCATTGTTGTGTTTCGTTCGGTCAGTGAGAGAGCCGGAGGCCCACGTCCCTTCCTCTTTTCTTCCCCTTCCCCTTCTCCCATATACAGGCTGGCAACGCACTTGCGACGTCCCTGATGTCGCTAGTGTCTATGGACGATGGTGATCACTTAACATCACGTGACCCACCAGAACGTTTGCCTTCGTTGACATAAAAAGAAAAATGTATGAATTTCCTCCATTATAAATGAATTTTATCAGTGGCAAAAATTGTATAGCAAGGAATTTTATGAACTAACCTACCAGTTTCATTTAACAACCCAACTAACTACTACGGACTACAAATAAATATATTTAAATACTATATTAAGGCTAGTTTGTATTGATAAACATAAGATTAATAAAAAACAATTTAAAAAATCCAGTTTAAAACGATATTGTCTCATTAAAAAGTAATTTCCTTTCGAAATGACAATGTTTTTACATTTATAATAACGCTTTGAAAGTTTGTTAAGTGGATTTAAAAGTTAAAACTTGCCAAAGGTTATTAATTGATAAATTTAAAATCAAAATGGATATTAATGATAAGGTCAAACTACACAGATAAAAAATTTAATAATTTACATACTGTCGTGCCCCGATTCTCATGATGTCGACATCAATGTCAGTGTTTTCGATAACAAGTATATAATTATTAACATTTCATTATTTCATATTAAAATGTAAGTTAATTTGGTTTTTGGTTAAAATTTGATTATTTGTAACGGTATAAAATTTATTGCCACATATCTTTAGTCTTTTTACGCGTTTATATTTGTTTTTTTTTCCAATTTTTCTAAGTAAAAAGTTAAATCTGTAACAGTATAATGTACTTTATGACATAGCTTTAAGTGTTTTTTTTTGCGTTTATGTTTGTTTTTATTTGACCTATAAGTTTAATTTAGGTAACTTTTCATCAATTTATCTCATTTCTTTACTTTGCAAAATGCTTACGTGTATATCATAAGTAAATCTTCTCTGAGATTTTGTAGTTATATAAGTAAATATGTTATTAATTTTCCAACACCTGTTTCCACTTCTCTTGTTCAGTGTTATGACAAAGGCACTAGCAGTAATTGACTATTACTAATAATAATCTTACGTAGAAATTATATATCATTGCATATTATGATTATATTTCTCTTTTAATCTTCTATATGTCGAGGTCATGTGAACTGTGTACAAGGCAACAGGTAGTTGGCGCCACGATTTATATTATCACAAGTGATTACACGTATAAATAATTAATCATACTCGACATGTAAAGTCGAGAACATTTTTATTCATAATTAAAATATATACTTTGATGTTATACAAAAGGATGGCCTTGATTGCAGATTTTATTTGAAACTACAAATAATTACTTTAACATTGGCTCATATAAAGTTATATTTGAAAACAAAATAAAACAGTGTACATAATATTTGCAAAGTAATTTATTTCAACTGTGAGCAGGACTTTTGGCTGTACTATTCAATAAGAAAATGTTTATTGAACTATGCAACATGTATAATTGAAAGCCTGAATACCAAAAACAATCATATTCGTTAATCAACTATTGCGACATATTGTCGAACAAATGTGTCGACTAAACGATTTTTACAGCTACATCAGAATAGGTCACGCTCTTTTTAATATATAATTATAGTAGAAACATTTCTCACCTGTATCCAGGATGTGTTTTCGAATTTAGTAAGGCACTGCGTTCTGAAGTATGCAAGTAGGCCGAGCATACTCATTGTAGCGTTGAAAGCATAGTACACTGGAAATAGCACAGTTTGGACGCGACCAAACTCATGTCGTGGCAGCGAGAAATACAGCACAATACCTGCGAACAATAACACGCAATACTTTAGATTTTCCGTCCGCGTGGAATAGTTAAAGAAAAAATAATGCAATTTTGTAACATTCTTTATCGGTGCTCCGCTCCTATTCGTTTTAATTATATATGGCTTATACCCTTCCTCGGTAAATGAGCTATCTATCACTAAAATATTTATTAAATAAAACTAGTTGTTCCTTATATTAGCACGTTCAAGCAAACAAACTCTTTAGCTTTATAATATCAATATAGATAGTATAGACACTATGACATAAGCAATTTTTATGATGTTTTGAACCAAGATTCTGAAGTAAATAGATTTATTTGCAGTATCACCTCTCGTATCGTTTCTCAAGATAATTTCGTTATGCCCTTCTATCATTCCTAATAGGTATGATACATAGAAGGCTGGTTTATTAGATTTGTTTGCGCTAATCATGAGCTCAAGTGGTTTCCTATGGGCACCATCTTAGGGATTTAATTAATTAGTTAATAGTGTTATCAAAAACCTTTTCTAAATGTTCAACTATACTGTTTAAGGAATTTCTGGGAAACATTTTATGCTTCTACATGCACTAGTTTTGGATGTAGGTTGTCCGTCAATCTATCTTAAGAATTCCGAAGTGAAACTGCTTCTCGGAGGGCAGTGCGATTCTGATCCGCAATCTTTTTGTGTGACGGAAAGTAGTGGCTGTAAACATTGTGTTGGGTGGAGTGGGAACAGTGTCTCGCTGATTTCGGGTATTGGAAAACAGTGAGATATACGCTCTTTTCGCTTTTTTTAAAGGTTTCTCTTCTTGCGTGTGAAGTACACACATTTTTATTTTAAAGTATTGTTTATTAACTGTGCGTTTTCATTGTCCTCTACTTTTATATCTACTAAAAGACTTATAGGTGTCTAAGGACGCTTAAAGTTACTATATATATTTCATTAGCTTAATAAAGGAAACCGCGGCAATATATAATATTATCATTACCATTATACAGAGAGTTAAAAAATGGCAATCGTGAAAAATAAAATCAGCTTTATTTGCAAAAGTCTGCGTTGAATTAGTATAGTCTATCTTATGCAATTTTATAGAGAATAAAAAAAAACCATTGCCTTACTAGATAATGTCACCGATCATCTCACACTTTATTAAATCGTTCCAGAAGGGCCAATGGATCCTTGAGAATAAACGTTTGAATAGAGGTCATGTCAATGTGACCCGGAACACAAAGTCACGAGCAATTGCCGTGCGTTAGTTGTTAGAAACAATTTGCGAATTATTCGACCCTTCTCGAACGATTTCGGCACGAACGGATGCCTTGTTCAGATGACATATCTAACTAAAATTGCCTTCTAGATTGAATTATCGATCCGAATTGTTACTACGTTCCTATCCGAAGAGTTTTGTACGCATTGACTCCCATTAATTCAGAAGAAAGGTTTAGTAAAGTGATCATTGCATTTATTTTAAAAAACAATAATGATTATGTAATAAAAAATCGGCCAAGTTCGAGCCCAATCACAACACACTGTAAATTGTGTTTTCTCTCATTTACTGAGGAAGAAAAGAAAGAAAGAAAATATATTTATTGTACCAAATATACGGAGGATACTATAGTGAAAAGAATAAAGGTATATAATATATATATAACGTAAAATAAATAAAAGAAATTAAACATTACAATATATTAATGGTTTCCCTGGTTACTCTTCTTTTTAGTGTAAGTTGTCTCACAGATGGCCGGTTTTTATTTTTTATATAGTAATTACAAAGTTCGCGCTATACTTATAACAAGTTATACTCTACCTTGTGTATATAATCTTTTTTACTATAGAGACTAGATTTGGGTTAATTTTTGAGTTATTATCATTGACAATGTTTTATATTTTTTCAGTAGCAACACAGATTGTATAAAAATTAAGCTATCTATTACGAGTGGAACCCTTTAAAGTTCTGACAGGGTAATGGAAATGTGCTCTGGTGTTAATAGCGTTAAACGGTTTTTTCTTTGGTCACGGAATCCTAAAAAGAAGGATTTTTACGTTTGGATACTTTGTATTTGTATTTCCGAAAAACGAAACACAGATATGTAATTTTTTAAATAAAAAACTGTAGCTCCATTTATGTCTTCATGCATTACGTTTGTAAATTTCGATTCAAAGAAAGTAATTGACAAGTTTTTCGGAGTTGAAAACACGCGAACGTCATTACGTTTAATTACGCAATTAGTAAATTATATAAGGCTTTGTTTTGTGGCCACGTTACGCGGAATGACAGGTTTCCGTGTCATTGACGAGATATTTAACGAACTCATTCCTTCCCCATTGAATTTCGAACTCGTACGAACTGGATGATGTAATACGAGTTCAAAATACGACATTGAACTGAGCAAATGTCTTCAATTTTATTTATATGTATCATGAATGTTTACAGTAATCATGCCAGTTAGTAGTTTTGTTTCTCAAGATGCAAATAAACTACTCTATTGGGTTTATCAGTGTCAAAATTATTAAATTACCTATGTTCGTCATGTAGTGATAAACTGTTATGTTCAGAAAATTTATAGTAATTACCTAATTTATTTGCAGAAATCGGAATTTAACTCCTCGGTTGATTTTTTAAAACCCAGATCTGAAAAAGTCGGATTATATTTTTGAATATGTAGCCAATCTTTTATATTATTATTTTACAATACATATTTTGTTATTGTTCAAGTTATATAAATTTTGTAATATATACGGTATTTTTTTTAACTTATGCTGTTAACAGCACAGACCAGTGCATCGTAAGGTCTACCTTCGTTTGATTGGAGTTTAAACCCTTAGTTTTAGATAGTCTATGGGTTAAAAAAATGTGAAAAGCTAAACAAGGAAAACGTTAACATTTTATCTTGAGATTGATAATTGATAGATTGAAGTTTACATGAGTACCAATAAACTTTACACATATTAATTTCGACTTACAATACGAAATCAAGTATTTCAGTATCCGAATGGCATTCAAATAAGATATTCGGACATGATTGTGTGTAATAATGCAATTAACTTGGCATTTTTGTGGTAATAATGTAACCAATTATGATAGATTTATCAATGAGGATGATAAGTTGTATATACTATTCATAGCTACCTTCACTTCAAAAGCGATTATTTTTGACATTTAAAAATCCTTCATCAGCTGTTTAGTGTAATAATGTGTGTAATACCAGCAGACTCCTGCGACTTCGCCTGTGTTTGTTTACTTAAATTATAACATTGTACATTATGCATTTTATATATTTAATTTTAAAATCCAGTGTCATGATGTCTGTCCACAACGAACTCCGAAATGACTTAACCGATCTTCAAGAAAGTTGTCATTTATATAATTTGGTCCAACCTGATTTTTATTTCCAGTTTATATTTCGATTAAAGGTCTCAATATTTATTAATTCAAAATTAAAATATTGTGAATATTTATTATTGATATTCATTGTAAGTTTCATCTGTGTCGAATAGATGGCGTTTTAAATAAGTTTGTTGGTGGAAAACTGTAGAACCAACTGTAATAATCATCTCATAGATGGCGCCACGTTTTAATTTTGAATTTCTTTTTCAACTCCAGTTCACTTCATAGTGCACGTGTTCTGTAAATATATTTTATGTTATTCGGACTTAACTTTACCTTCAAAATACTTTCTTAATCACTGTCGGGTCTTAATTTAATTTCCCATTCTTTACCCCGATAGTTTTTAAACATACTCATGACCCCATAATACCAAATGCTTCATCATAATTTAGACTCTACTTGTAAAAACTGTGCCTCAGCAACGCGTGGCCCCGTCAGCTAGTCTTATCTATCGTCGCTTTTGTTCAAACTGACTACGTTATTGACTTTACAATGCCTTTACAGCTTCACCGGACTACTAAGGCAAGCGCTTAAGGCACTCAGCCGTTTTAATTTAGAGAACTAGCACAAAAGTGCTCCTCGCTCTATGTAATGCACGCATTTTTCCAACTCGACACATATCTTTCTATTTCGGCTTATATAAGCGATTCCTATATAGATTATAGGCTATGTGTTAATCCGATTTGTATAGGTACTATATTGATGTAAAGTTTAATATCCTTATTGGTATTATGAATACGAATATGAGTTTATTTGTTTTTAACGCCTTCACGCTTTAACACGTTCCGTAGCACGTGTACCCATCGGTGGTACACGATTTGATAACTTTTTTTTTATATCAAAGGAGGCAAACGGACTGGTAGGTCACGTGATGTTAAGTGATCAGCACCGTCCATAGACTCTAGCGACATCAGGGAAGTCGCAAGTGCGTTGCCAGCCTGTATATGGGAGAGGGAGAGGGGAAGGAAAGGGAAAGAAGGAAAGAGGAAGGGATGTGGGCCTCCGGCACTCTCACTGACCGAGCGAAACACAACAATGCAAGCACTGTTATTTCACGTCGGTTTTCTGTGAGAGGGGTAGTACTACCCCGGACGAGCCGACCCATTCATGCTGAAACTAGTAATAGCTTCAGCTTGGCTCGTAGTCCGGTGAAGCTGTTAAGACCTTGCTGGGTCAATAGCGTAGACATTTCGAAAAAAAAAATTTAGCGTGGCTCTACCACCTATTAAAAAAATTACTATAATAAACTACAAAAATCTTTAAGTATAAAGTATTATGTATGATGTCGTAACGTAATATTGTATGACTAGCTGTGCCCGCGGCTTTGTTCGCGTGGAACTTGACTAATAAAGTCACCGGAATTAATATTCTAATTAATAATTACGTATCACTCGAATTTAAGTCGCGTCGTCATTAAAATTACAATAACTTTTGATAGAGTGAACCGATTTTAATGAAACCACGATTAAACGTCACTCTAACTCACGTCACACTAAGCATATCCATATGCTTTATGATTGAGGTTTTATCATGAAGAACAGCTTTAACAGTGAGCACGTTCAATCACACAGACATACATTTCTAAAAATCATTGAAATGTATTTTTTTATTTATTACTAGACACCTGCAACATTTCTTTACGAAAATATAGAAAGTGCGTTAGATTTTTTTTTCGAAATGACTACGCTATTGACCCAGCAAGGTCTTAACAGCTTCACCGGACTACTAAGGCAAACGCTTAAGGCACTCAGCCGATTTTATTTTGACAACCAGCTCAACGGTGCACGGCACACCTCGGCTTGGCTGTTGCCTGTTGCATGCAAAATCGCGACCTATCTTAGCTAACCTAGCTAACTATTCATATATGTATGAGTTGTTGAAACGTATATGTGTATCAAGCATACACGTCTCAACAACTCCTCCATATATTTATCATCGGAAAATTGAGAGTTTTTCAGTTCGATAAGGGAAAAAAAAGTAAACCTTGCCACTTTCATGTGTGAGCGTGTAGGCGTGCACGTGTGTGGGGTGATCGTGTAGTGTTGTATGTCATGTATATTTGTGTGTCACCGTGTCGCGCAAGCAACGCACTCAAGGGCTCCCTACCGAGGGATCGAACCTAGGTTTGAGCCGCTGCCGTGGGAGGCCTAATCGGGTACGTCAGATTTACATTTTTATTACATGTAATAGATAATATGCGATGTAATCCGGTGAAGGTATAAAAGTCCGTCGCGTCAGACGAATAGCGTAGACAATTCAAAGAAAAAGGGTGGTAATACATATATTTTCCGACAAAATATCAAACAGTCTGAACGACATGTCAAGCAAAAATGGCGCGGCATGGAATGTGTTAACAACTCAACAAATCATGAAATTTTTCATACACGTTATGAGGGGTACAAAAAATGATATAAAAAAATGTGCTACCAACATTCCAGACGCTCGTTAAAACACTAACACGCTATAATATGTTATTATTGTTATATTGTAATAAATCAATATTAGGCTATAATCGATGTCTCAATGTAAATGTCTCCCGTAAAACATGATTTAGCACGTTCTTTTACGATTTCGCCATAAATATAGCGTCGTATGAGAAGCTGTATGTCAGATAGTAAGGTATGTAAAACGCTTTGTGTTCGTTAAAAGGCCTCTACAGGTGTGCTTAGGGTTGTTAACTTTTTTTTGTAGTATCTATGGCTGGAAATAGAGAAAATAAAAAAAGACGATATAAATAATATTTAAGTTGTAGTGGTCTACATGGATATTATATTTTGTTCTCAATCTTGTCTTGTTTGACTCTGTATTTTGTAACATTAGTGGTGTTTTATGTAATATAGTTTTGTTATTGTGCACAATTGAAGTGGATGGGAAATATACCACGGAGCATGAATATTGACTTGTCATAAATCCTCACTGAAAAGATTTAAAAGACAACCACCATCATTATATCATGGAAACTATTACAACACACTTGTACTATTATGAACTACTCGGCAGTAATAATTTAAAAGATTGTTTGCTAAAAATAAGGTAAAAAAACAGCAAATGTAGATTTACGGTTTACTAAAAGTAGCATATTTTCGAACAACTTTAAAAATAATCCCATAGATAATTTTCCAAGAATGCTACCGTATTTTCCGTGTACGGAATGTCAAATAACCGCGAGACATTTGGTAACCCTACTAGTGTAAAAGGGAGTGGTGTTTTGACTTGATGTGTCTTTGTAAATCAATTTCTGAATTATGTTTACGTTTATTGTGTAATGGACATTTGTAGCTCTGTTATCTTGCTTTACTATTACATACATAATGTGAGGAGTTTTGTGCTCAACAAGATTCCTACCACTATAACAAACATCAGCAATATACATAAATTATAGTTTACAATTTTATAACATTAAAATGTAGCCTAGCGCCATCTAGTATCGAATTATGGTAGTTATCAGCTATAATAGAAATCTTTTCCATGAAAAGAAAACAACGAACAGCCACATTTTTCTAGCTGTTGATCGAACGGTGTTAAAGTCCACAGGTCAGATATATAATTATTCCAAAACTAGCTTCTGCCCGCGACTTCGTCAACGTGGAATAGTTACCGCTAATATGCAGTGGAAGCCCTTCGGTATTCCGCTCGTATAGGTCTTAGCATGATAATATATAGTCTATAGGTTTCCTCGATAAATAAGTTATTTAACTTTCAAAGAATTTTACAATTCGGACTAATAGTTCCTAAGATTAGGACGTGCAACCAAACAAGCTATACAAATTTATATAGAGAAGGCGGAAATACAGCTAATAACTGTCCTAGAAAAGTCCAAATCAATCAACTACCATAATATTATAAGTAAAAATATTAATGAACAAAGACTATAGTAGATATAAGATTTGTTTTTTACTCACCAGAGATCAACGTCATCCATACTTGTGTTCCTAAATGTATTGATACAGCGCCAACATAAAGTGCTCTCCAACCGCGTAGACTGGCGCTTGAACCGGGCCTGGTCAACCACGCAAGCAGCACCAGCAGCGCCAGCGCTATGTGGAATGGTTGCGGGGTCTTCGTAGCTATACTGTGGACAATATATCAAATATTTCAATTCAATTATGTTCTTTTAATATCTTATAGGTTGAGAGGAAGATCACCAGGGCTAGCTTTTTGAACACAACCACACATGGTTCTTGAAAGATTTACAACTTGAGGGTGCGACAGCAATAAGCCCTAGGATCCATTTTTTTTTAAATAGCAAAAAACTTAAAAGAATTAAACTGTTCTAAGCTCATCTCTAACAAAAATTCACCAGAATGACTCAAATATCTCAAACGAGTCGTTTTTGAGAGTTGCTACCGTTTTTCAATTATTTTTCCTATACCTTATTCATTGAATTGAAAGAGAATTTCTGCGGAGCAAAAATGATTGAAAAAACGAATGAATACAAGTATACAACGACAAATAAATACATTTTCGATTTTATTCCTTGTATTAAACAATGACTTATGTAACATTAGACACGCTTAGCTATATCGTTTAGAAGTGCAACAAAAAATACACAATTGTACGAGCATCAAACTAGAATATATATATATGAAATAGGTTCTCTTTAATGACAATATTAGCGTTGAATGTAATTCAATTATATACCGTTAATATAGTCTAATCTGGTATCGTAAATTACTCATTAAAGCCCGCGTCCGCGTTTCTCAATTTTCAGTGAACTTCTTTGAACGTTGGACTCGTGCACAGTTTTAATATGCAATTACTTGTACAGTAGATAAATATAGATGTTATTTATTAAAATAATGTCTAATTTCATTAATATATGTATATTAATTTCATTCTATTATAATTATATCTAGTAAATAACGAATTATATTTGTGAACATAAAATTTATTTGAATACTGTTCTAATTGACCTAATTTTTATTACGATTTTACATTTTTCAGAATATTTATATGTTAAATAATCTGTATGTTCCTTATTTCATAAATAAATAAACACATTCTAAATATTTATTTTAGATGATTAATTATAATGTATATTGTAAATAATACGTTTATGTATCTAAATTACGTTGTATTGATTTAAGTATTTTACGTTCGCGGTTTTATCGTGGTCTCCCAATAAATTCTCTTTGCATACAATGACATTGTCCGTTGACGGCGACTTATTTACTGTGTAAACGTTTGGTTACACGGAGCAGGTGGTTCATGCTGCTTGTTCCAATACAACGTCATCACAATACATAGTGTATATACTACATACTTGTATTAATATGTCACATAAACATGCTAATAGGTAATTCATATTCAGTTACGTGAAATTATGGAAGTGAAAACTTCTTTAAGCGCGTTAAGTGGTATTTTTGAGAGGACATAACTTTTTAAATAATAGACATAGACATAAATTTTCGCGTCATGACATGCTGCGTAAGCATCACCGGTTGTATTTTGCGCGGTTTGTGCCAGACTACCGAAACGTAGTATAGGGGCCTGTGTACATGTAATATTGATGCTCCGTGGTATTATTTCCCATTCAATCACTTATGCACAATAACCAAACTACATTACGTAAAACACCACTAATATTATAAAATATGGAGTCAAATCACACAAGATTATGAATAAAATATAAAAGCGTCTATATGAGAATCTAAGATCCCGGCAAATATTTTCTAATAATTTTTTAATAATATAGGTCAAAATAAGGTACATATTGGAACACATATATCGTGTATTTCGGACGCCGGCGACATGGCGTTCAGATCAATCATTCTACGTATCTTCGACATATTATTTTCATTCGAAGTCGTTGACTGCAATTCATGATGACACAAGGAAACAAAATAACTTTTGTTATTTAAAGGATTAGTAAGCCAAATAATAATTTAAAGTGAATATATATAAAAGCAATAAGCAATAAAAGATCAAAAGAATAATCACACATATTGATTTAACTTAGATGAATCTATACCGCATGTAACACTATTACATGTAATCGTGTACGGCATAAAATTAAACTCTGGAGTTGACAGCCTTGAAAAATCAAGAAATATGTAACAAAAGAAAACTGATTAAACAGAATTTATCAATCACACGGAGTTTTAGTTTTATTACTAAATGTGTCTACACTCGTGTTTAATTTTTTTTAGCTTACTTTGTTCTGCTTTAACTATAGTTCTTTAGATTTCATCCTAATGACGCATTTCTAGTGGTCATATCTTGATAGCTATCCTAATATCTCCCCTATAAATAATCTTTGACATGTTACAATAACTTTTCAAATATGACAAACAATGTAAAAAACAAGCAATCTCTTAAGTTTTGTAATATTGGAATAGATAAACGTGTCAATGTGTAGAACAAAGACAACAAGCTGAAACTATTCTTGTGTTTCGTAGTATTTTTAGCTGTGAAGTTCCTTCCAAGATTACGTATTTATACAACATATTATTGCCTTAACCATATTATTGTATATTAGGAGATATAAGTAAACTTCTTAGCAATAAATATGTTATTTATTTTGCTAAATTTAAGGGAATTTTAGTCAAACAGGCAGACACAATTTATCTAGTTTTGTCTAGTACTCTTAGTCGAGTAAATAGTTCATGCTATGTACCTATTTATATTTGTGTCAACGTAACAAGTTACAATAAAATAAAATAAAGATATCGGGATATGAAATAAAACCTGGATTCATATGACAACATTAATATATATTTTTAATTCATCTTGTTGAAGTTTTTTTTGTTTGTTGTAATTTTAATTGGTTCAGTGGGAGTTTTTAAGGTTTTTATGGAATAAATAGCGAATAGATTGCCAACAGATCATATTTTACTTCTTTCCTAAGTGTGCCAAAATACGGAAAAAATAGAACATACACACTTGTACATATTAATTATATTCATGTAAGATGCCGTGGATAATGACGAGATATATGTTGTTTATTGCATAGTAGTATATCGTTTACGGGTTTCTTATAACATTTACATATTATTGTAGATCGAATATGATTATAATTTACGTCGCCTGGTATGTTAAAATTCACAATACTTAAGATATTGAACAATCATTACCAGTCTCAGGTTGAAAATCTGTTGTCAAGGGTTTATCACTCGAGAGTCATTCAAGCCATTTCTCAAAAGACATTCAACATAGATAAGATAGTGGTAAAACTCCAGCCTATATTATAAAAAAAATAGTTGCGTAATCTCTTTATTTATTATTCTAAGTTATTTATAATCGTTAAACATCTAAATGAGTCGGAAACATCTTTAGTACCGGACGAAAGACACAAATAACACGGGCTTACTGCCAAAACCATGCGACATTTCTCATTTTAACATTAAAAATTATATAATAAAGAAACAACAATGTTTATCAATCGCCTACGTACATTGCAAATATCGTTATCAGATTTCGTTTCAGTAGCGACGTGCTCCGGAGCACGTTGCCACGCGTGTGATACTAATACGCTTTCTACAAATATAAATGACACAGGGAAATGTCGAAGGAGCGAGATTAGCGCCATTTGTAATGAGATTTAGGTTCGTAACGGATGGCGACAGAGAACGATGCGGTAGTTTATTTACGTCAGTAAGCTGTGTTCTTTTTTTTTGTAATACACGAATTATTACATAAAGGTTACTACTAAGCCCAGAAAGTAAGATACTCTAATTAAAGCTGTCTGAACTCAAGAGTGAATGCTTGGGGGCATATTTTAATGTTTATAATTTAGTATTTAGTTCGATCGGTTTACTTCAATTCATTATCATCTCAGTAATGGAAAATCTTACCATGTTTGTAGGTCGAATTTAGTTTTTAATTACAGGACTATCTTACTATTATAAGAAATTTAGATTAAGCAATCGTATTGATTTTTTATCAATTAATATCTGTAATTACAAAAATTCTATATGGTAGTGATTTATGAGTCGACCGTTGAGATGCAGGATCACGGATTTGATTGGATACTTTTGGGATAAGTAGTAATGAAAAGTGACTGGAAAAACTGTTAATTTGTATAATCTATGTAGTTCAAAATCATTATGAGAACGAACCAGCGCGCGTAAACTAGTCGTTAAATAAAATCTATATTTCAACATGAAATTAAGAAAACGACGATTGCCCTTGCGAATATACTAGAATTCTTATCATATTTTCTGAGAAACTCTAGATAAAATTTATCCGATTTTTTCTTTTCAATAGATTATTAAATGTTGCGTGATATTTTTTCCTACTTTTTATCGTCTAGACTTGTTTTTTTTTACTATATTATTGGAAAACAGGTATTTATTAAGGTTTTATCGTCTGAAATGGAAATATGTACAATCGATATATTTTTCCTAAATCGATACTAAACTGGAATGACCTTAAACCAGAGCGCACTGTTATACAAATTGTTTAAACAAGAACAAAACAGTGTGATGGGGCCATATTTACATTAGACAATTGAAAGGCTAAAGGGAAAAACTGGCTAAGCAACATTTACAAAACTTTACAGGAGAGACAATTTAAATTTTAAAAGCCTGCTATGGTAGACTCCAATATATTACAATGAATGTTTTTGAAAAAAGAAAATTGTATATTATATGTATTTGAAATTATTTTCTGTATAAAATATGCCTAATAATAATAACCAACGTGAAAGAGAATAAGAATTTGATGTGTGTGGCGCACTCAAAAATTATTATGGGGCACATAATCGATTAAAGATAAGACGAAATAATACAGAATACAATGAATGTCTCGCACCGAACTCGTTGCAAAGCGAAGCGGTTTTTTGTGCACAGTGAATTCGGTTTTGTATGAAAATTATTTATAATGCAACAGGCGGCATTTATCGCCTTTTCCCGGAGGCAATATACAAGTTCTTTTGAGGTATTTTGCAGTCTTATTGCTGGCGTAGATCGTAAAAATTGAATATAAAGTTAAATGAAATTACCGGGGTACAAGATATTTTTTTTTTTTAAATTGATGAGGGCATGTATAATTTTCTTTTAAATTATATTATGTAAATTCGAATCCAATTTTAATGTAAAATCATTATATTAATATTCAGGGTCAGATATTTCCTTAAAAATATAGCATATTAATAACGATGCCATATAGTAAATGAAGTGTAATATATCTTTCAAAATTAGATCATAATAATGTATCCAATTATAGTTAATACATTTCAAGAATGAATGTCAGTTAAATAGTTGATTAAAACATATTTTACATTACTAAGTTGCGATGTTGATTACACCAAAATTGGTGCAGTAAAAAATCATTATTCTTGTGTCTTCCAAAACAGATTCTGTCTCAGGTGAAACTGTCGAAACAGCTAGAAGCTTTAAAGATGAATTTTGGTTTAAGAACAATAATTAATCAAACACGCTTCTGAAAATCGAAGAACTTTTACATAAAGTTACAGAAATCGTGGGCGGCCTGCCCCGGTCCTATCAGAGTACGTATCTGTCTATTGAACTTGAACTCAGAATTTTCGGTGGACACGGACATGGGACCGGAAAATTGATGATAAGAAATGTTCCAGAGTTGCGACTGGTTATAGAAATAAAAGAGAATTGTAAATGGTTGCGATACTGTACATCCGTGCGAGTGAATTCTTCGGAAGTCGATGTCCGTTCATTACAAAATGAACTAACAAAAAACACTGATTTAAATTCTGATACGTTCCAATGTAATATTGTATATTTATACTCTTGTTTAAGAACGAATTGTTTGTTATAAATTTGTCAAACTTGTATCTGGTTTTTGTGAACTTACATTTCATTTACGATGTTTTAATGACAAATATAAATATTTCATGGCATCTATACGAATACAACAAATGCGAGTGTAGGAATTTGTTTTTTTTTTTGTATGTTTTCTTGCATTAACTGTTGTAGCGAGGGATTAAAAAATATAACTTAGCTCCATAATTGTGGAAATAAACACTGTTTACAAAAAATCTTTGCAATAACCAATTATGTATAAAAAATTACTTAAGAATGACTTTATAGACCACCTAAGCAGAGTCGCGGGCAGTTGTTATATATATATAAACAAGATAATAGTTATATATGGACATTTACTACTATAAATCTAACGTGACAAATCAATCAGAAAATATAATTAATGTTATCAAAACGCTGGTACGTTATCGCTAAAATTTATTGCCTATTGTCAGAATAATTAGAAATTATTTGGATATATGTTACCATATATATCTATTATGCATCTAGTTTTATATTCTATTATTGTAATGTTAGTAGGTTATTTTCTATTTTATTTTTAGCAATCAATCTAGATTATAACTGCCTGAGTCGAATAGGTAATGATATTACGAATTTCCTGCAATCATTACAATGAACTAACAAGATGGTGGCCGTATTGTTAGAACTTTCCAGAGAGTTTTTGCGGCAAGTCAAAATCCATGCTTCGCGGTATAATTTCCAATCCACTTCACTTGTGCACAATAACCGAACTACATTACGTAAAACACCAATAATGTTACATACATATCCTTTGGTGAATTATCTATGTTGACATGTTGTTATTTTAGATTATTCTACGTTGTTACATTGAATATTTTGTAATTAAGTTTCAAACGTTTGTCTGTCACACTCGACATTGGCGAAATTGCCTTCATAGGCAGAAGTCATTCAAAAAATAAAGTTACAAAGTATAGAGTCAAATAACACAAGATTGTGAATAAATAAAATATAAAATCGACTACATGACATTTTAAAATCCCGCCAAAAACTCTATTCTATTCTTACTAAGTGATTATTATATAGGTTATAGCGAGTGTTACCATATTTTGTGTTGTCCGGGCGTTTTTTGAATCACAAATGTAAATATATTTTTTGAGGCAGTGTGGGACTCTATGTATATATAATTAATACATACAAAAGTAAATCGAAACTCAGAAGAATTACGCACAAAGAAATGTACTAAATATAAAATATACTATAGAAGATAAAATCTATGTACAAAAGAATATACTAATGTTATCTGAAAATAGAAAAAACCTTAATTTGGCTTCTTAAGTTAGAAATACCGTAAATATTACTGTTTATAGTATTAATTTAAACTTGAAGTTGTAAAGTTACGGCCTACATGCGACTAAGTAGTACTTTGTAAGACGATGAGGTCGATTCGATTTGTAAGTATACGATATTTAGTATACAATTATGTTTACGTCATGTTTAAAACACATTTATAAGCGCTACTGGATAATTCAATTAAAATATTAATTGATTTCGCTTTGCATTTCATTTCTCATGTAACAAGCAATCAAATAAGCTGGTGGTAGTTGGACTTGAATATTCATTTAACCAGACTTGTACCAACAAATATCACAAAAAAATATAGTGTTTTTTTTTCGATCTGATACGCTATTGACCCAGCAAGGTCTTAACAGCTTCACCGGACCACTAAGGCGAGCGGATAAGGCCAATTTTATTTGACAACTTTTTTTTTTGCGTGGGGAAATCCCTTATGAATACCTACCCTCCCGGGGGAGAGGGTGGGTTATGTCCGACTCGCACGGACTAAAACCCCACGGTGTACGTCTTCCGCTATGGTTGGGGCGGCACGAGATCTCTATAGACTTCATCGTGCCGCCTCAGCGGTGTGCCCAGCAGCAGAAGTGCCGCCGCCGGGCCTTCGTCTTGTAAGGAGACAGCCGGGTACACACCGGCCGTCTCCTTCTCGTCCGCCGGACCTGTGCAATGGGAAGATGGGGCCCCCGACCCACCTCCGCTAAGTCCAGCTATGGTGGTGGGAGAAGGCGCGTGAACTGGCGCCCCCTCCTACCTGTTCTTCTTTGGCGAAGAGGACCGCTTAGCGGGTCCTTCTCGCGAACCCTCTCCGCCGCCTCCTTCTGCGAGACGACCTCCTCACAGAAGGAGGCAACAACATACCACACATTCTCGTTGCCGAGCATGGCTTTGACGACGCTCGGCAGCGAAAGATCATCACCCATCGGCGCAGCCAGAATGCGGCGTCGCTCCTCCCACGCAGCACATTCGGAAAGTGTGTGCTGCGCGGTGTCCGGTTCAACGCCGCACTCATGGCATACGGCGGTCGGCTCCCTGTGTGCTCTCCGTTACAGGTACCAACCGAAGCACCCGTGCCCGGTCAGCACCTGCACCAGATGAAAAGTCAGGGAGCGAGCCCCATCGTCGATTGCACCATTCGGGCAGGGCCGGTCGGACGGCGTCGACAGTATGTCGCCCGTACTGCGCGTCCGCCAGGTCCCGCCCCCACCTCTCCATTCTCAACCCTCTCTCGTACTTCCTTCTCTGCTCTAGCTCCCCGGGAGCTAGAGGCTCTCCCATCTGTTTCTTAGCCGCCGTATAATTATATACGGCGGCAAGCACTTCCACCTCCAACTCCCAGGGAAGAGAGCCGACCAGCACCATGGCCGCCGCAGAGGACACCGTCCGGTAACCCCGTATCACCCTCAACGCCACAGTACGCTGCGCGGCTCGCAACGCACGGATATTGGTGGCGTTGAGGCCGTCCACCCATAACGGTGCCCCGTAGGCGGCCATGGACTGCACGACCCCCATGTATAGGCGACGACAGGCGGCACCCGGCCCCCCCGTATTGGGGAGGAGTCGTCCGAGCGCCGCACCGCCCCAACTATGCGCGGTCCGAGCCCCTTGAAATGGGGCTCGAACCGCCAGCGTCCGTCCAGGGTGAGGCCCAGATACTGAGACAGACCCACCCTGACACGGACTCCCTCCACATCTATGTGGCCCCCGGAGGTGGCACCTTCCGAGGTCCATGGAACATTATGGCCTCAGTCTTCTTGAGGGCCTCCTCGAGGCCCAGTCTTCTGATGCGCCCGACCACGAGAGTTACAGCCTCCGTGGCCAGGCGCAACAAATTATTAATTTCCCCCCCTCGGGCTACGACTAGGGTGTCGTCCGCGTAGCAGATGAGGCGCGCTTCAGAAGGGAGCGCGACGCGGAGCACCCAGTCGTAGCCCATGTTCCACAGGAGTGGCCCTAACGCTGACACCTGTGGAACCCCCCGCGCCAATTTTATTTCACAACTAGCTCAAGGGTGCACGGCACACCTCGGCTTGGGCTGTTGCCTGATATATGTGATTCGCGACCTATCTGAGCTGACCCAACCTAAGCCAACTATTCATACATCTATAAGTTGTTAGAACATATATGTATACCAAGCATACATACCTCAACGACTCTTATATATATTTCGTATAGGATAATTTTCTAAACTATTTTAGTTCGATAAGGGAAAAAAAAAATCCCTTCCACTTTCATGTGTAAGCGTGTATGCGTGCACGTGTGTGAAGGTGATATGTGTCTATGGTGAGTAATAAATACTATATGTGGGAAGAGTATAACATTGTAAATATCTCGGAGTTTTAACCGACAATATATACTGGGGTGGCATGGTGATTTACACATATTTTACTTTAAGAAAAGGTCTTCAGCCAAATAATGGGTACCTTATTGGCATTATTATTAAATTTGTTAGCAGAAAAGCAGAAGTTCTAGGTTTACAAGTCACGTTAAATTAACGAACGGTGCAAAACGGTCATCTCACCACTGCCGCCATGCTGTGTGCTGGTTTGAATTACACACAGGACATTTATTTGTCTATAAATTATTATTCTATAAATTATTATTCCATTAATTATATGTCTGTAAAGCCCTTGTGTCATATAAATCATCATCAGAATTTGATTTTTACGGATTCAAAAGGATATATTTCTGAAATAATTTCCTGACAAGTGACATTAAAATTAGTGTTGCCATGTTTTCATGTGGAAATTGCAAAGTTTTTGGATAATCTTATAACAAAAAGTCTTATATAGAATTAAGATTCTAAGTTATATCTATATAAGTTATATCTATATTATAAGTTATATCTATATTTATATACAAACAGGCAGTGGGGAACAGTTAAGAGCATCTCCCTCTTCTGTTTTTCAACCGATTTTCCTCATTCTTTTTTTTTTATTTTGTTGCTATTGGCTAGCTTTATTGTTATCTATGAGAAAAGAATTTTTAATTTCTACCAGTAGACAAGAACTCGTACTTATAAAATTTAAGCTGTAAAATACAGAATTAAATGTAGGTATGAGAGATGATAAAGTATCGTGTTTCAGTAATTTTGTAGTTATGTAAATAAGTGAGCATAAGATTATGTTCATTTTAACATTTAGCACCCATAGATATGTTGATGTGGTTTTCATTCAAGTTTGTAATTTAAAATTAAGCTCGGTAAATGTATAATGCGTTAAGAAGGTCCATGAACTGTAATAAATATATACGTACATATAATAAATGCAGTCATTGGCTCATACTGACTCCTGTGACTAACATTACCATAAACAAATTTTCTTTTTTTAACACAGTGCAGTTTCCTGATCCGTACCTTTTTTGGAACGATGCCTTTATTGTACTAAAATTACGGTTTTTTCACACCCTACAGATAACTTACAACTACATAAGTTTCAGATATATGTACAGACTAGCTGTTCTTCACAGTTTCACTTGCTTTTAATTTTCATGTCCTTGATGTTCGGCTACAGGGTCCTTACGTTATTACTTGATATACGCTTGTAGTAGCTCTGCTCCTAAATGTGATAGCGTGATGTTAGCGTATAAACTCTTCCTTGATAATAGGTGTGATAATTTCTTGTCTTGGTTGTTTAGTGACGCCTTCAAACGTATATTATATAATTTATAAAAGACGATGTTTCCTAAAAAACCGGAATATTGCTAAGATTTTCAGCATATTATTTTATGAAGAAGATGTTACGATCGGCTGTGTAAGTCCATACAAACAGAATTTATGTTCATTTATAATTTCTATAGAGTATACCGCTTAATTTAGTACTGTACCACTTTTTTAATGTTTTGTGTACCATTAGTGACAGATATTCCACGGTTGTGACGTAATATGACCTTGATGTCGTCAAACGGTCGATGTGACGTTGGCGCGACGTCGTTTCACTTTATTAAAACATAATATTATGATTGGTATCTCGTCACCGCACCGCAGAGGCTACATCGCGTCGTGTTTATTTAACTGAATCGGATTATTTTTAATGCAATCACGCTGTCAGTTGTTTGCTTACAAACTAGTTACCATAAACCAGATCGTCACGTGGGAAGGCGTAAAAAAGTAGCTGTTTCCGATAACACGTGATAGTTTAAAGTGAATGATAGTTTATTTATGAAATACATGAAATGTCAAAAATCAAATCGTTTGATGCTCTTTAGTTCTAGAAAAGCCCTATTGTGATCGTTAAAGCTGTCAAAAGTTCAAGTAATTCGATTAATATTTCTATTATGCTAAATTTTAAATTACTTAGACACAATATACTTTCTAAATCCGCCTGGCTAGTTGAAAATCTGCCGCCCAGCACCTATTCGTATGTTCCAGCAACTGTCCTTCTTTATATATGGCATGTTTATCATCTTAAACCATACTAATTTAACATTACACAAAGTTATAGTCAAACGCCAAAACATGTACAGTGTTATTACAAAAAAGACTAACCTAATGTAAGGAAAGCGAGACAAAACAGCAAGATGGCGACCATTCAGCGAACACGATGCACTTAAAACGTAACCTTTTTAAAGTAAATATTCAGTACGTATTTAACTTTTATGTAAAACACCGATAAAGTATTAAAAAACAAACTAAACACTATGCTTGTCTTATGAATATGGATTAGAAAATGTAGAGGCAGAGGCTGTATAATATAATGGTATTCATGCACACCGAGTTTTATTATTACGCTCTCCAAATCAGTCTAGGCTCATATAAGTATATATTATTAACGCCGATTAATGGAAGCAAACGAAAAAAAAATTTTTACCAATATGCGAAAATTGCGACGTAGTTATAAATCTAAAACCGATAACACAGATTTTTACATATTATAATATAAATAAACACTTCCTTTATTAGATTTAAGTATTCCCCTCAGAGATAAGTAAATTTACTAATCAAAATTGGACAATTTTTATCGGTCACCAGTCTCATTGCCCCTGATAATAATTCAAAGTTATGTATATGATCCCCTGATCAATGCCCAAATGTTTGATCCAACTATGAAAACGATACACGTGAATGTCGTCCAATGTTTGATCCAATCGGCCCTCGATCAATCTTTATCGCGTGTGACGTCATTTGACATTGAACATGCATTTTTCACGTCTCGCTTAGTTACACGAAGTGAGGTAACTTTTTTAAATTTTATCATATTTTTTTGCAACTGGACCCGTTACAAAGTTATCGCGACTGTACGGTAACCTTGAACTCGCATAGAATATTATTAGTTCTTGAAATTATTTATGTAAAAAAAACGAATATTTTTATTATTTTCCGGGTCGAAATTAAGTTTCGATTGGGATATAACCTTGTACTGTAGCTGTACAGTTGCGACACAAATTGTAGACAGAACGCTACAGCTCGCCTCCACCAGAGAAGGCCGTGAAAGCTTATATTGGTTATAAAGTTTTTGAAATTAGAAATAACATCATTGTTAAATTATTCTAGCATAATTTACTGACATACTGCGATATATATTTCAGATAAAATACGTAGCAAATACGACAGTGCAGCAGTTTTTTTAAACTTTACTAGCGAGCCTGGAGGACGTTGTCTCACTCTGATAACGAAAAAGAACCTTGACAAATTATATACCTAAACCTTCCTCCATGAATCACTGTATTGATGAAAACCGCATGAAAATTCATTCAGTAATTTTTAGTTCATAGCGAACAGACAGACAGACGTGGCAGAGAACTTTGTTTTATTATATGCAGTGATGGGTTAGGAACGTTTGATCACAGTTTCATTTGGTGTAAAATAGCATTGTTATCTAATATGTCAAAGATGATAAACCTAGACCTAACCTGGCTGTCAAATGGAGCTGTTAGACCTATAGGCACCTAGTGACAGATCTTCAATTTGGGCGTTGTAGTAAGTCCAGCGTTTGTAGTCGAAAAATTCATTGGTATATGCCTGTGTTCGAACCTGCGGTCATCGAAATAATATTCCAAACTGTAATAAACTGGTCGTCCCATGTTTCAGACTTAGTAAAACCAGTAATAGTTTCTTAGGTAACAGTGTTAGGTTTTACAATAAAGTCCCAAAACATGTTACCGATTTGCCGGACTGCAAATTTAAGCGCCATGTCAAGCAGGTGTTAGTGTCAAAAGGATATTATAGAGTGGATCAGTATATGAACGATAGTGATGTCTGGAATTGACTCCTCTCTGTGCATCCACTATAAGCTGTATGATGTATTTAAATGTATCTAAAAAAAAATGTACCCGGTCGAGTTTCTTGCCGGTTCTTCTCGATGGCTGGGTTGTCTCCGAACCGGTGGTAGTTTTTGACGTTCATAAGCGCCTTATTAGGGCCTAAACTGAATAAAGAATTTTTGATATTGATTTGATTTTAATCAGCCAAACCACTAGACCACCATGAATTAGCAAGAAATATATTTTCATAAATTTATTGTAATAATTTTACACTCATGTAAATTACCAAGTAAGTAAACGGTAAATAATTTCCGTGTAACATTATGAACAACTTTTTTTTAATGTAGACTTCTAAAAGATATAATGATTTCCAAATTATATTTTCAAGTCGAAAGAATTCCCGTTCAAATCAAATATACTTAATTTAGTTTAGGCCCTAATAAGGCATTTATGAACGACAAAACTACCACCGGTTCAAAAAACAACCCACTTATCGAAATGAACCGGCAAGAAACTCGATCGGGTACATTTTTTTCTACAGAGAGCAGTCAGTTCCACATTTGAAACACATATGGTATGAACCTTTTTATATTTCGAGCCTACAATGTGATAAAACAACGCTCGTAAACAGATATAATTTCAACGTATAAAAACTTTAAAAAAAGTAATTCATGATTACTTTATTCACGAAGTGGATGACATAAAAAAATCGTAATGACGTCCACACACACATTACGAATTTTATTATATCTTTTATAAACTGCTTTTAATGATCTTTTTTAACTTTATCATGCACAACTATTCTTATGTATAATGAAACACATATTTTATTTCTATATATGATCTTGGAATGTCACGTAGTGGATTTTATATTTTGTTCATAATCTTGTCTTATTTGAATCTATTGGTGTTTTACGTAATATAGTTAGTTTATTGTGCATAAGTGAAGTGAATGGAAAATAATACCACGGAGCATGAAATTCTGACATGCCACAAAAACTCCCTGGAAGGTTTTAGCAAGGGATCCACTATCTTGTTAGAATATTGATTCACACGACGCTTGATATTGAAATGATCGTACGACGCTTGTAATATTATTGACTACGCGACAATGGCAGTAATAATTTGAAAGATTGATTGCCAAAAATAAAGTAAAAAAAACTACTAAATGAAATTGTAGCATAAAAAATAATTGAGATATCTAACAAATATGAAATCAGATTAACAAAATTACCTTGACTATAATAAACAAATAATCTATTTATAAAAATATTAGTAAACGGTTTTGTATATACGCTTTGAAGTATGTTTTATGCTCGACCGAGCGACGTTAAACAATGTGAAAAGAATATCGTACGAATTACACAGCAACGTTTTAAAAGCCAATTTATACGATCATAAATATAACGATGTAGGGCATTGCATGACCGAAGCGTAAATTTATCGTCATTGCATCGTATATGAGACCGCGTTAACGAGTTGCCTCGCTTAAAGACATGTCAATATATGAGCTATAAGATATAATATATTTATTAACGAATTAGTTTCAAAAGTGTTAAACATGTGTCTTATAAATAACGATACTACACATTACCTACTTAAAACTCTAATGATTTTTGCAGCATACGCCGAAATAACTCTTACTTGACAGAATATTTCCTAACTTATTGGCCAGCATCGATACATTTAGGACAATTTATGTATCTTTATAAGTCATAGCTGACCTATAAGTTACATTACAAGAAAATTTTATCAAAATCCGTTCAGTAACTTTTGCGTAGAAAAATAACACACATCCATACATCGTCAAAAATTATCTACTTCATAATACTAACAGGATCTTATCGATTATTTATCGTTTAGTTTCTTTTTTAACTTGGTAGGGTTTATCGTTTGACCATACTTTCACGTTTAAATGAGCATGTGCCATCATGTGGATACTACGCACGATAAACATATGGAGTGGCTTTAAGACCTGTTTATCCTTGTAAGCTTTAACTAATATCGGGTCTTTTGCGATCCCTTTTTCATCTATTCACTAAAAAAGTGTATCGTTACTGATTTCAGGTATATATAAGCTAATAAGATAGACCAGATTGAGTTTCTTGCCGATTATTCTCGATATCTGGGTTGTTTGTCCGAACCAGTGGAAGTTTTGATGTTCATAACCGCCTTCTTAGGGCTGAAATTAAATACAGTATTTTGGATTCTGTTACTTACAACGTAAAAAGTTAGCAGAATCAGTATCAATTTATCAGAATATAGAGCACGCTTGGTTGTTAGTTGTTAGCTTGCAAAAGGAGGGCACCTCTTAAATGTAAGCTTACAGGTGCCTATATTAACATCCGATAACTTGTTCTGTTAACATGGCTGTTTGAGAAAATCAGTTCCTTATACATATCTGCGAGTAAAAATCTAGATGTGAGACGTTAATTTATTGCATCCTCTTGATTATACTTGTGGCTAAAGCTGGAGTAATGGTGGCGCGGCGTTGGCAATCAACCGCATAACTCGAATGTTTCTACAACTCGATATGGAAAAAAGAAAATGTATTCTATTTAAGCGTGTGAATACGTATATTTCAAACCAATTCAATATGTTATTTTTATGTAACATTAGTCTGTAGATTTTACACAATTCTCTGAACTTTGGTTAGGTAACTGAGTTGCATCTGGATAAATATTGTGGACTGCTTCTTATCTTCTTAATCTCCACGAGGCTTTTATCGATTTTAAATTACTCCTATTCAATTTTATAATTATTGCTTAGATAGTATGGAAAAGCATAGTGATAATATTACAAAAAAAATATATCTGGCAGTAAACATCCAATTAAAATTAATTCAACCATTTCAGAGTTTAACGCGGAAAAACAACTAGCATTTTAATTTTATATACATATTGTAATTAGTCTAATTATAGGCGAAAACGCATAAATGTTTGTTTCTGTGTTATGCATAAACTACGGGACGGATTTTGAGGAAATTTTATTTGAACATAACTTATATATCAGAAAAACACATAAGCTATAACTTATAAAGACATTATTAAATTTGTTATATATAAATTGAATGATAAGAGCCTGATAATTTTTTAAATTATTAGAATTACACGAAGATAGTAATGGTTTCATCATTTTTAATACAAACGTAGGAGGGAGTGGTGATAGCAGGACAAACGTTTACTATACAAAGTATCTAATGATAATGATGCTTGTGTGTAATTCCACTTCGATAAAGCCAAGCTTCAAACCATTACACACATAGTAACGAGACGCGTACTAAGTCTACAAACAATTGACAAATGATATTCGTATCTGCCTATGATAAATATTCAAACCAATTTGTGAATTAGTCAAAAATTGACACGAATACGGAAATTTTCGGGTATCTATAATACCAGAAGTGTCAGTGCCTTCCTAGTTCTTACTATGTGTTCTATTGAATCTTCGCTTATCGCTTGAAGTGGTTGTTCATATCGCTTTAATTGAATTACACACTTGGTATCAATAATAATATCGGAAGGACATCTTTATGAAGCTCTGGCAATAACCATACTGACAATTAAATGATTAGATTCGCTATTTGCATTCATTTCTTATCTATAATTGATAATATGTGAAACTTACTATGTATGTTTACGACCAATTGAACGATTGTAATGTAATTTAAAACACAGTTAATGTCTTATAATATTGAAAAATATGTAGGTGAATTCGCGGACAAGTTAGTTTAACTTTAGCCTATATCTATAGAAATATGTTCTTCTTCTTGTTTCGGGAATCAGTTCTCTTTATTGAAGATTACTACTTATTGTTATTTTATTATAAAGTATTTTTTGTGACTTCATTATTCTAAAAAAATGGTGGACCCTTTATTAAAACCTTCGAGGGAATCCTTGTTACTTTTGAAAATTCATGTTTTGTGGAATTATTTCCTATAATTTTATGACCGAACTATATTACGCAGTCAACAATATTAAAAAATATAGGGTCAAACAGGTAAGTAACAAATAATATGCGTAGTAGTAGTAATATCGTCCAATAGGACAGGCGAAGGAATTAATCCATACTGCCAATTCTGAAGTTGTCAATACGGATATTTCTTATGTATTCTTTAGTCTGTTTTCTTCTAAGTCCAAGTCAATGTAAAGGCTTAAGTACCAAATCTTCTATATAATATTTCAGACATTTCTTATCAACTTAATCTTTGAATAATCATTAAAAAATGTTCTGATATGTCCATGTTTTATTAGGATAAGTCAGGAGGTCGATATTGAAGTAAAGTGTCTTGTGGTTATTTCAACGTAATAATAAGATGGTGGTTCTCTTGTTACAACTTTCCTGGGAATTTTTGTGGCATCCCAGAATTCATGGTCCATGGTATTATTTTTTATTCACTTCATTTATGCACAATAAACTAACTATAACTATATTACACAACACAACTTTACATAATATAGAGTCAAGTAATACAAGATTATAAATAAAATATAAAATCCACTACATGACAGACCGAAACCCCGCCAAAAACTCCTAGTTTCTTTCTAACGCGTTGGTGGTGCTACCGATTTTCTCGTTATACGAATTGTCAATTTTACATTTTTACAGTTTAATTTTCTATGTGATACTGTCAGATATAATTTAAACTATTAACAGAAATTATTTCAATATAGACGGATCGTTTAAACAGAAACATTTTAATTATCGATTCAAAAACTTGGCAATAGTTCGGGTCGCGATGAGCACGAACTTCATTATATAGTGAGTGAGTAAACGAGACAGACATAATACGATATATACTTTGTAATATTATTTTGAAATTTTAAACAAGATAGTTTCATTTTGCAAAAGAGGAAATATTACGTAGGTATATAAACTGTTGACCCCGCGCCGTCGCGTCATTCCAATAACGTCTCTTTGAAGTAGCGAGTATATAGGCTGGCATATATAATTAAACTAATAAAGAAATTATTTAAACCTTAATAATATATCCTTCTTCCATAAAACAAAATAACCGTGGATGAGAGAGAGAGAGAGATTTCACTTACTATTTACAGTATCAACATACTTTGAAGTGGACGAAATAATTCTAGAGTTTATTTCTGAATCTAAAATTCTAAAGAATTTCTTGAAATACTAATTATTTGTTGTTGCGCTATTTCAGAATTATTGGACGACCTCAATTTCAATGATAATCGCCACTGTAAATAAAACTTATAGGGTTATCAGTTGTATATTCAAAGCTTTGATTTATTCGCAATAATTTAAATATTAATTTATTAATTATTTAATTATCAATAATATTATACAATTAATAGCGTATTAATCATATTAATTCTGATTAATTCCTGGTTGCCGCCTGAGGTCGTCCACAAATATCTATTATTAATTCATCAGTTTGCTAAAGAATATCGTCGTCCGCTTTTCTGTTTTTTTTTCAACATAAATAACTTGTGTAATTCTGAACAAATGTTCTTACGTACTTTAAATTGTGATTTGCACCTAAAACTATTGTTTTCGTTACAAAGGTCCAAATGCTGTTAAATAAATAAATAGTGGTACTATTTATGAACAGAGTCGAATGCCCGAAAGAGGAATATAAATATTATGATTAAAATTTACAATAAATCAGCAAATATAATAAAATCATAATAAATTCGATTGCAACTAACTTCATGGTGTGTTACATCGTCACGCACAATTTCACTATTAAGCTAAAATTCACTCTCAAAGATTTCTCACCAAAAGACCTTAAATAATATTTCAATTTATTCATTTGACAACCATAACAAAATTGCATGTTACGAGTTTGCGTTTAGTTTTGAATATTGTGCCAAATCGACAATATGTCGCGGCGGGAAGTGGGACGTACTAATTGCTTAAGCAAAAATATAATAAATTCGGAAACACCATTTCTATTCGATCCTAAATGTAGAACTTTACATAAATAGTGATTATGACATTATATAGTATGTATTTTTATAAACTGTTAAGCGATTTGTTTTTTTTTTTTTTTTATTGTAGCACGGCAAAGTGACTGCACTATACCTGATGGTAAGCATAGTACAATCCAAAAATAATAGCGACCATCGATTGACACACTGTCCATCGTCGGTCGCCACTATCATGCCGGCCTATAAAAAGCTGGATATGCACAGGCTGATCTCGAAACGCGACCCGTAGAAGCGAATCACTATTACGGGCTTTTTCGCCATATACATGGTGGTTGCGACTCAGTGGGACTGTAAAACCCTACCACCCCGCTTGCGCCATTGCCTCGTTCGTTATTCAGCAGAGTGCACCACGTGCAGATGAGGTTGACTTGGGTGTCTCAAGTCTTATGATGTTATTCGACACCCCTTACACCCCAAAATGTATGTATAATGTATGTATATTATTAGGAAAAAATCAAAACATATAAAAAAATAATAATGGACAGTTCAGGTACACGAAAATAATACAAGTATATTTTGCTTCTTCATTAGATAGTGTAAAATAAAGTCCTATGCTGCGTCTGTCTGTTCGCGATAAACTCAAAAACTACTGAAAGGATATTCATGCAATTTTTACCAGTAGATACAAGAACTCACCAGGCAAGTTCAGGTTATAGTATAATTTGTCAAGATTTTTTATTATCAGAGCGGGTGAACGTGTTTAACGTATATAAAAATTAAAATTTAAAACAGTTGAGGCAGTAATAGAAACGGCCGACAGAAGTAAAAACTCAAAATAATGGACAAAACTGTTTCCTTTTTTGGACTTTTAAATCACACGATTGATTTCTGAAACGTTGAAATTTCACTATTTGTAAATTATAATTATTAACTTTAGTCTGGTTTTTACACCTATTGGCACTTCGAACAATGATTATAAACCTCCCTAAATAGTTTATTATAATAGTTAATCAGAACATAATGTGCTGCACAATCTCAATACAAAATGTCAATATTTACATGTACACAGGTCGCTATTCTGGTGCAAGCGTAATACGTCACGAGCATGTCTAGGTCATCGGTGACGTCAACCCATAAGCTTTTCCTTTACTGAAAATCCCTCAAACTAACTAAAGAAAATCTCAGTTTAAAAAGTCAATTAGTTCAAAAATAGACAGTCAGACACACAGACACGCTGAAGCTATTATTGGTTTCAGCATGAATGGGTCGGCTCACCCGGGGTAGCATCACCCTCTCACAGAAAACCGACGTGAATATCAAAATCCGTCCAACTGTTTAGGAGGATTTCAGTCACATACACACTGACAGAAGAATTATATATATAAAGAAAGAAGATTGCTGTTTGATACATAATAACAAGGTAAAATTGTGTTTTTTTTTAATTACAAAAATTAATACAGACATATTAAAGCCGAGGTACTATTAATAATATTTTGAAATCACAGCAGATTTAGTATTTAGATCTGTTCAGAAGGGAACAATTTTTTTTCTATTAAAATTAACCGGTTACATAAGTGAAGCCGTCTCTGACATATATACGAGTATACCTGACGTACGCAAAATAATTACGTAAATCATTGTAGACGCACATCGGCGGGTATTTGTGCAAAACATACCTATCTGCATATTTTTCAAAAGTACAGTTATCTTGTGCAACCTGCTTTATACGAATCACACAAAAAGGGTATAAAACAGAGCCGGGAGAGTCGGGGTGTAAGGGGTATCAAATAACATCATAAGACCTGAGATACCCAAGCCAACCTCACCTGCACGTGGTGCACCCTGCTAAATAACGAACGAGGCAATGGCGAAAACGGGGCGATAGGGTTTTACAGCCTGACTGGGTCACAACCACCATGTATATGGCGAAAAAGCCCGTAATAGTGATTCGCTTCTGTGGGTCGCGTTTCGGGATCAGCCTGTGCATATCCATCTTTTTTGCAGGCCGGCATGATAGTGGCGACCGGCGATGGATAGTGTTTCAATCGGTGGTCGCTATTATTTTTGGATTGCACTGTGTTTACCATCAGGCATAGTGCAGTCATTTGCCGTGCTACAATAAAAAAAAAGCTTAAGATTTGGAAATCTATTAGTAATGCAAGTTTTATTACATCTGGCACTATTGTGAATAGAGTCATGAATATAAAATGCAAGGCATTTTCCGTGTTTTGCTCTAAGAATAAACTAATATATTCAATAAAGTGCTTCTTATAACCCTGTTTTAAATATTTATAAAACTTATCATTCATAATTCAATACCATTATTAACTTTGAGAAATATATAATCTAATCCAAGGTTTACAAACATCACAACAAGGCTATTGAGAGAAAAGTAAAGAAATAAATAATAGAATTAAGTGTTCGCATAATCATTCGTTATTACAAACGGGTATGGAAATAGAATAGTTAGTTTTGTTACCACATCATTTTGCCATCGGAAACTTTTACTGTAACAGATTGTTCGAAGTTATTCATGGAAATCTTTTTTAATCACGTCGTTATATTAACATGATAGTCTTGGAACGATGGAAAAATGCCCTAAATTGTTTTTTTGCTATTTTGACCAAATAAAAAGACTGGATATCTATAATCTAATACCTTTAAACCAGCAATTCTTGTATATTTTTATATATTCAGGATCTCGGAAACGACGTCATCTGTTTCGGTGAAACTTAGTATGTAAGTAGTTTCGGGGACGATAAATCGATCTAGCTAGATTTTATTCATAGAAAACTTTTTTAACTGAGTTTTCAGGAAATGAAAAAATATAGCAATATGGAGATAAAATTTCGTGGCCGCTGTCAAAACAAAAATAGCTCAAATGGAAATTGGTTCCTTCGAAAATCCCTGTAACCCCAAGTTCGGAAGTTCGAATCCGAGCGTATATAATTTTTTTTTGTAGAAAATCTTTATTTTCTAAGGCATATCTAACAATTTATTTTAATTAAATAGATAATTTTGTTATTGTAATTATAAGAGAGATATATTTATTAATATTTTTGTGTGAAAAAATGCTAATGTTGTGAGGGAAACCTAACAGTTTCTTTTAATTTAATTTATTTTTTTAAAGAACCGATCTATGCTCGATCGCCCAGGTACTATAATTTAAATTGATAATCAATTATGTTGTAGATAGAGATACTTACCCAGTTTTATTTTACGAATATACGAACGAATTGCGAATTAGTCATAATCTGATTCACACGTATTATCACGATATTTTCAGTATTTATATGATCTTGATAACATGAATTTAATAAAGATAAAGGCTTTATGCATATTTTTTTGAATCACGAGGATAGCCCCGTGCGTAATCAAATGTAAGTTCGCATCAGTGCGACTGAGTCAGAGATTTCAGTATAGAAAAATATTGTAATAAAGTTATGGCATAGTGCTAGGACTTTTCCTAAGACCGCCTGGTTAGTTATCGCCTTCAATTTCGAAATCTATCGTCCAGCACCTGTTGGTGTGACTCGGCAGCTGCAATTGAGAGTCAGTCCCTTTCTAGTTTTATCATCTTGATTTAGTTGTATCATATTTTGATAATTAAATTTGATAAATCAATTAAATGACTGTCAATGTTGATTATTCTTATCAATTTAAGTTTTATCAGTCTCGAATAGATGGCGCTTTAAATTAGTTTGTTGACAGAAAACTAATGGACCGACTGTTATAGATACCTTATAGATGGCGTCACGTTTTCCATTTGGATTTCATTTTCGACTTTAGTTTATTTTATCAGCTAGTATAAATATATAAAATTATTGAAAAAAAATAATGTTCTTCGATTTCTTTAATGCTTATATTTATTTGATGATCTCAGCACATCAACAGACCGATATATCTTGAAGTAAGGCCTCTGTTATCGCGGTTACCTGTAGAAAATATCACTCACGACTCCGATCTGCTTCATTGACGTCCGATAGTGTAATCAGACGTTCACAGGTTATTTTCGATCACATTTCCTTTAGAGATGATTGTGACGTAGACTTCGCAGTAATTCGACCGTTTCACAATTCATTGTAACGATTCAAAAGAAGTCAGAAGGAAACGTGAAATGTCAATCAGATAACGATCCTATGTCAACGACCGAAATAATTTAAATACTAGAAACAATAGCAAATTGGTCATTCCATGTTTCAGGCTCACTAAGACCAGTGACTGTTTTTGAGATAATAGTGTCAGGTTTTATAACAAAGTCCCAAAGCACATTATCGATTTGCAACATAGTTAAGTTCAAGCATCATGTCAAGCGGGTTTTAATGTATATGGCTGGATCAATGTGTGAACGATTGTTACGTCAGGAAATGACACCCAGTCTTTGTACAACTACCAACTATTATTATAAAGATATGTATTTTGAAAAGATAAACCATGTCGAGTTAATTACCGGCTCATATTGATGACGGAATTGTTTTTCCGAACCGGTGGTAACTCTGACGTTCATGAGCGCCTTTTCAGCGTCTAAATTGAACAGACTATTTTTATTTTCGGATCACCGAAAGGGTTGAACAGTGGTCGTATAATTTTGCAAATGTGATTTTAAATCAGTTTTTCAGTAGTAATGTGAAAATTAATAAAACTATTTTCATGAGAACGAAGTTGCGGGCTGCAGTTTGTATTCAATATAAATATTTGACCTTAATGTTAAATTAGTTTTTACTTGTGGACATATATTTGATTTGTTTATCAGGAACATTTTTTTCTGAATGATACATAACCTATTTCGTTTTTTCTACTCTTGTCAGATGATCGAATGAGTATTGAAGCCGTGAAAGTGAAAGTTTAAGAAACTTACTGACCATAGTACGTGAAGTTTAAAAATTGAACGATAAATATTAAAATTCTTTAATTAGAATACATCAGATAAATTGGTGTTATATAGTATTAAATTGCAATTTCATCGAATAATCGAAGTCCTAACATCCAAAGTACGACGTATTTATCGTATCCAATTCTGACATACGATTAGTACGTCTTGTTTATCAGATCAAGTTGTTTTGTACTTTTTTGAGATTCTTCTCGAATGCATTGTTTTTTTTTATATACATACTACCAATCTCTTCCGATTTCGTACACTTTAATTATAGTATAAAGTATAAAGCTACAAAAGAAATTGCTAATATACCAGCGGTAATGAAAACTAAAATGTGAACTTTTTAAGGAACTTAGTCATTTTTTTTAATAGTACATATGTAACTCTTTCGTTCTTATATTTATAATATATGTATGTAATGAATTTAGCGCGAACGATTTCGCGGGCAATTACTAGTATATTTAGAAAAATCTGTTAATATCTTGTCATTATGTAACTAACATAAATTGAGATAAAAAAATATGTTCAAATACTTTCAATTTCAATCGTTTTTTTATTCATTAGAATCATCTGTCTCCTTCTCTTTTATATAGAGGTGCAAAAGATAGGACATTATATTAACTATATTTAGTGAATAGTGTATAATTTTATGGCAATTTAAATCTTTAAATTTAAAGGTGATTCTAATACTCTCCATTGATGCTGTCACATTATAAAATTTAAATTTTGCGTGAAATTAAACGCTTGATGAAATTAAATCTCCCGAGCTAAATGCCGAGCGCAGTTCTATGTTTTTTGATAAGTCATAAAACAAGATTAAATACATTAAAATACATATAATATAGTAGAAGTTGTCTGTAACTTCATCTGTATTTGTATTCTGATATATGATAATACTGTATACATAATCTTCTTGCATTTGTAACAGATTATAAAGTGTACGCCGAGTTAGCTCTTCAGTGGTAGGAGTTTTTAAAACGACAATTATTGTTATTCTGTGGTCAATTTAAGCAATATTCCAATATACGCCTATGTGTTTGTTATATTAAATCTAACAGGTCTGTACTATTTAGATTTTTGTAAAAGAAAATATTGTACGTGTCAAGGATTGAAGGAGTAAGGAATAACATACATTTCAATCACACTTTAAAATGTCTGTCTGTCTATTTGTATAAATAAGCATCACTGCTAAAGTACTACACTACAAAATTTTGTCAAGAGAATCATAAAATATATTCTCGAGTAATATTTAGTATTTGTTTCATAGAAATGAGTCGACCCTATCAAAAGCTATTGTAATTTGAATGACGGCGCGGTTTAAGTAAGTGGACTTAGTACATTCAGATAATTTTAAGTCACTTTTTTTACATAAGGTTGCACGCGGACGGAGTCGTGTACATAGCTAGTATTATATAAAGTTTCATTAAAATCCATGGAGTAGAACTGCTTTCAAAAATGCGGAATAATTATTGCAAAATTGTAAAAATATACTGACACATATTATAATTCAATGTAAACATTATTACTGACTTGATTACAGAAATTAAATCTATTGCTTTGACGTGGGACGCGACCGTAAACAATACTTCCATATCACTGAGAAATAAAGTTGATATTCCCTTGTACACTTCAACAATAGTTTACAGATTTCCATAATAAGATTACCAACGTAAACAATGCTGAAAGTTGTACGTGATGCAGCGCGCGCATGCATGCATAGAATTGTAACCAATTCAATGCATTTAAAGTCAAATTCGTTAGTTAAAATTCGTTACTGTTATTTTTGATACTTTAGATAGAATAGGAGATCTTATAAACATGTAATTGGAGTTATATCCATAATAAAAACTGAAAAAAATTCGTCCGATGATAAATTAGAAAAATTAGTTTGTTATATTATGTGAAATAAGGTATAAGCAGCCTAAATATTTTTTATTTAGGTCAGAATAAAATTATAGTATTCATGAAAGATCTAAGAAAAAGTTGAATGTCCTAATTAGATCTAACACAAATGATATAAAAGTTACTGGAGCATTTTATTCAAATGATGCGTCTTTGTATAGAGACATGAAAAGGAATGTGGTCTGTTATTTATAAATTGGCTTCGTTATAGGCTGTTCATTAGACTGCAAAATACGAAATAAAAATGTCCCGTTTACAGTTCATTTATAAGGAATTCATCGACCATATTAATGCTACACGATGCTAATCTAATATTTTATTGCTTGTTTTGTTAAATTGCGAGTTCTAATTTCTAAAGTTTGTATTAGTATATTACCGATATCTCTTACTGTGAGATTAAGAATCATGTCAAGCGGGTTTTGGTGTTAATAGGCTTTTGTATATGGTAGAGCCACGCTGAAGTTATTGCAACATGCATGGGGCGGCTCGATCGGGATATTACCACCCCCTCAGAGAAAACCATCGTGAAATAACAGTGCTTGCATTGTTGCGTTTCGTTCGGTCAGTGAGAGCGCCGGAGGCCCACCTCTTCTCACCTTCCCCCTCTTCTCTTCCCTTCTTTTTCCCCTCTACCCTAACACAGTCTGGCAACGCACTTGCGGCTCCCCTGGTGTTGCAAGTGTCTATGGAGGGTGGTGATTGCTTAAACCAGATGGAATTTCTTGCTGATTCTTATCGATGACTGGGTTATTTTCTAAACCAGTGATAGTTATTACGCTCATAGGCTCTAAATTGAATAAAGTATTTTTCATTTTGATGTTTTTTCATCACATCAACGAAGCAACTAGAATGTATCATCGAGTAGGTACGAAGTTATATCGACAAGATACTCTCACATTATCTTTTTATACCTAGTGACTATTATTCGGATAAAGAAATAAATGAACAGACTAATAATTATAATCTATCCGATAGACTTTTTGTCGAATCATCGAGCGTTGTTTGAATAGCGCTCCAATTATTTTTCCTAGAACACAAATGAAGCAAAGGTCGAGTAGTCTTTCCAAACTAGAGCTAGTAATAACTGTAATTATTAATGATACACATGAATAAGAACTCTTTTCTATCAATATAAGAATCTAATGTATAAGGTAAATAATTTAGTAATACAAATCTAATAAAAAAGAAAGGAATAAAACAATGAAAAAAAATAAGAAAATCCGCTGAGTAACAGAGATAGATAGATAGATAGATATCGGAAGTAGTTTATGTGAAAGAAATTGTAAAACAATAGAAAATTTTGATGTTTGTATTAATTATATAAGTGGACGGTGGCCTGTATGAAAGGTCAGGAGATAGAAAGCAAGAGCTCGTGACTTGCCCGAACTTCTTTTAAATTTTGGGTAAAGGCCAAACAATTTTCAATTTCAGTGTGTGGTTAATTTTAGCAGAAAATATCCGTCCACGCGGGTCATTTGCCTGTTTATTGCCAAAAAGGTAAGTGGTTACTTATTAAGTTAGGAATGTATGTATACGTGTTTGATTGTAACTGTTTGTGATATACTGTATCAAAGTAATATGATTCTCAACGAATTATAGCTGAAAGGGCAGATACATTACGGGAAGAGAAATAGTACGATGAATTGATAAAACGATAAATCTGTCGAAAAATCCCGGATAAGGCTGTCATAAAGCAAAATGGTATGGTATAAAATGAAAATGGCTTATACTAGCAGTGGCTTGATGACTGTGATTTAAAGGAAAATATACAGATAAATGAAACGATGATGGCTTTGTAGAAGCGGCAATTAAGGTACCTCCGTATCTTAGAATAAAAATTAAGTCATAGCAACTCTATTCTATAATTAACATATCAACGACATCTAAGATCCAATCCACACATGAGCTTAGCGAATTAACATCTTAGAAATAATGATCAGTTAACGTAAGCTAAGAGCAAGTGCTAATGGTCGAAGAACAGTAAAAAGAAATCCGGAATTGTAACATTGCCAGGAGGCCCGGGCCTAGGGCCGCTAGATATCAGGGGCGACCAATCGTAACATATATACACCGACACAGGGGTGGCTTGTACTTACTACATGGCCTGAGGTCTGACATGATGTCTCTTCTATACTGAAAACTATAGATTCTCCAAAAAATATATCTAAATCTAGGAGCATATACTAGTATATATTGACACATACAGGTAATAAGGTAAGGTATTCTTTATAAATCCTTGCATTTAACTAATTAACAAAGTTCTTCGACTTACGTAAATTAAAATATGTAGACGTTAGTAATTTACATTTTAAATATACTTTTGGATGTAATAAGATGCAAATGAAAGTTAGTCGTGGATGCCACAACATCACCTGAAACTTGGAGACAGAATTTAAATACCCTTTGAGCAATGATATTTCAAATGAAGATACAGGCACAAAAGAGACGCATTTTGAAGAACAAGTAAACACAGGGGAAATATATTTTTACATAAAACCTCCAAAAGTACAGATTTTATTTGGTATCGGGAATTTACCTTGAAGATTTCAATCAGACTTCTTGTTCGTTGAACCAGAAAACTGGTACGAATCGATTGGCTACATTAAAAAAGGTCTTTACTGTAACAAAATTATGCTTGTTCGATAAACAGTTTTATTTAATTTCGTTTATTTCTAAAAATTTCGTCAATGGTGAGTAATAATTGATAATATTAAGATCTCTCTTTTCAAATTGTGGTGTACCTTGTTACTGAGACATGAATTATCGTATCAGATTCTCGAATATATGTTTGGTGATACACAATTACTCCGCTTTCAACACTTCCTTATTTATTATACAGCTCTGTTACAACTTACATGAGGCTTAATTTACATCACCTTACTAATATTATAAAGAGGTATTTGTGACGTTGTGAATTGTGACGTTGTAGGGGGTAATCTCAGGAACTACTGGTCCGATTTTAATCATTTTTTCAGTGTTATATAGCTCATTTATCGAGAATGCTATAGGCTATATATCATCACGCTAAGATCAATAGGAGCGAAGCACAGATGAAAAATGTTTCAATATCGGGATGGTTTTTCTTCTGAGAACTGCTGCGTGTTAGTGTATTTATTCCACGCGGACGAAGTCGCGGGCAGAGGCTAGCAAATCATATTTGCTAAAGCTAGGTTCGGGTAATCGGTAGAAGCATAAATACTATTAGAAACAAGCGCAAATTAGTTCAAAAGTTACTAATAGTTTATAAAAAAATCTATTGTTTTGTTATTCGACTAAAATTAAAAATTTCTATAAATCAGTTATGCTCTAATTTAGAATTCACTAAGACTAACATAATTTTATCACTATTTTATCATACTATTTATATGCAAACGTAATTTTAATTAATGCTAACAGATCATTATGCTAGAAATATCTGTAAATATATTTCCTCTATAAATTTATTGAATTTATAATATGCCTTATCTAAAGAAAACCACTTAACTTGTTATATGAATATTGCATATAGAATATTTATTAATTTATTGTGTTACCGTAATCGTCATTGATATTTGCATTATTACGTTGTTACTTAGCGATTACTTTTAAGGAATGCTCAGATGGCATACGTATTTTGTTTATTTTTTAACAATCTAAGTTGGCGTATACTCGTATAAAATTAACAGCTGTATTGCGGTTTCAAATGCGTTCATTATTATTTGTTGTTATAAATCGTTGAAGCAATTAATGGCGTTGTTGATAGCGAGTTCCAACACCGCGTCAATGAACATAGGTTCGAATTCTAGCGATTGGGTCGCAACTTTCGGCAAAGGAAAAAAATCATAGCAATGTGGTAAGACTTTTTCTAAGTCAGCCCGACTAGCTACAACCCTAAAGTTAATAAAAAGCCATGTATACAATCTTAGAAGACGTCTTCATTTAATACCAGATAATAGTTCAAGGCTAAATCCTATAAAGTAACAAAAAGCTGAATTAAAAATTACAAAATGGATATTTTGTAGATATTCTCAGTTTCTATCAGTGATTTGACAATAGCGATTAAAATTCTATATTTCGTTTAATTAATATTGTTCCCGATTTAGAGTAAGCGTTGATTGATTTCAATGAACACGATCAGTAATTGATGCCTCGTCGTGGTTTGATATAGGCTGAAGTTTAATTGGTTACATCATCACACTTTGTGCTAAATATCTTCATTGTAAAATATGACTTAACTTTCAGAAGCCACGAGCAAAATTATCTTATAGAATACTATGATTATTCATATGCATTTATGATATTCAATTGTTATTCCTTGTTTTGTAGACTCTAGTTACGGTTTAGGAGGTTTTTTCTATACTATTGTGTACTAGCTTCCGCCCCCAGCTTCGTTCATTTTAATGTTGATGTGACTTATCACTATAGAACTATATTTTTGTAGATAAAAGTCGACTATGTCTTTTCTATAGAAAAGTGTTTGTAAAATTTCATATAATCAGTTGAATAGTTAAGGTGTGAGAGGGTAACAAACAAACTCGTATATACAAATAATTAGAGTATACCAATAGTAAAAGGTAAGCAAATACTTTAGAAAATGAATTCTTTATACAATATTTCCAATTTTTATTCAACTGTTACATAGATTATAGGATTAAATATAAATACCTCTTCTTATTAAGTAAAATGGATTTAGTTTCTGAGCATATTGTATAGTAATTGTGCTTGATTCTCTAAATTAAGACTTCTAGTTAATTATACAGAATTATATGGAATTTATACCTAAAATAGAACTGACATGTCTGTCCCTCTTCTAGTTATTCTCTGAAACAGTTGAATTTGTTTTGATGAAGTTTTAATTAGAAAACAGAGGAATTTTCTTTGTATTATTTATACTACATAACAGTACGCTATTCCAAAGAGGTTAAATAGTAATGACAAAATAAATAAAAGATAGGTTAAGGCAGATAACATATATAAAATAATAAATATTTTTTTATGAGAACATAGTTGCAGCTTATTGCTAGTTAAAAAAGTAACAGCCCTCCTTACAAACATACTATATATGAAATTGTCAAGTTAATACGGACGATCCAAATAAAGTAAAGGTTAGCACAAAAAAGTCTTCGAGAAAGTTATAAGGAAAAGTTTTTTATCAAAATATATATTAACAAAGAATACAGTGTATTGAAAACTATACTTTACTATAACATTATCTGTGCATTAAGGCCAGTGTATACTTCTTTTTTTTAATGTATACATTAGAACGGTTTTACGGTTTCCGTAATTATAAACCGGTTTTTTTATCTGTATTCGAAGACCGATAATTGCAAAAGTCACAAATTATAATTGGACGGTTATTGGCAACTACAGCATGCAAATTAAGACATGTTTTTTTAAAGCATTTGTATTGTATTTATAGTATTGAATATATGTTTACAGGAATTTCATTTCTAATTTGTATTTTTTTAGTTAGTGATTATATTATTTGATTACTAATGCACTTTTAAAAGGAATTCTGTCGTTATGTAAATACTTCATTGAGTTTTCGCTGCTATTTAAGGCTATCGTGTTAATTTTTTATTAATCCCTGGGCAGATTTTTTAACACCCAGATCTCAAAATAGCGGATATTTTTTATTTCTATTTTTATGACATCGTAACTTGTAAATTTCATGGTTCAGTAAAAAAATCGTACAAATACCATAGATAAATAGTTTAAAAATACATTTTACATAAACGTTGTTAGTTTACAATAAATAATTTGTTATTTTTCGAAGTTTTGTAATAAATCAGGTATTTTTTTAGCGTATGCTGCGAAAAGTCTGTCGACCTGTGCCTCATGAGATTTTCGTAACGGATGTAAGTTCCTAATCATTTGACAAGTACTGTAAGTGCTCCCGGATTTACTTTCGCCGAATCATTATGCCCCGAGGTTGAACTGAAAGAAACGTGACATACAGACAGACGGTTGACCTCGTATCAGTTTAGTCGGTTAGACCGCCGAGACTCCCTCTTGTTTCAAACGAATTATGTTTTTTGTCGAATCTAATTCGTATTAAATCGTTTCGAAAGGGCTTATTACGTTTTACAATTATTTTTGACGTACGATTTTATGAATAAAATAAACTTCTATTTATATTTTTTCGTGATTCTAGTTTTTTTATTTACCTTATTGCGGGCATTTTGCTTATTTCAGGAAGTTTATGTATCGTTTATCGCTGTGCTGTGTAGTATAGTATAAATAGTTGCATGTTCATAAATATGTTGAATAATAGCTATTAAGTTTTTTTTTATTTAATCACATTAGGAGTCGATATTATAGATCTTGAGTTTCTTTTTTTATTTAAAAAATGTAATTTATAGTACAACAATTCTCAATAATGTTGTCGAGGATGTGTTAAAAATATAAAGATAATTGTCTGTCAGATAGAAATATGTGGACATACTGGTAGGTGTGATAAGTTGGCATAACATTCGATAGTTTTTCAAGCCCGTGTACTTGATTCTACACTCCTATTTATACCTCTCTACTAATCTATACTAATATTATAAAGCTGAAGAATTTGTTTCCTTTAACGCGCTAATCTCAGGAACTACTGGTCTGATTTAAAAAATTCTTTCACTGTTATATATAGGTCATAGCTTATCGGGAAAAAGCTATATATCATCATGCTAAGACCGATGGGAGCGGAGCACTAATGAAGAATGTTTCAAAAACGAGGTTTTTTTTCCTTTTAAGAGCTTCTGCTGCGTGTAAGCATTAGCCCAAAGTAACTATTCCATGCGGACAAAGTCACCGGAAGAAGCTATCGTAATATATATATTTAAAAAATTACATGGAATATTTTTTTTTAATGTAAAAAGATAAAGTCAGGAATGTATCCGTTAAATGCTGCAGTTGTTTCCTCGTTCGATAAGATATGCAGTTGTACAGTGATAAATCAGCAAAAGAAAAAGCATATAATACGAGTTTAAATCGCTAGTATGAAACTCAGTTACAGTGTATTGATAAGGAAGTTTTTTTTAAATAATTGAATGCAACTTACACATATGCCTTGCTCTCTTGTAGCCGCACGAGCCCCTGTTTGAATAAGTCGTATCCGATTTTCGTGTATTGTGTCGATACGGCGAGTAAGTCGGGCTGGTATTCTACTTCTTTCTGCTTCTCGGCGCTGATCGGGTCCGTCGTGATGTTGTGCTTCAACTTCATACGTTCTAAAATGCGGTTAACTTTCGGTTTCGGGGGCGGTACGGCCGCCTCCACGGTTACGTCGCGTGTACACATATTGCACATTTTTTTATATAAACACACGGTCGCGAACGCTAGCTGTAATCGTCTGGTTAGCGCTGTGTTGCGTTCGTGTATATAAGACGAGAAAATCATATCCCCACTACCGCCGAAATGTATACGAGCGGCGCGACGCGGTGCGGGCGTTGTACGTCATCGACGCAGGCGCCTATACGAAATAGGGTTGCCACCAGTACACTCTGTGAATAATAAAAATAAAACACGTAAATATATCGAGGGGAGTTTTTGGTGAGATTTTATTCTGTCATGTAGATTTTATATTTTATTCATAATCTGTGTTATTTGACTCTATATTTTGTAAATTTGATGGTGTTTTGCGTAATATAGTTAGTTTATTGTGCATAAGTGAAGTGAATGGAGAACAATACCACGAAGCATGAAATTTTGAGATACCACAAAAACATCCTGGAAGGTTCTAACAAGGGATCCACCATCTTGTTAGAATATTGACTCACACGACGCTTAATATCGAAATGATCGCACAACGCTTATAATATTATTGACTACGCGACAATGGCAGTAATCATCTGAAAGATTGATTGTCAAAAATAAAGTTATATAAAATATATTGAGAGAGGAGGTGGACCTCCAGCGCTCTCACTAACAGAATAAAACGCAACAATGCAAGCACCGTTACTTTTCTGTGGATAGGGTAGGTACCCCGGATGAGCCGACCCATTCATGCTAAAATTAGTTATAGCTTCAGCGTAATCACTACCTACCAAATACCATACCATACCAGTATAACTAACGGGTTATCCAGCGCATGCTAAGTTCGCTATCAGATGGCAGAATTTCTTCGAAAGTATCAGATACTTTTACCATTTATCGTTATATTTTGATCCATATGTACAGTATTTTATAAGTTATAACCTCTGTGTTATTTTAATGTATAAGCTACTTTATTGTAAATATTCATCAAAATCCATTGAGTACTTTTGCGTAAAATTAGTAACAAATTTACTCCCACCATCACAAACTTTCTGTTACATTAATAGGTTGTACTAGAAAATGCCTATAATAGTATAATTAAATAAAGAACCATTCTTATACTGTTTTTTTAATAAACACTAATTTGCGCAATAAATAAGCCTGAAATCTAACTAAGAAAACATACGCCACTTACTCTTAAATAGATCGAACTAATTTAAACAAGTGTTAAGGATAACAATTTATTATTATTATCCTTCAGGACTGCAGTTCTTTCGAGTTTACTTATACTATATGATTATAGCTCGTAGTGACTGTTTAACATCAGGTGGACTGCATTCCAGTTTGCTACCTCATAATATTAAAAATATATTTTCCTGTGTTAACAATAAATATATTTTACTGCTCTAATAAATGTTGGCAACCCTAGTTGTGTTAAGCTTTTAGTAGGAAAGATTTAATTACATACCTAATCGTTTTGTTTGTAATATGACATTATAAACAAGCCTTATGACTGTTACACAGGCTTAATACAATTTAAATAACACTTTAGTTCTTAAGTATTTCGGGTAGTACAATGTATTCTTCAAGATAAGTTCATAGTAAACATTTTAGTCAACAAATACTTGTATCCTGGGGCGGTTAATTTTACTAGACATCAATCAATATTTGGAGTATTTTATTTCATAGCTTCTTCGCTGATTTTGTTGTATTTATGTAAAAAAATACTCCTTTTTAGCAGAACTTAAAAAAGATCATATATCTTTGCTATACCTATTCCAAGGGCAGCATTATAAAAGTCGGATCGTCGGAATATTAGCTCTTTAGGAGTTTGTAGTCCTTGTCAAACTTTTTGACCGCTTAAAGTTACTCGGGACTTAAGACTTGGGATTTAAGTTGGGACTTGCGCATAATACAATCAAGATCTTAATGTAAAAAAAGTTCTATGTTGTATATATAATGTAGTACGTGTCTGTATCTAAATTTGTGTTCTGGGCAGCTATATACAAACGGTTAAAAAGGTTGGAGGACTGTACTGTAGTTGATGCTGAGATTAGATTCTTTGGGGTCTTGAATGCGGTAACCATTTTGGCAATGTTCTTTTGTTATAATTTTACGTAAGACTTGATTCCAACGGTACTTATGTGATACGCTGGATTTATAACAGGGCGTTCAGTATTATTGCTTGAGGTGGATAATTTTCCGGGGTAATAAAATTCGAAGGGTTAGAAAAAAAATCTTATTTAAAATGTTTTTATTTTCAAAAATATTAGTATTGTAATTAACCTAAATAGTATATTTTTCAAACAGTTGAAAACGATTGTTTTAGGGAACTTTCTGATTATAAATGAGCTGTTTTATTTGTTGGTTTTACATATAAAATACATACATACCGATTCATATAAGCATAATCACTAGGTTTTGAGTATATAATATTATAACAAAATAAACGTCTGGAAATATCTACAGGAACATTTTATTTCAAAAAGAGAAAAATTAATATGAAACTAATAATTAAAAACAATTTGAAAAAGTTTAATCAAATTGCAGTCCTACTCAGAGACTTATGCACCGAAACTATTTTTCGATCACTATTGTGCCATTACAATCCCTTTATAATTTTTGTGTTAATTGTGTATAGTTTGCACATACGCGCGTATTAGATTGCATCCTCGTCTCATAGCTCATATTTGGTTGCATCATCAACCTATCATTTACTGTCATTCATTATCAATCACTAACGGGGTACAGTTGCAGATAACTGTATCTAATATAAATATATCTCCAGCCACACCATATATTTATATCTGCCAAATTAATTCAACACGTTGCTTGACACGTGTGCCACTGGTCGTAGACGATGTGATAACTGTTGTAAACGAGAGAATTACTTATGTCATGTTATATATTAAGTTGTATCGTAATATTGTGTGATACTATATTCATTTTTTTTTACAAAATTTCATATTAGGATATGTTAGACGAAAATGGTTTAGTATGGACTTTGGTAAAATTTAAACTGACACCTCTGTCTATACACCAGCTATATGCAATTGTGAAGGAAACAAATAAAAACAGATTGAATATTGTATTATTTGATTAATTAACTGAATTTTAGTATACATAATAACAAACGGATGAATGTCAGAAAAACAACCAACGAATATTTGTTATGTTGCACATAGTGATAAATAGCAACTGAAAGTCTACATCAAACAGAAAACAACAATAAAATACCAACAACTTGATATAAAAGGATTTCATATTTATTTATTTAATTTATTCGAAGCTCCGACAAGATTTACTATACGACAATCCCAAGACATACATATAAAAACAATGACCCTACAAAAGTGTAATTTTAATTATAGCTGTCTACTATCGTATGATAGAGCGACTAAATTAATTAAAAAGTTAGCCAAAACTAAAAACTAATACTAAATTTCTTTCCTTTTTTTATATTATAGGAGGTAAATAAACAGGTGGGTCACCCGATGTTAAGCGACCACCATCGTCCATAGACACTTGCAACACCAGGGGGGTCGCAAGTGCGTTGCCAGCCTGGTTGGGGAAGAGGAAGGAGGAAGGGAAGAAGAGAGGGGGAAGTTGAGGAGAGGTGGGCCTCCAGCGCTCTCACTGACCGAACGAAACGCAACAATGCAAGCATTATTACTTAACGTCGGTGCTTCTGTAGGTCGGGTGGTACTACCCCGGACGAGCTGACCCATTCATGCTGAAACCAGTATTAGCTTCAGCGTGGCTCTACCACATTTTACCACCAACACCAAGTTAAAAGTCTGTCAAGCACTTGTTGTTGTTTTTTGGCAGCTGCCCTTGAAAGCCAGTCCTCTGTAAGCTTAGTGTGTTTACCATTCTAGACCACATGAATAAAAGAGAATACATAACAGAATATGCTCTTTGAGTTCTGCAGGAGTGTTGGTGAGGTTGATACTATATTGGAAGATCTTGTAGCTAATGTGGCTAGAATAATTTATAAATTTGTTTTCCTTATTTCTAAAAGTGAGGGTATATTTATCCAACTGAGTTACCCTATGAGGCTGCCATAGTCATCAAGGATGTACTACGGCCTTGTTAAAATAACGAGAAAATGGGTTTTCTAAAAGTCTTACCGCTATGCTACGTTTACTTTCACGAAAAGTTACGGCATATTACGGAGATACCTATATCAATTATAGAAGTATCCGAATCAGCCAACACTGAATCATCATCGCTAAGTTTACATAAGCAAATTCTATGTTAAAAGCTAATGTTTAAATGTAAACATGACGTAGATGGAAAAGTAGTCCGGTCTCTTCCGTTTCAGTTTATGTTTTGATTGTCCACAAGCTTATCTGTGGTTATGTTGCATTGTTTAATTTATATGCACATACCATCATCATGATAATCTTTAGCGGGTGTAAATACGACATGGAACGAGTGCAGGAAATTATTAAGGTCACGCGTGTATTCCTTCTCTGTTATGGTCGTATTCTAACTCTGTTAAAGTTTGTCCACATGCTTGGGAATGAGTGTTATAATATAATATGCCATTGATGTGCCTTGCGAGTTTCGGGTCCAACGAGTTTTAGGGCAATACGCTCGTGTCACAGTTGGAAACTCCCAATGTAGATTTAAGCCTGAACACTCCAGTTCCTACCTTGCCAAATATTTTTAGAATCTACTAAAGAAGCTTTGAATTTTTTTCCTATATAGAACTTATGGTAGGATTTTACGGTAAGGTACATAGGGTTTTAATTAGTTTTTTTTTTTTATTGAAGCACGACATAGTGACTGCACTACGCCTGATGTTAAGCATAGTACAATCCAAAAACATCGGCAACCACCGACAGACAGATTATCCATTGCCGGTCGCCGCTGTCATGCCGGCCATAATGACGAAAGTCACCCGATACTGGATATGCACAGGCTGATCCCGAAACGCGACGCGCAGAAGCGAGCTACTATGACGGGCTTTTTCGCCAAATACATGGTGGTTGCGACCCAGTCAGGCTGTAAAACCCTACCACCCCGCTGTCGCCATTGCCACGTTCGTTATTCAGCAGGGTGCACCACGTGCAGGTGAGGTTGGCTTGGGTGTCTCAAGTCTTAAGATGTTACGCGACACCCCTTACACCCCATAGTAACATATGTAACTAGTATGGCGGCTTCAATATCATCTTTTTATAATAATAGGGTCTCACTATTAATATAAATGCTATCTTAGGATTTCATAGAATTACCATGATTTGTAGAGATCATAGACACATTGTTCACATGTAATGGTATTTTTCCTTCATCCAATGCTCTCAATATTCTATCGGCGTAGTTTCCTTGTCTTTTGAGTGTTTATTTATGTAATTATATTTAGTATAGTTCTAAGAACTGCCACGAGGTCGCTTTCACGTTTATTACGTAGAACAATTATGTGCACAGTATCACGTTTGTGTAAACAAATTTGTCTCGATAAAATTTTTCTCTATTTGTCTTGTCTTGAAGATTATTAGCGCTGTTATCAAATATCGTAGCTTAGTAATTCGCTGTGAATCTAACTAATACAATAGACTTTATACAATAAACATATACATTTTTATTTAATGGGTCGTGATGGTCGAGCGGTGGAGTTCTAATCTAATATCCACAGTTTCGAACCCCGGCCTATACCCACGAATTTTTCGGAATTCGAATACGTTTACTAATTTAAACTAGTAGCACTATCGGGTGACCGGGATGGAAAACATTGCGAGGAAACCTGAACCTGCGAAATGTTCTTATAGTACCTACTACCGTATGTGGGAACATATAGAGCTGCAAGATTCTCGGAGCTTAAACTCGCCAATACGTCGTGGATTGACGTGGGTGATTATGCTCATACCTTCTTTCGAGAAGAGACATATGGTCCTGCAGTGGGTCTCTTACAGGCTGATGATGATATGTAAAAATAATCCAGACAACATTTAAACAATACCAAAATCATCTATCTTTAGTCATATGTACCGTTATTCAAAATATACTTTCTAACGTCAGTTTATTGATAACATCAAATATCGCATATTGATTAGTATTTGTCAAGATTGGGAATTACCTTGTTTAGTCATATGCTTATGACGTCATTCAACTTATTAGGAAAAAAGACCGGATTATAGTGTTATTGAATATTTCATCCTGTGGTCGCTTTAAATAATCGCTTAAGATTAAAACGTTTTTTTTTCCAACTGACTACACTATTGACCTAGCAAGGTCTTAACAGCTTCACCGGACTACTAAGGCGAGCGCTTGCGGCACTCAAACGATTTGGTAACTAGCTCAAGGGTGCACAGCACACCTCGGCTTGGGCTGTTGCCTGATACATGCAATTCGCGACCTACCTGAGCTAAACTAAGCTAAGCTATATATTCATACTTATATGAGTTATTGAAACATGTGTACCAAGCATACATACCTCGACAACTCTTATATGTATTTTGTGTTGGATAATTTTCGTAAACTATTTCAGTTCGATAAGGGAAAAATAAAACCCTTACACTTTCATGCGCAAGCATGCACGTGTGTGGAGGTAATTTGTGTAATGTTGTCGCAGTTATTTAAGATTTAGTGTCACTGTTTCGCGCGAGCAGCGTACTCAAGAGCTCCACGCCGAAGGAACGGACCTAGGCTTGAGGCGTTGCCTAGCGGGGCCTAGTCTGGTGTACGGGAGCGAAATTTACCCCCAGACCACGGTGGTGTGATCTGTAGTTACACGGGCGTAAAAGATTAAATGGTCCTAGCATTTGTTTTAAGGATTTGGTAAATATAGATAATGTGAAATCATTTTGTTATTAATAACATTTTTTTATTTATTTTCTTTTTGGTAACTAATATTCTTGTAGGTAATGATATTACAAGTTTCTTGTGATCATTACAATGAACTAATAAGATGATGACCATCTTGACAGAACTTTCCAGACAGTTTTTTGGCAAGTCAGAATCCATGCTTCGTGGTATCATTTCCCATCCAATTCACTTGTGCACAATAACCAAACTATATTCTTTAAAACACCACCTATATTATAAAATATAGAGCCAAATAACAGAGGATTGTGAATATAATATAAAAACAACTACAGCATATTGCGAAATACTACCAAAAAATCCTATCAGTAAGTATTAAACGATCTTTATTCTGGGTCAATTGTATGTGGTCACGTGTGCCATATTCACGGAAATTTTAAAGGATAAACCAAGAAGTATAGTCTACTATAAAAACTTTAAAGTAATTACCTACTTTAACAGATCAGTTTAAAGTATTTGCCGGTGTAACGCAATTTCAGCTGCATAATCTAATTTGCCAAAGATTCTTATTTCAGAAGACCTAAGTTCCGTATTTTCTTTTCTGAGCATGATACCGAAAAAGCACTACGTTGCAAGACTATCTCACTATGGAATAGTATAATATCTAGATCAATGCGCGAAATAGTTTGAATTCTTTATTGGATAAAAGAAAACATATTTTTCCCCGTAAAATAAAAAAACGCTTATTTTCTGGTACAATCATGTTAACTTGTAAATAATTTTCTAGCTATTTTTTATTAAAAATTGTAGAAACTTATATCTTATATATATAATACTAGTCATTGCTTGCAACTCCATCCGCGTTAAGCTTACAATATAATATCAATAAGAGACAGCCTAGCATTTACCTAAGGGTTCTCTTTTGGTACCACTTTTCATGAAGAAATACTTACTTTTATAATAATTTGTGAAATTCGTTAGAATTTATATCATATTTTTATCAAGATCCAATTCTATGTATGTGTATCGTTACCATGTGTATAATAAAATCGTTTTTATACAATTCTACGGTTGACGTTCAGATCTAGTTAAAACTGTATCGAGACGCCAACTTTTTGGTCGTTATGCACGGGAACGTCAACAAAACAAAAGAAAAAAAAGAGTAAAAAACGTGTCAAGCAGTGTGGTTGTTTATTCTTATCGAAAAATCGGGATTCATATATCAATCAGCAAAGTATCGGAACAACAATCAAATCAATCATCAGCATCGTAAATATCATCAGAGTCTAACATAAAGATACATCCGTGGAAGCTCAGCGGCCAGCTGCAACACAAATAATATCACGAGATACGTGCATTATATCTTTACTGTTGTTAGCTGGATCTGAACGAAAACATTTGAGTTCTCGAAGGCCCTCCGGGGTCCCCCAGGGTAGCAGGAAGCCACTAATAGGCATTTCGGCGGTGCGCATGCTACAATATGATAAGTGGATATTTAGTAAACGTATGACGCCATCCATGATGACGTCATCTGTATCATTTAGTCCATCAGACCAATCAAGTAGCAACAATAAAAGCTTTTACCTTAAACAGCATATACAGCAATGTAATACTGCATATAATCACAAATTATCTCCGTGGAGATGTGACCGGTTTGGCTGTCCAAGGCCATAATGATCTCTGTTTTTTTTTTTAATTGCCAACGCGCTGTTGATTTGAAGGGCATTTATAGCTTCACTGGGTTTGAGAACGAGTGTGGAAGGTACTCAGCCGAAATGTCAACCAGCGCATGGTTGCCAACGTAGCCAAATCTCTTCTTGGATTGTTGTCTTGCGTGTAAATTCCGTAAATTCGAATCTAACTATTCAACCCATCTAATTAATTATATATTCGTATAGGTTTTATATAGCATTCGGTGAAGAGAAACACTGTGATTAGGATGAACAGTGTTAAGCGTGTTTAGATTACGATTCTCAACAGCATAGCCTAGTCACTAAACCATGATGATGTTTTGACGTTGCAGACTTCACGTCACTTCTTTTAATAGCATTTCACGGTTAATAAGGTGATATCTTTAAATATTTGATGAATATTCACACTGCATAAATTATGAATATTAACATATTCTAATTAAAGTTCGATATTTACCAACAATGATCGTGTTATAACGAATACATATACGCAATTCTCATCTGGGAATTACCGGCTGTAAGTGCTTATATAATTTGATTTATATTTATACATTTGATTTTTTTGGTTTTATTATATGAAATTGTAAATAATGTGATAATATGTGATCGATATAAGTCTGTGTAACAACTTTCTGTAAAAGCAATATTAAAGTGAAAATTATATTTTTATAATGACGTATTGCGCTTACATCAAATTTGCGAAGCGCAGTATCACGTGTCGATTGATTAATAAACTACTTTAAAATGTATATAATTATTGCTCGGAGCTCCGCTAGATGTGAAAACCAGACAAATATTAATAATTTCAATTTTGAGATTATGAAAGTTAGATGATTCAAACGACAATTGATTTGAAAATTCAAAAAGGAACACAGTTATACCATTGTTTTAAATGTTCACCTCTGTTGCCAGTCCTTATTATTTCCTAGGCTGCATTTTAGTTATGGTAACATTTGAATGCAGGGTCGAGTGACGTAGGTTGGAATCCTTGTAGTCCTTGGACTTTCGATAAAGAAAATTATCATCATGGAACCCATAGCATAAGTATCAACTAGCAAGGCATTTTTAATGTTACACTTGCGAGTCTATTCTCTTCTAGGTATATTATTATAATTTTAGTCTTAATGATCGGAAAATGACAGAACCTATGCTGTTCGTAATTAGGAAGTTCTAGCTATATCTAGTAAGCTAAGGACTCTTCTATAAACAAATAAATGTCACCTAAAGCTTTGCATTTATCAACTATAAATATTAAATCACAAACAGACATCACATAAATGTACCTTAGATAAAATCAGAAAGGGAGAAACAAAACTCCACATATCACGTGAAGAGCAGGTAATCTCTCTGAATTTGGATAATAATAATCTGTATTGGAAAATAATAAATACGAGGAAGTTTCTTAGGATATTCCAGGAAAAAACGTATAATTCATGTGTTTCGACTAGATTCATTTAAAGTGCCTTCAACTTAAACAGAATTTACGTCAATGGCTTTCCCCTGTGGGCTCCGTATAGGTGCACCATGCTGCATGTTATAATGTGGGCATTTTTATAATACACTAACAAACGCACGCGTCATTGTTCTCGTGAATCTATAATTAATACTAACGAGCGCCACGGACGTTATCTTACCTTGGTAATAAAAAAAATCTAAGATTCAAACACATTGCCACCTACCAGGTTCAATTGTTAGTCTCAACCATTCTTGAATGCATCTGAATACACACAATTTTTTTATCAAAGTCTATCAAACCGTTTAGGACGAAGTCAGTCACATACACACGGACAAAATAATTATATATATTTAACTAGCTTTCCGGGCGGACCTTGTGCTGCCTTGATAATAAAAAAAATCCTAAAATTCAAATGCAATGCCATCTACCGGGTCCAATTGTATTTGAATATTATCTATAATTGAACCTAAACTATTCTCGGATCCATTGGAACACGTAAACAACATTTAATCAAACTCGGTCCAGCCATCTAGGAGGAGTACAATGACATACCCGTGTACAGAAGAAATTTACATATAAGGACAAGATATCACAATGTCATTTTTTTGTTTTTTAAACTGTGTTGATTTCTTAATTGGTAACTAATATTGTGTTTTTTTTACCTGATTTTGTCTGATCAAAATCTCATGTGATATTAAATCTCCACGTGGTCTAAGATAGTGGTAGAGCCACGCTGAAAATGTTACTGGTTTTAGCATGAATGGGTCGGCTCGCTCGGGGTAGTACTACCCTACCCACAGAAACTTTCAATTGAAATACAGTGTTTCGTTCTGTCAGTAACAGCGCCGGAAGCCTACCTCTCCCTCCTCAACCCCCTCCCCAAAACACAGGCTACCGACGCAATTGCGAGCCAGGCGTACTTAAGAAAAGCCCTACAGCCATGATATTGCTTCATCACGATATTTTGGTTCACCGAAAACTCCGATTTAGTTGCTAAGATCCAGTACCTATCGACACGGTGTCCGAACGAGCTGTCAACTAAGCTATCCTCGCTAAAGTCTACGTCAGAAAAGAAGAGAAGGAAATAATAGAATGAGTGGACATTTTCAGGTGTTGGGAACCCAGAGCGAGAAAAAATTAACGTACAAAAAAAGAACTAAGAAATAATGTCGAAGCAGGCATAAAGACTGCCGATAGAAGTGAAAACTCAAAATAATGGAATAAATGTGAATTATCTGTATATTGAATACACTCCGAACAATCATTACATACATTTTTATAAAGTCTATTATCCAATTAAACGTATGATGAGCTCCAAAATATTGTATTCTAGACCTCTATACTACGCGTCGTTAGTCGAACGCAAGTTACGAAAGCACAATATGACTGGTCAGGCTGACGTAGCATATCGTGACGCGAAATTCTAAATTTATCTTCTGGCAAAAATACTGCTCAACGCGCTTAAAGAAAATCATACTTCAACAATATAACACCTACAAATAAACAACAATACCTTCTTATATTTTTTTTTGTAATATATAGCAAATCTCTCTATAATTAAAAACTCAGGGTAACAGATTAGGAGGAATTCTAGCTTATATAGAAGATTAACATTTTAAAAAGATGAATTTTTTTCATAAAGTAAATAAAAATTGTCAAAATTCTGCAATGCATTATTTGGATATCTCAATATATAAAAATCCAGTCTCATGATGTTTGCCCACAATGAACTTCGAAACTGCTCAACCGATTTTCATTGGCATTCATGTATAATTTGGCATTTTTTATAATGTGGTTCAACCTGAGAGATTTGACAATTTATATTTCGATTTTTTAATTACAAATTAAATGATTGTCAATGTTGATTTATTGTTATTAATTGTAAGTTTCATTAATCTCCAACAGATGGCGCTTTAAATTAGTTTGTTGACAGAAATCTGTAGGACCGACTGTTATAGATATGTCATAGATGCCTCAATGGCTCACCAGATTAGACCCCCCTTGGCAGCGGCTCAAGCCTAGGTCCGTTCTCTCGGCGTGGAGCCCTTTAGTACGCTGCTGACGTGACACAGTGACAAAAAACCTTACATCACTGCTACAACATTACACACATCACCTATACACACGTGCACGTCTACACGCTTACACGCTGTTTTTCTTTTCCAGAGAAATAAACGACAAAGAGTTTTACCCTTATTTTTCCCTATCCTACATAGCTTAGAGGATTTTTTCCGACACAAATACATATAAGAGTTGTTGAGGCACGCATGCTTGGTACACATGCATGTTTCAATAACTCATATACGTATATCTAGATAGCTTAGCGTAGGTTAGCTCAGATAGATCGCGATTTGCTGGCTGGCTCCCTTCCCTGGGAGCTGGAGGCGCAAGTGCTGGCCGCCGTTTACGAATTTACGGCGGCCAAAAAGCGGTCAGGGGAGCTTCCAGCTCCCAGGGAAATAGAGGAGAGGAGGAAAGTAAAAAGAGTTGCGATGATGGAGAGGTGGAAGCAGGACCTGACGGACGCGCAGTACGGTAAATATACAATCGACGCCGTCCACCCGGTCCTGCTAGAATGGTGTAATCGAAGATGGGGCTCCCTGACGTTCCGTCTGGTGCAGGTGCTGACCGGGCACGGGTGCTTCGGTTGGTACCTGCACCGAATAGCGCGCAGGGAGCCGACCGCCGTATGCCACGAGTGCGGCGTGGACCCGGACACCGCGCAGCACACATTGTCTGAGTGTGCTGCGTGGGAGGAGTAGCGCCGCATTCTGCCTGCGGCGGTAGGAGGGAACCTCTCGCTGCCGAGCGTGGTCGCGGCCATGCTCGGTAGCGAGGATGTCTGGAACGCAGTTGCCTCCTTCTGCGAGGAAGTCGTCTCGCAGAAGGAGGCGGTGGACTCTCCGCGAGAACGACCCGTTAAGCGGCCGTCTCCGTCAAAGGAGGACAAGCAGGAGGAGGCGGCAGTTTGACCGCCTCCTCCCGCCACCGTAGCTGGACCTAGGGACGGGTGGGGCTGGGGCCCCACCTTCCCATTGCACAGGTCCGGTAGACGAGAAGGAGACGGCCGGTGTCTACCCGGCTGTCTCCTTACAAGATGAGGCCCGGGGGCGGCACTTCTACCGCTGGGCCACACCGCTGGGGCGGCACGATGAAATCTATAGAGATCTCGTGCCGCCCCAACATCAGCGGAAGACGTACACCGTGGGGTTTTAGTCCGTGCGAGTCGGACATAACCCACCCTCTCCCCAGGGAGGGTGGGTATCATCTATAAGGGATTTCCCCACGTAAAAAAAAAGATAGATCGCGATTTCCCCGGTGGGCGATAAGCCGCCTCAACCATCTTCCGCTAGCGGAAGAGGCGGCTATCGTCGAGGCCTGGTCCTTGTCCCCCCCGGACAGTGATATCGACGTGTCCGCAGCCCGCCTCCGTGATGCTCTCACGGAGGTTTGCGACGCGTCGATGCCGCGGAGCGTACACCGCCCAAAGAGGAGGTCGGTGTATTGATGGTCGCCGGAGCTCGCAGAGGTCCGCGCGGCCTGCTCCGCGGCCCGGCGTCTGTACGGGCGCAGCCGCCGGAGACGGATCGATAGGGACCCCGAGGAGGAGGCTCGACTGTATGGCGACTACAGGACCTGCAGGAAGACACTGCAGGTCGCCATCAGCCGAGCGAAAGAACAGACATGGGAGGAGATGCTCCAGGAGCTGGAGAGGGATCCGTGGGAGCGCCCGTGCAAAGTGGCCCGGAAGAAATTCCGCGGCCAGGCGCTCCCGGCAACGGAGACTCTTCAGCCGGAGGTGGCTGAGAGGGTTGTGGGAGCATTATTCCCCAGCCCTCCGGATTTTGCCCCTCCTCCCATGCCTCCTGCGCAGGTAGTGGAGGAGGCGCCGGTCATCCCTCTCCCGGTTACAGTATACAAATTGTACCAATATATCTTAAATAAAAAAGTCATTTTATATAACGAGGTTTGGTCACCTTCACAGCATCTGTCATTGAACTCGGACCACTTCCATTATCGATTTGTTTTATTTTAATTAGAACTTAAAATCATAACGACATTATGTTTTTTTTTTCTCGAACTGACTACGCTATTGGCCTTACTAGACCTTCATAGCTTCACCGGACAACTACGACATTATGGTAAATAAGATGGATAAGCAGTAACGGTCACCGTGAATACGTTATTATAATCACATTATCCAAATCATTCATTACTTTTCGAACACGTGCATGTACAGTTGCGTACAAAATTAGTTATATTATTTAGTACAATTCGCTCTCAAGTTTCTACTTGCACGGTATAATATATATATATAAGATATATATAATATATCTTTGAAAGAAGTTTTATATTGTTAATAATAAAGGGAGTTTGTGTTTTTTGAAATTGTTGATTTTGCAAGATTTTATTACTTATCATTGATTGAGTAATATATGCAAGAGGTGCAGAAGAATAAGGTATGTCAATTCTTTTTACGGTAGCACCTTTTGCTGTCCGAGTAAGATACATCTAAAACAGAGAATAAATAGCGTGTCTCATTTTTATTCTAGTAACTGAGCAACCGAGCTAGCTTGGTTCTTTAAAAACATTTTTAAATCAAGATAAACTGTTAGGTTTGCCTCACAAAATTAGCATTTTTTCACATTAAAAAAAATGTTTAAAAAAGATATCTCTCTTATAATTATAATAATATAGTTATTTACTTAATTAAAATAGATTATTAGGTTTGCTTTACAAAATTATCATTTTTTACAAAAAAAAAAAAAAAAATGATATACACTCGGATTCGAATTGAGGTTCCATGGATTTTCGAAGCAACCAATTTCCACCTGAGCTATTTTTGTTTTGACAGCGGCGGCGAAATATACCTTCATATTCTAGCTATCTTTTTTCATTGCCTGAAATCTCAGTTACAAAAGTTTTCTATGAATAAAATCTCGCTAGTGCGATTTATCGTCCCCGAAACTACCTACATACTAAGTTTCACAGAAATCGATGACGCCATTTCCGAGATACTGAATATATACAAATATAAAAACATACAAGAATTGCTCCCATAAAGGTATTAGATATATATAGATACGAGTATTTACGCCTCAAATGTAATGTTGACATAACAATTCTACAATATTCATTATACTTAATTAAGATTTATATGTCATAAAAACAAGTCGCGGCAGTCATAAAAATAGTCAACAGAAGTGAAAACTCAAAATAATGAAATAACTGTGTTCTTTTTTTATTTTTAAGTGCTTCACAGTATAAATTATTTAAATTTTTTTAGTTGTGTATTTAAATTATTAATATTAATCTAGTTTTCACGTTTATTGGCACTCCGAACAATGATTACAATAATACAGTTTATTAATTTATCAAATATATAATGAGCTGCACATTCTCAACACAAAATATCAATATTAAACATACACAGGCCCCTATGCTACGCGTAGTTAATCTGACGCAACTCGCGCAAGCACAATACGGCCGGTCACGCTTTACTAGCACGTCGTGACGCGTAGTCATAACTTTATAACCAGTAAAAAATACCTCTCAAACCGCCTAAAGAAGTTTTCAGGTCAAAAAGTGTATTTTATCGACAGTACTTCAAATATAATCCGTTTAAACCTTTACTCAAGGTCGCTATTTAGGTCGCGTCGACATAAGTTAGTTATCGCTTTCTCTATAAAGTACCTGGACGACCGAACCTAGCTCGATTCTTTAAAAAACATTTTTAAATTAAAAAAAAACTGTTAGGTTTGCTTCACAAAATTAGCATTTTGAATAAAAAAAATATTAAAAAAGATATCTCTTTTGCTCTCTCTTGATTTGAACTGGGGTTAGACGGATTTTCAAACCAGCCGATTTCGATTTGTGCTATTTTTATTTTAACAGCGGCTGCGAAATGTACCTTTATACTCTAGCTATACTTTTTTATAGCCTGAAAACTCAGTTAAAAATTTTCTATGAATGAAATATAGCTAGATCGATTTATCATCTCCGAAACCACCAACACACTATGTTTCATGGAAATCGATGACGCCGTGTCCGAGATCCTGAATATATGCATAACAATATTAAAATATACAAGAATTGCTAGTTTAAAGGTATTATATAGATTAGATAGATAGATATACTATATTAGTTTTACATGACAGCAATTAAGCATTACTTTTTTACCGATTTCAAAAAAAGGAGGAGGTTATCAATTCGACTGTATGTTTTTTTTATGTTTGTTACCTCATAACTTTGGATTGGCTGAACCGATTTTGATGATTCTTTTAAATAGTATAAATAGAATATCTAATATATATAAAGTACAAATATAAAAAGCTTTTATTTTTTATTGTGGTATTCATTTGATTTTATAAATAATTATATGTATAGTAGGGTTTTTTATTATTTTATGTCCAATTGTAGCGATACATGAAGGATTAGTAATACTGACTCAGTTTCTCCTTAATGTTGTTTATAAAACATGACTTATTGATGAGTAATGTTTTAATAATACCAGAAACAATATGTTGGCTTATTTAACTAAAAACTTAATTATAGAATGGTAAGATTTCTAAGCGAGAAGAATCTCATAGATTAAAATATGTGATTTGACAATCCTTTTTGTAATTTTAGGGTAGTAAAAAGGCGGTAGGGGGTAACAGTGATTAGTCCTTATTGTGGAATCCATCTCGTCATTGTACAGGTCATATTGACGAAGGGAGGCAGCTACTGAGTACAGTCTCTTTTACTATTAGGTCGGATCTCGGCGGTCACGTTTCGACGAGTGGACCGTGGGCCGGCTCTCCAATGTGTTCACAAAGGCCGGTCCCTTGCCGGCCTAAAAAACGGCCGGTTGGTAAACCGTTGGATTTTAGTCCGTAGGAGTAGGACGTAACCGACTCTCAGCTCACCGGTGGGGTGGATAATAGATTTCTCCATATTAATAAAAAGTAAAGTTCATTATGTAATCAAAGATCAACTCGGATTTAAGAATAAAATAAGAAGAAGAAGGCATCATAAAGATAATTGTTGACGACAAATAAATAAGTAAAAAGATATAAAACTTCAGCGTTGTTTGATCAAAGAAATTAGATGTTTCCGATATTTAAACAATGTTAGATGTTATTGAAATTGTGATTCGTCGAGCATGTTCGTGTATTCGTTTTAACTACGTGACACGATGGATACATTCCAAGAATGAAACTTACGGGTGCTTCGAAACGTTCAAGTAATTTTAAAACCACAAAGCTATTTTCTGCCACCAACTTCATCGCTTACAAGTCTAAACAGGTAACATTATTCCAGAAAATATTTCACTAAAGGTTTTATAGCGTATATCATAATTACTTTATCAAATTCGCCACCAGATCCCATTATATTTTAGTAGCAGTGTTTGTAATTTGAATGACTTGATATATATATATATATATTCAAGGGCTATTCAAAATAGTAATGTCATAAAGTCATTGAATTTTATCTATAAACCAAAACAAAATCTTTTCAGCTCGATGAGCGCTCACATATTTTCAGACAGATTTTTTACAAGTGTTGTCCATTATTGTATTATGTTTGTACTCTCCTATTAAATTAGGAGGTATCTTACTTTCTAGGATAACTATCCCATTTTTACCCTGCATAATAAGATTGTAAACTTTTATCCATGTTTAGTAATTATAATTTAATATGATTTTGGGATACTTACAATCTAACATCATTTGTTCTCGATTTTGTCTCGCCAAGTCGATAATTAATATCGAAGAATATAACTCTAGTTCTTATTGTTGCAATACAAATTAATGTGTTTTATGTTGCAGTACAAAATGTTATTATTTTTTTTTATTGTAGCACGGCAAAGTGACTGCACTATGCCTGATGGTAAGCACAGTACAATCCAAAAATAATAGCGACCACCGATTGACACACTGTCCATCGCCGGTCGCGACTATCATGCCGACCTGTAATAAGCTGGATATGCACAGGCTGATCCCGAAACGCGACCCGTAGAAGCGAATCACTATTAAGGGCTTTTTCGCCATATACATGGTGGTTGCGACCCAGTCGGGCTGTAAAACCCTACCACCCCGCTATCGCCATTGCCTCGTTCGTTATTCAGCAGGGTGCACCACGTGCAGGTGAGGTTGGCTTGGGTGTCTCAAGTCTTATGATGTTATTCGAGACCCATTACACCCCAAATGTAGCCTTTATCTACTAGAAATACAACCAATTATAATTTCCGTTGTAAAAATGTTTGTAGCTGATTATGTTGGGGTAATTTCTTAAGCTTATTGGTAAAGAAGAGCTATAAATATGAAATCGTGACAAAAAACTTGTTGACATAGTGCCTGAACTTACAATCCAGCAAATTGGTAATGTGCTTTAGGACTTTGTTGCATAACCAAACACTATTACCTAAAAGACTGTTACTGGTCTTACTGAGTTGGGAATATAGGATGACCGGTTTGTCACAGTTACTAGTATTTAAATCATGCCGATATGTTACGTTGTCACAAGTGCTCACATGCACATGTTTTACGATGTGGTTTTTTAGTGCTCAATTATTACCTTGTTTCTACGTCGTGGGAACCGAAAACCACTAGAAACACTGTAGTTATTGTCATATTTTTGATTTTAATTAATAATGATTACTTATTATTAAGAGTTTTAGGCTGTAGGTAATAACAAATTATAAATATTAACTTACCCTCCTAGCTTAAACACCCTTTATTGCTGATACGGTTGATATAAAAGTGGATATGTCTATGTAGTCATCGATTATTTTTATCTCACTGACGCTATAGAATGAGATAGAGACGACAGGAATTAATATAATTTTAAAATAAGGGAATAAGCTTGTTCAACGTCTTATTAAACCGAAGGCAACTGTTTAAAAGCTTTCAAATGTTATTTTTATGGTGACGTTAATGTCGAAACTTTAAGAATCGGGGCGAATACAGCGTCCTACTTTATGGTTATGTCTTATTCTACAGTTAAGACGTATTATGTCTCGTCAACATAATGTACGCATGAATTGCTTCATGTTCAATGAACCGTTTGTTTTATCTGTTACCTTCGTTAGTATTATAGTTATTTCGCTTCGGATTTAGAAAGCGATTTCTACTTTACTATCAGTACTTTAAATAGATTTGTGTTTGTGAATGTACTTGTTCTTTGATAAATCTTCGTTTTGTATGTCAAAGTTTTACACATTTGCTATTAATTAGGTTTCTTTGCATAGCTGAAAGTTTATGGAACCACCATGAAAAAATTATTAATTCAATTTAGGCTCTGAAAACTACCACCGTTTTCGGACAAATCATCGAGAAGAACAGGCGACATACTCAATGGTTTATCTTTTTAACGGACATATTTTTATAAATATGGAAAACTTGAGAGGTGTCAAGGGACATCCGGATGGAACGAAGTTTCTTTCGATTAATTAGTGAAGGAATTGTAATAAAATTTTATTTTTTTAAGTTATAATAATATTTTTTTTATTATTAACAAATATAATGTTATATAAACTTAATCAGTAGGTTCAATTTTCGTAATAATTGGGTTGTGGTAACTGAAGTAGGAAACATATGTTTAGGATCATTATTATTATTATTATTTACAAAAAACCTGTATACACTCAACAAAAATAATCGTCGCGACACCACACTGTTCGATGCGAAATAGAAATGAAAATATCTGGCTTGCTTTTTATGAGAGAGAGAGACAGACAGAGAAACATGAGACGCCGCACAGCTTACAATAGCTTACTATAGCAAAAAGTGTCGTGACAACTTTTCGTAAGAATTTTTTCCGTCTAGCCCCCTTTCACAACGCGCGATAAGGAAATTCGTTCCAATAATTATATTCGTTTTTACTGGATGCATAGAGAGAGCTGTCAATTCCTGATATCACCATCGTTCACATACTGACTCGACTCAATCTATAATAACCCTTTGACACCAAAACCTGCTTGACATGGCGTTGAAACTTACAGTCAGACAGAGCAGTAATATATTTTGAAACTTTTTTGAAAATCTAACTCTATTACCTAAAAACTGTTATTGGCTTTAATGCGCTTGGGATAACCAGTTTATCACAATTTCTTCAAAATCCAGTTTATTTAAGTATTTGCGGGCATACATTAAATTATCAAGAATGTTTTGCTAGGGCACAGTTAAGGGTAAAGCACGCCAGGTGATCAAGGTACCATTGTGGTACATTTAAACGTATATCTTTCCCGAATTATGCTGTGTAGTAGTCGAGATGAGGTGGCGGAGTGCCTCGACCTGGATTGTTACCACTACATAGTAAAAAAATTGATGAAGTCACTCTCATTAGACTAAAAGGCGATCAGATCAGTTTAAGAAATACTAAGAAATAATATTATGTATATTTTACTTAATAATTGAATAAACCGCAAATCTGTTTCACACCGGACATGGGGATGTACCTTGTTTGTAGCGTTACCATAAAATCTAATTTATTTGGGCATTTTCACAACAATAAAAATTACATCGAAGCTATGATACCTTACTGTAACTTTTATAATAAGTTACTATAAAATCGAGAAGTAATTATTCTTAGTGTACAAAATTGAATTTCATGAATAATGTTTGTGTTTAGCGTTAAGAGATGGCGCCACAGTACAAATAGCTCGCGCTTTGATACAATCGCTGCTTTTAAACGACATGCAGCCGTTGTTTCGACATAATTCTGTAGTCCGGTGAAGCTGTTAAGACCTCGCTAGTTCAATAGCGTAGTCAGTTCGAGAAAAAAAAGACATAATTCAATTAGCCCGATATCCCAAAAATCAATTGTCCTCTCGTCTGTCCGTTGTCTTGTTGTTTCATCGTATGGGCCAAAAACAAGTTGTTGAGTCGATAAAATGTCCGTAGACACTTAGTTTAATTAATACATAAATTACTAAGAAATATTAAGATTCAAAAAATCGATGTAGTCTTAAGGACTGCCTGTAGAAGTGTAAACACAAAATAATAAAATTGCTGTGTCCTTTTTTTTAAATTTTTGAATTAATTGTGGTCTGAATTACTAAAATTTCATAATTGAAATTATTATCAGTAGCCTGGTTTTAATATATATTGACACTCGGAGTAATAATTATATAGATTTTTATATATTTAATTAAGTTATCAGACACATGATGAACTCACAATACGACATATCAATATTAAATGTACACAGGTTTCTATACTACATGTCGCTAGTCTAGCGCAATATGGTTGGTCACGCTTACTAGCACGTTATGACGTGAAATCATAAGTTTATCTCCTGGCAAAAAAAATACAGCTCAACGCGACTATAGAAATTTTCACTTTAAAAATATTGTTGTCGGTGGGTGGTAAGTAATTTACACATCGACGCAAATGACAATGTATAAAGTTGCATTCTTACAGAGAAGATGCCTTCAAAAATGAAATACAAACAATATGAAACATTGTTTACGGCATGTAGTAGGATCGTAAATGTTGTGAGGTTCTCGCTGCTGATTACCTCGTGGCATGTTAAGAGGTTCAATATCGTTGCCCGAAGAAAAAAGGTGCGCACATGCTGGTTTTTGAAATATTGAGTTTAATATAGAATCAGAAAAAATGTCCTTTAGTATTTTGTTCACCTATGAGCTTCTGTTCTCAGGTTATATTTAATAAAAAAAGTACCTCGCTGAAAGTGCGGTTTTTATTCTCGAACTGACTAGGCTATTAACAGCTTCACCGGAGTACTAAGGCAAGCGCTTAGGGCACTCAGCCGATTTTATTTGACAGCTAGCTCAAGGGTGCAATGCACACCTCGGCTTGGGCTGTTGCCTGACACGTGTAATTTATGACCTATTTGAGCTGAACTAAGCTAACTATTTATACATATATGAGTTGTCAGAACATATACGAGTATGCGTACCAAGAATACATACCTCAACAATTCTTATATATATTTCGCATCGGATAATTTTCTAAACTATTTCAGTTCGATAAGGGAAAGAAACAAAACCCTTCCACTTTCATGTGTAAGCGTGTATGCGTGAACGTGTGTGGGGATGATATGTGTAATGTTGTAGTAGTAATGTAAGATTTTGTGTCACTGTATCACGCGAGTAGCGCACTCAAGGGTTTCATGCTGAGGGAACGGACCTAGGCTTGAGCCGCTGTTGAGGGGGCATAATCTCGTGTGCAGGAGTGCAAATTTACCCCCAGACCAGGGCGGCGTGATCTGTGGTTACGCGAGCGTGCGCGTTAATACGCTCTTTTTGTAGAGGCAGGCTGGTACTGATCGTTCGCTGCCGTTACTTTACCGGGAGGATCGGTGAGATCGCTCTCCGAACTATGTTTTAGTTAGATGTGCCTGTTTTACACACGGCTGTGGCAGTATATTAATTTTATATCCTTCATTAAGCCGCGCCGGTGTTTCCATTAATGTCGAGACTATGTGAATAACGACGTAAATAAACTATTAAGTGTTCTAAAGTTGATTAGAGAGATGACCTTAATTGTTCTGATAACCAATAATAGCAATTTTCAAAAAAATTGTGGATACGTTAATATTGAGCGACTGCCTTTACATCTTTTGCTTCGTTCTTATTTTCCATCAGGTGATTGATGCCAAGCGTCAAGCAGTATAAGAAAAAACTGTATTCTTTTATTTAACTGTATAATGAAAAGAACTGAAAAAGACATTTGACTCAAAACATGTATGTATATTTTAGTGGGCCCGACAAATGTTATCCTGTCTTGTTATGGAAAAAGAGTCCTAAAATTCAACCGCCACACCACCTACCGCTTTCTATTGTGAGTTTTAGTGTACGGCCAGAGTGGACGCTCAAATCGTGCGTCGAGCGTGGCGGGGCGTGCAGCGTTCGTTTCAAACAGATGCATTAATACGTAGGAGTCCTGAGTAGCTCACGAGCATCGCTCTTAGACACTACACTTGGCTTGAATGAATATGCATTCGGAGGGAGGGGGGTGGCATGCAGCGACCAATAGCGCCGCTCGCGAATCTCTCATGACACCTTCGTGTTATGTTTGAAACGAACGCAGCACGCCTCGCCGCGCTCGCCGCTCGATTTAAGCGTCTACTCTGGACGTACACTTAACCAATCGTAAATCCCCCACAATAATACTCATAAATTTAACTAATAGCGTTATTATTTATTGTAAAAAAATATTTCAATAGATACAAGTACATCCAGGGTCACAACAATCATCTGTGTATCAAACAAATAATCGTCGCGTATGGGATTCGAACGCGCAACCCTCAGCGCTATGGCTGCGGTGAAACGGTCGCTTATACAATATTTAAAAATGTATAATAAAGGAATAATTAATATATACCTTAAATATGGTCGCCCTAGTCTTCGAGTGGATTGTTGTACCTATAACTATTCGTGCAAGTATACTTTAAAAAAATCGTGATCTGAATTGTATTGAAGGAATAAATTATTAGAAGTCAAAAAAGTTTTGGAAATGGCAAAAAAAATATGCCACTTCGTTTCTACTTACCCGCAGATAGATATGGCGTAAAGAGATATGTAGATAAAAATTAGAGCAAATATAAAAACATTAGTCAAGGCCATTAGTAACCGCCTAAACAAGATTCAGGGCCTAAAAGGTCTACGTGTCGTTATAAACGGACACCACTTGCAAGCCATGTGCATGACGCAGAATGTTTTTGTTAAAAAAAAATGTGTCGCGGTCGAACTTTTGCCTCTGCATATATTGTGGTCGTAAAATTGAGAATTAACTTACATACAATTGTCTAAATCTCAAACAGATACGTTACATTTACATTATTACTATATGTATAGGAATAAATAGATTTGTAAAACACCGACAGACAACTCTCTTGCTGTTACAAAATATGTAGTACCTTTTTAGAATCTCAAAAGGGAAGAATTTTAACGTCAATGGAAAAGAACAGTCTCATAAAATATACATCGATGTAAAAACATGCATAGAATCACTTAAAACTGTAGAAAATGAAGATGTCCATTACAAAACTAGCACGCGTGTGATCTTTACCATGTTACGAAATATTTAGTAGAATTATAAGTATTTTATATGTTTGTCATTGCAAAAAAAAAAGATTAATGCGTGAAGCTAAAAATTCCTTTGTCTATTCTGACATTATCGCTGTGAAGACGAATGTAATTATGTTAGTTTTAAGGTTTAAAATAGTATTAACTTTTGTTTGCTTTCCTATAAATTTTGTTTTACACTGTAA